>BEHA01005581.1:17298-41769 GCA_002897215.1 Eschscholzia californica subsp. californica
CGTGGACTCTCAAATGTCTGGATTTGAATGCCTCAGACTTTCGTAGACTCTTAAATGTCTGAATTTGAATGCCTCGGACTTTCGCGGACTCTCAAATGTCCGCGAAAGTCCCAATCCAATACCCCCCTAAATGAAGTTTGTGTGGCGATAACATTATGAAATAATAAATGGAAAAAAAGTTGATGAAATTTTAGGTCATACGTTCAATCATTACATATTATAAGCATTGATGCGTCATCAATATGTCATAAGTACAATAACTTGACACTTTTAAGACCGAGTCAACATTATTAATTACTAGAGCAACTAAGGTCTAAGGGTTGATGTCACAATTATTAAACAGTTTACATGTATATGTCAAAATATACTTTGAGAGAGGCACTACAAGACAAGAACTCAACTTCAAAAACAATAACATTGCTACTTGTATTAACTCTCAATAACATTAGATTTTAAAAAAAATGTTAATGTGTATTTGTTAGATTTTAAAAAGAAGTTAATCAAAAGTACGTATTTTTTTAATTTTATTTTGTTTAAGAAAGATAAAAAGTGGACCGTTGGATTTGATCCAACGACTAAATCTGACCGTTGGATCACATCCAACGACTGGATTTGATCCCCAACATGACTGTTCGGAGCTCCCCAACGATCTGTCAGGGAGTTGAGCCGACCCTTAATTAAGGGCCGGTTGGGTTGGACTAGAAGGGGAGGGCCCTTAATTTGACCTAAGGGTCGTAAGAACTCTTGTTTGTACTTGCTCTAATAATCATACTCTTTTAATTAATTACTAACAAAAAACACCATATGATTAATTAAAGTTTCTCGTTTCGTGAAAAACTGTATTGTTTTTTTTTTGTCAAGGAGTGAAAAATTGTATTGTAATCTCTACTACTCGAGTTGTCCTAAACTCATTTCCACCTACAAATTTATTCAAATGCTATAAAAAAACACATAGACTTAGAATTAACGACAAAAATAATTATTTATTTTTTTAGAACCTTCTACAAGTAATAATGTGTGCTCGGGGAACAAAGAATAATCATCTTTATCCTTCCTAGGAAAAATGAAACAAGTGGGTGGTAAGTACTTTCATTTCTATTTCATCAAAAAAAAAGTGCTTTAATTTCTTTTGAGGAATGACTTATTTTTGTGAGAGAATATTGCAGTTGAATCTCTTCTTCTTTCCCCATTTAGGTTATGAATTAGGATTATCACCAATATCATTGACCAGAAAGTTGACCTTGTGAGAGATATAATCTAGTTTTTGATCATCTTGGTAGATGTCTGTGGATTTAAAAGTTAAAACTAGGGTTTGGTCCAATAGTTTTGGTTTGGAACTCACAAACATATGATAAGTTTGCTCTTAAAATCTTAGGTTATTTGGTGTTGGATTGATCCCCAAAGACGCCCTCTGTATATATGTTTTTTTTTTTTTTTTGAATGAGCCTGTATATATGGTATAGGTGCCTTCTCCACCCCTTTGGAGGAGAGTAATATTTTCTGACCACTTCATATATTGACGCCACTCAAATTAGTGGACTCGTTTTTCAACAACAAAAAAAAATCGGTAAACTCAGAACTCAACTTTGTTACAAAAATCAACCAAAGTTCACACATTTTAATTTTTAACTATATTCAAACTTAATGTTAGGTTTCAACTGATTTTGTGAAATAAAATTGGTTGGATACCACCATTAGGTACTGAATAATGGTTTGAACCTACCCTTTGGGCCTTATGGGCCATTTTACAAAGGGAATTTAAAAAAAAAAAGGGAATTTTTAAATCCCACCGTTTTTGTTATATATACTCACTGTTTTTGTTATATACACTGAAACATCTAAGGTTATTTTAGTTGAAGTCAAAAGAGATGTGAGTCGTCAACAGTTGGTAGCCCAAGACCCAAGTGGTTCCAAGGTGTTCACATCTTTGATGTATTCAATGTCAATTGTACGACAATGTAATCGGTTTCCAAAAAAAAAAGATGTGAGTCTTCAGAGGTGAGAAATAACAATTATCATTCATGGAATATTGTGATTTTATCACTTGTGAATGAAAATGGTTCACTTGGTTTCAAAAAAAAAAAAGATGTGAGTGTGGCAGGTAGAAACGATAAGTGTATATAACATTTCTCTTTTACAAATACTTCATCAAAATCAACTAACTTATTACAGTTTAACATCGTTAAGACTGACTCTTTCTACCAAAGCCCATAAAAACCACATAAACACATAGTTTGTCCCATTAAAGAAATACCAACTAATTTCATTAGAAAATTCAAGTAAAACATAATTTGGATCAATCTTAATTTTAGAGAGAGAAAGATACCCTTAAGAGATTATAAATTCAAATAAAACATAATATGAATCAGACAGAATTTAGAGAGAGAAAGACACCCTTAAGAGATTACCTCTATTTTTAGGCTTTAAAGATTTATTGTTCATATAACTTAACTTAGAGAGAAATAAAGTTTGTGATTTTAGAGTTTAAGAAATAGAGAACCGAAGAAGAGAAAATGAGAAAATGCTCGTGCATTTGATATCATGGATTTTGATATTTCAATCTACATAGTTTGTTCTCCTCATGTTGTAATTGCTATTCGAACATACCTGTTGTCTAACCATTTAAGTTGTTTATTATTGATTTACAACAAATTAAATATATCGAATTCTTAGAAAAAAAAAAAACAAATCAAACATATCAGAATTTACAATTAAACAAACAATCACTAACCGAGACAGAAAATTCATAACTTCATTCAAATTCATATCTAATAAAGAGGCGAAAGACTTTCATAAAAAGAGGTGGCTAATTGACCTGGACTTATTCTTTCATTAATCCCACTTATATCAACTTTTCTACGAAGAAATTTCTTTTTCCAATCATAATAATATAGTTGTTGGATTTGATGCGAAACACTAGTGTATCATTATAATTGTATCATTATAATTATGGTTATTTTTTAAATAGCCCCCAATTTTATTTCTTAAATAGCCCCCAATTTTATAACCAGCTTCCTGCCTAGCCCCATACTTTATCAAAAATACTCAAATGACTCCTTTTTTCAGTTACCGCTAAAATCATAATAATATATAGTTGCTGGATTTGATGTGAAACACTAGTGTATCATTATAATTAGGGTTATTTTTTAAATAGAGGCCCCATACTTTATCAAAAATACTCAGATGACTCCTTTTTTCAGTTACCGCTAAAATCCGTTAACTAGTCATCACCTCCCTCTCCTCCATCCAGGGGCGGGGACACTAAGGGGTCTGTGGGGGCGCATGCCCCCACAAGCTCCTTAGTGACCTTATTGTCTTCTTCATAAATAGAAACTAAACCTTATTATATGGAAACCATTCACCCTATATATCCACCATAGTTTAGCCAATTAATAATCTAACTTAAGCCTATTTTGGAAATAAATCAATTCCTAGTATTTTTCTACTTCAAACTCATACGTTTATTAAGATCCTTAAGATAAGATCAAAAAAAGTTTTAAAGGTGCTTCTCGTTCTTGTTAAAAGAGTCTCTAAGTTAAAAGTACTCGCAAGTTCTAAAATTTAAAAAAACGCTACTAAGTACGATTTTGTTTTGCTCAAAATCGATAGACTCGAGACTCAAGATTCAAAACTATCATTTTCTAGCGAAAGACAATGAAACCACATTTTCCAAGTCAAAGAGAATGCGTAACAAGAAGGGCAAGATGGCGTTGTCAAAGCTTTTCTAGGATCAAACAACAACATATTAATTGAATTTTTTTTCCAAAGTTGTCGTTTTTTAAATATGGTAAACTTTTGTGTGACTTAAACTTTTTCCATTAAGGCGACCCAGGAGGAATGCAACACGGTAAATTAAAATATTATGAATAAATAAATAACGCCTTATTTACTTATGATACTTTTTTTTTACAATGAAAATGTGCCCCCAGAAAAGAAATTTTCTGGCTTCGCCACTGCCTCCATCTCATCACTTCTCTCTGCCACCTCATCTTCTCGCCACCTCATCGTCTTTACCGGTAAAAGTCGTCCGCCAGTCAATTTTCCGACCGACCACTTTCAAACATAGAAAAAAAATCTCTCTTCTTTGTTAGTTTGGTGGAGTTTTGAGACACTTTCATATCCCTTAAGTAATTTTGTCTTTCTTTTGCCCTTTGGAAACTTTGTAACCTTCTTTCTGTTTAAATTAAATCAAATTATTCAAAAAAATATACTCCGTATATTTCTTTTAGGTGGATTGAGTTTTTTTTTTTGTGAGAGATATTGCAGTTGAACCTCTTTCCCATTTAAATTTTCTTTTTAATTTCTTTTTTTTTTTTTTAAAAATGTTTTCTTTTTTGCTAGCATCCTCTCCACAAATAAAAGTACACATAGTTCTCCATTTAATATTGGGGGCGTGTACAGGTTCCGCGGAAAACTACTCGGGCCTGTCTTCATTCTTAGCACTTTCCGCGGGTCTCGGGTTGAGAAGTAGCAGGCTCACGAACTGCCCCAGTCCACGGTGTGTGAAGAGGGAAGCAGGCCGAGTGTAATTTTGGGGGTGGGATTAGGGGTCTCATGATATAATATCGAAACGGCTTAGAGGTACTTTGTTACCTTCTGGTCAAGTTATTTGGAGGTTCACATGGCTCAAAGATATTTATCTAATCTCTTGCTACTAGTAGTTTATCATCAAAATTTATGTAATTAAGGCGATGAATAAAACTAATACGAACATCAGATGATCCATATAAACTTCATAAAACCATACAAAGTTTTGAGTTTGGGATATACTTGAAACTAGGTTTTCTTGCTCTTCGTTTTTAAAAAAATCACCAGACGAAATCAACCAATATATTGCCTTCAAATAACCTTCTAAACCTTTCTAAACGGTTGATTGAAGCGCTCAAACTATTTGTAATTACATAGAGATAAAGGAAGAGAGAATGAGATTGATGCTATCGGTTGAAAGATGTGTGAGAAATGAGAGAGATAGAGATGGATTTTTGGTGGATGAGAAAATGAAGAAGAAACTGAACGAAAATGAAGGGAAGAGAACCTTTGAAGTCAACGGTCTAATTTTTTGAATTAACAGTGACTTAAAGACATTAACTTTATCTTTAGTACGTGAAGAGTGCTTTAATGGGGCCATGACGAAAAATAAAAAATGGGAGGTGCAACTTTGTCGTTAGTAGTCAACACGTGATTGTCCAAGTGATTCAAAGTGTTGACATAAACTCCAAAAACTTGAAGGTCCTGCGTTCGATTCTCACGAAAGGTAGAATCCACGGTTATTGAGTTATTAAGAGTATAAATAATGTGATGAGTATATCGAGATTTAAGACTCTTTCATTATGTTGGATTTTGAGTCTCTTTCATTATAAGTTTAACTTAGGTGGTTATCGTGCTTATCACATCTTCATGATGTATCAACATCATGTAAAGGCTAACTTAGACCGTAATGAAAAGAAAACTTTATTCATTAGTGAATGGGAGTCAGGGCCGTGCGGTGCCAAGTGCGGACAGGGCGTCCGCACTGGGCCCCGCAACCTAGAGGGCCCACAAAAGTCTAATTAAGTAAGGGAAGTAGTTAGTTTGGGACGCGTTGACTGTTTCTCTCCGTATTTACTAAAAGAAAAAAATTGTTTCTCTCTCTAAACTTCTTTAGTTCTCTACGACCGTAGATGCATGTGGACGTGTGGCCCCACACTAAAGATTTTTATTTTCCACTTTCTATGTAACTGATACATTGCTTTAATTCTCTCTCTACTTTAATAGTATCATTTATAATAGTATTACATACTATTCTTTCTCACTCTACTTTCTATATTATTTTATCTTTTTTATTAAAATAAATCTATATTATTTTTTTCACTTTCTACAAAATCATAACTGGTCATACTTAAGTTCCTTTTATCTCTCCCCTATTATTTTTAATTTTTTCTGTTTCTAAAATACCCTCACCTAAATTCCTAAATTATTTCTTATAAATTATGAAAAGGGTTGAAATTTGCGTTCAATCTTGAGTTCTAGTAGTTTTCTGATTTTTCCTATCTACAAATTTTTATATAGCGATTACAAATTTACGGAGATGAAAAAAATCAAGTTTTAATTTGAGATATTTGATTTTTTTTTTCTAGTTAATATATGTGGCACCAAAAAACAAAAATGTGGAAATTTGAAAAGGATGTCAAGTCAAAAAGGAAGAAAAATTGGTTCATACACAAATATGGTCAATTTATTTTGAATTTCTTTGTTATTTTGATTTCAAAGTATTTTTTTACCTTCGATTATACAAGGGCAGGGGCCCCAAATAAATTTGGCACTGGACCTCTGAATTCTCAGGCACGGCCCTGATGGGAGTGCTTGTTAAATGGGGTCCATGACAAAAAAAAAATCAAAAATGGGAGGTGCAAGGGCCTCTTTCAACAGTATCCGGCCCCTATAAACCTGCCCTCTCAAAACCATCAACTCCTAACTTTAAAAAAAAAAAAAACAACCATCTCCCCCACTACAACCGTTTTTCTTTTTCTTTTTTCGGGTTGAAGAGTACTATTTTTTGTTGAAACTACAACCTTACTCAATCATCTCTAATCTGTGAAGGAATATGAGAAGTACAATGAGTACAGTTCTGTTTTACCATACATACCACATGAAGAGAATATGAACTTTTATATTGAAGTCTTATATATAGCATGACTCTCAGTCATTCATTTCACTCCATCCTCCCTTTAAACTCTTTTGAATTATAATTTTCTATTGCAATGGCAGCTGAAGGTGAAGGTGGAACTCCAACTGAAGGTCAAGGTGAAGCTCCAGCTGAAGGTCCAAGATTTCCAGAAGCAGACACCCCAAACTACACTAATTTTATCACGATGAACAACAATCCGGACAATGCCAACCTTGTCAATAGTATCAACAGGTTGTTCATCTTCAAATTGATGAGAAAAGTTCTTAGTAGTAGTGACTTGAGCCAAAGTTTACGCATAGCAGGTGAAAATCAAGGATTTTTTCACGACAAGATTGTGGGTGCTAGAGGTAATGTGACCTCGACGTCAGTTACCTTATGTGCGGCTGGAGGTCTCAATTCAATAAATTTGAGTAAACTCAAAAATCACCCCATCTATTATCTCAACTGGAAAACATTTCTTCGAGCTCATCCTAATGTCTTTAACGCAAATGACACCATTAACGTATGGGTCGGAATAGATGATGAACATGATGTTATTTACATGTTTATCACAAAATAAGCGAAAAAATTAAGTAGGATGCGGTTTTTATTTTAGACTCGTCTTCTTATCACTTTTTATTAACTACTTTTAATATATATATATATATATATATATATATATATATATATATATAATAATCTTTAAACACTAGGTATTAGAAGGTTTGTGTGGTTGTGATTTGTGTTTTGTTTAAGGAACACTTATAATTTATATTATCTGTTTTATGATTATCTTTAATTTGGTTGTGTTTTTTTACTTTATATTTTCTTATCATGCCACTTATAATTATAATATCAATATAATTATTCATCTTTTGGTCCCATGCACATCTTGCTTGAACTCCCTCTTTTTCCTTCTCTCATCTGGATGTATTTATTGTTTGGTTACCATATTAAACAATATTAGTTGTGTTAAGTTAGTTTTAAGCTAATACCTACTAAGTTGGCTAAAATATTTGAAAAATTAAACCATTTTAGTAGCCAATTCTTTCACATGTATCAAACACAATTTATAAGAAATTTTATTTATGACTTTTTTTTCTTATAGAAAGTGTGATTTTCACATTTTTTTTTTATTTGTTTTGCAAATATGATCTTTTGATAGAAAATGTGATTTTTTTTTTTTTTAGCGTCAATTCACATCTGTAAGTACCCCCACACCTCTACAGTTTAAACATTGTCCCACTATATTAGAGGTGGTGTCTAGCCGTTTTTAAGTGAAAGGCCAAATGTAAAATATGGTTGTACACTTGTACGGAAACAAGAGAGCTAAATGAATTTTTTGCCCGCAAAATAGTAAAGAGAGAGTAAATGATTTAGCTAAAAAAAAGACATCAAATGATAGATGAATCCATACTCAATGCTACAGTTGCAAAATGTTAGACAATTACTTAAGTTTGCAAAGTCGTTTATTTTCACAAACTATTATTTCCAAATAATAGTTTGAAAAATAAAAAGCACTGACCAAGCGTTCATGGTAAGTATAAACTATTTAAGAAAATAAAGAAAGTCACTACTTGTTGGGCTCGAGCCTATGAGCTCTCGTGACCTCTGTAGCAAGAAGATACTTACAGACAAGTGGAGCTACCGCTGCATTAACGTTAAGTCTTCATGCTCGTTTATATAAATTACTAAATGGCTAAGCCACTAAAGAGTAAAAAAGATCCCTTGTGATGGAGGGTTCAGTACAGGTGCACGGCCCGCACCCCTCCAAACACCACTCTGGTATATTACTTCATTGACTTCTCTAAGCTTTTAATTCCAAGAGTTGACATAAGTTACAAAAGAAAAAAAAAACCTTTTTGAAGATAAGTTGTTTGCCGTTTACTGTGGTGCCAATACTAAAGTATCTTGTTCCAAGTATAAAATAAGTTTAAGTTGTTTGTTAAGAATTTGCAACAGATTAACAAAAGAAACACACATTGTTTGTTTTCCTGTAGCTACAGTTGCTATTCCAACATTCCCTTCATAAATTAATAAAAATAGTACTATTATATCTCAAGAGAGTTTCACAGGGTATCATCGTTTTCCGACGGTAAGGTTGGAATCTCCTTCACAATTGAAGGAGAGTTCCTCCTTTTTGGTATTAATGAAGTTTTTCTTTTGTTTTTTCTTTCATCTTTTTCTAGGAGAAAAGAGGTATATGGTATGATGATGATTCTTCGTTCTTCATGGGGTTCTACTTCAATTTTATCAAATTGAAGATGTCTTACAGAAAGGAAAGAAAAAGGGAAATCATACAACAAGTTCGATTTGGTTTTTCAATGCAGATGAAAAGAAAAGAAATACGGATTTATCTTCGCTCAAGAAGATAAAGTTCTTAGTAGTTTCAATACTATTTGTATTATTAGTTTTATAATTTCTTTATTGTCTACCTTTAGGGTCATTTCATTCTCGATCTTCAGGATCTTTTTGTCGATCTTTAGGATTTTTTTCTTTGCATCTGTGTCATGTCAATTTTTGTTCCTTCATGAGGCACTTTACATTCGAAAGTTCTATGAACTTATCTTCTGTAACTCTCATGAAGTTGAGGAGAGAAATAAGAATTCTACCATGTAACTTCGTGATTATTAACCCACTTACGCATGTAATTGGTGTCGGTTCGTTGTTGTGACCACTTAATGTCTTACAAACGTGTACCTTTTTCTCCTCTATCTTTTTTTCATCCATCTGATAGTTGTAATCTCAACTTTTAGGTTTCATCTCTTTCAAGGTTTCATTCGAGAAAAGATGGAACAAAAGAAGATTTGACAAGACAAAAAAGTAGAAGATCAGCGAAGAGGAGGAAGAAGAATCAAGAAGACGAAGAAAAAAAAGCCTCAAACATTTTTGAGTTTCTTGAGAGAGAAAATGATTTCTAATCGGTAACGGTATTTTGGGAGCCAAACAATTAAAAAAGGACTAGTAATTGTCAATATTATTTGAAACTTGGACTATTATCTAGCATAATATTTTAGTAACTATACTTAATAGAAAAAAATGTAGAATTTTTTGTTTTTATGATAAAACTTTTGACCCAAACAACCATTGTCTATAAGTGATTATCTCCATTTTTAGTCATTAAAGATTTATTGTATAGGGAATCAAACCTAAACATTAGTAGTTTTTAATTTTAGGACTAAAAATGAGGAGATGGATTCCTTGGTGAATAAGGAAAAATTTCAAATGAATATAGACTCAGTCAAACAAAAATGACCCTAAGGTTATATTTATTTCTTAGTCTGGAAATTCACTTGATTGTGTTTTGTCCCTTAATTTTCGTCTTCATCTTCCTAAGAGCATCTCCAATGCAACACTCAACTTACAAAATTCAATTTGACACATAGGACTACTTGAGTTTTTGACAAAAAACACTCTCCAATGCAACACTCAACTAGAATCTTAATATGATGTGGCAACAATAAATATTGAGATACTCAAAAGAAAACTCAATTGTTGAGTTTTCTTTTGAGTATCTCAACATTTATTGTTGTATCTCAATATTTATTGTTGTATCTCAATTGGTCCACATCAACATTTTATATATTAAAATAAGAACCAAAAGCAAATCTAAAGTAAATGTTGAGTTTTTTTAAGTGTTGCATTGGAGATGAATTTTGAATTGAGTATCTCAATATTGCAACTTAGGAAAGAAAAACTCAACTCATACTTGACACATTGGATTAATTGAGTTTTTGTTGAGTGTTGCATTGGAGATGCTCTAAAACGGATGCTTATCATGGAGTCATCCTGAGATTAGAGCATCTCCAACGGGACACTCTAACAAACACTCTAAAAATCATAGTTGTCAAGGGTCAATAGAGATTCTCTTTCCTAAATGTCAATATAGAGACACTCTAATTGTTGTTGGTCTCCAATGGAGATCTCTAAAGTGTTTATACTTAATACACATGTCCTTCTTCAATTCAATAGATAAAAAGTAGTTGAAAAGCAAGATTTGCTATTGGTTGAAAATTAAAAGTAACACTTAGAGAGTCTCGAGTAGACACTCTCATTTTAGAGTTTCTCTCTCTAGACACTCTATAATAAATGTGTCCACCTCATATTAGAGTGTCTAATAAAGTGTTCCATTGGAGATGGTTTTTTTAACAAAAACTCTAAAAAGTCTATGTGACACTCTAAGTGTTAGAGATTGAGTGTCCCATTGGAGATGCTCGTAGGCTATGCTTCGCCTCGTATATAGCATTATTTAAATTTTTGGCCTCCCTTTTGTGGAAATAAGAAAATGACTTGGGTTGTAAATTTTTGTCCCTGACAGGGACGGTTGATTGATTTCTGGGACCAGGATTGTGTTTGTAATTGTTTTGGATTACTGTCGCTGCCTAGCCTAGTGAACATACTCTAACAACATATATTGTAATGTGCAGAAAATATTGTCAAAAATGCTTCTAAAGCATCTATAGAAGACCGCGTTGCTTTGGAGGTGTTTGTTTCTTTTCTGTATGAAATGATTCGAGACAAATTTCAGAGTATTCGTTTTTGTTTTACTTATCTGAATAGGTGATGTCCATTGATAACCAAAATTATACACATCAAATTATTTGCATAACAAGCCGAATGTTTCACACGTGTGGATTGATAAGCACGTGTTGCTACAGGAAAAAGAGAACCAAATTGGTGAACTGCAATCTGGGAATACTCCCACTTCCAAAGAAATTGAACATTTTTATAAAAATGTAGATGTACTGTACTAAACATCTAAATAAACAGGCAAAAGACTTTCACTAAAAATTGTCACGCAATCTCCGAAGAAAGGTTTGCTTCTTGTGATCCCACTAATTTCAACTTTTCTACAAAAAGTCTTCTTCCTCCAATCATAATAATATAGAGTTACTACCAAATTAGATAATGTATTAGATAATGTAAAAATCTCGTCTGCGATTATAATCATGTCTATTTCTGGAACTCCTAAAAATTGACACGCCCATCTCTTTGGATTCGAAGGCATTCTGATACTTCTTTCCATCCAATTACCATTACTACTACTAATATCCTTCTTATCACCTTCAAATATCCACAACTTGAATTCCGACTTGTTAAATGTGATCTATTATCGCTATACGACCGTCTACCTCTAAGAGACTGTTTGACCGACACCAAAAATTTTCATCGGCCTCGGGTTGGTTGACTATAAAATTAGGGACTATGTTAAAGCTCTTCACTGCTGGTTTGGATTTCTTTAGTCTCTTCTTCCAATGTCCCCAGTAATAATAACATGTTTTCCAGTATATCCACCCATTAGAATTGACTCCTGTTCCATAAAGTTTGTGAAGTGGAACTTCATCAATTCTTCTCCATTGATTTTGATTCTTCTTCCCTCCTCCTCCTAATGTCATCACCACACAAATTTCATCTACACTTATCCCTCTGTCCTCGAAATACCATATGACTACTATTTTGTGCTTTTTACTAATTGGGTCAAATCCAAATCCACAATTTAGGTAAAAAGAGATGTTATCATCATCTAAGCCATACCCACAAAATCCATAACAATTTGGTTTGCTAATCGGATTAATAAAAGAAACAACATTAGTCTGTACTTGTTTTTCTTGTTCTTGAATGAATGGTATTTCAATCCACATTGTTTCTTCTCCTGTAGTAATATTAGCTATTCGAACGTATTCTCTGTACCATAATTTAAATAGGCCAGCGCTTTGGGGAAAGCTAAATAGTTTCCGGGGTGTGAAGACTTGGTCAAAAATTAGTCAATTTTGTTTGACAATTTTATTTTGTAAATTGTTAGGGGGAAAAATAAAAAATCTCCACCTCACCTCATCATCTTCACCGGCGAAGGCCGCCGGCCGGTCAATTTTCCGGTCGGCGACCTTCAAACATTAAAAAAAAAAAAAAAAAATCTCTCTCCTCTCTCTCTCTCTGAATTTTTTTATTTTATTTTAAAACCTAGATCTGGTCTGTTCAGACCAGATCTAGGTCCGTTCTGTTCGTGAGGAACAGACCTAGATCTGGTCGTTCTTGAAGAACAGACCAGATCTAGGTCTTAAAACAAAAAAAATAATTTTTTTTTAGAAGAGAATTTTTTTTTTTTTTTTTTTTTTTTTATGTTTGAAGGTCGCCGGCCGGAAAATTGACCGGCCGACGACCTTCGTCGGTGAAGATGATGAGGTGCCAGAGATAGAAGATGAGATGGAGGAGAGAGGTGAGGTGGAGAGTTTTTTATTTTTATTTTGAAACATATTCCCCACAAAATATGTTTCCCCGAAAATTTTTCAAAATTTCGCATATTCCCTTTAAAATTTCACACCCGGTAACTATTTAGCTTTCCCCAAAGCGCTGGCCTTTAAATAATGTTAAACCAGCTACACTTATACTAGTCTCTCTATGACCACTTAATGTCTTATTACTTGTAAACTTGGGAAGAAATCGTCCATTCTCGACCAAATCCGTCGTGTGCAATCGAATTCCTATTTGTCTTCCATCTCTCACTTCATTCACACTTAGAAGGATAGTTGTTTGGCCCCTAGCTTTTGTAATCAAGTATGGGTCATGTCGACATGTCGTATCAAAAAACTAAAACGTTTAGATAGACATTTGAATCGTATAAGTGATTTGATTGGAAGTCTTACTAGTATTTCACATACTATCATGTCTTCTTGGCTAGCAAAACTAATAATAATAATCTTTGAATCATCATCTCCATTGCTCATCATGATCTTAATTAGTCTTCTACTCCTTGTGTATCAACTATATATAGGGTTTAGTGAGGGGGGGATTTGGTTTGGAGGTCAGAATAATAATAATAATTAGGGATCTCATCATTCACTTAATATTGGCTTAGCAGGCATAGATGAAACGGTTTCAAGTGTTTTAGCGGAATTGGGGGGATTTCCATTCTAAGTGCCTATCATATGGGAAGATCAAATTTGGTACAAGTTTACACTCACATTACATCACCATCATCCTCATTTGCTGAGCTTAGACTAATACATCTTTATCTTTCTCTAAAAAAATCAACGAAGAGAATTCCAATTCAAAAGAAACTAGATCGATAATAGTTTGGGTCTCTAATTTGATTTGGATGAACAGAAGAAACATCACCGATATTTACCTACTTTTCTAAGGCCTCAATTAAATGTTCCATGAGAGCATTTTCGACAACGCTTTCTCAACTTTTGCTACGCTTTTATGGGCATATCTGACTACGCTCTTACAAATCATTTATTAACAGTCTACAACTTGAGTAAGTCTTAGCAACGAAATACGGAATAATAAACATTGAGATAACTACAAATAATGGCGTAAAAACAATACCCTTGAACACATTCAAATATTTCGCTACCACAGTCGGTTTTCTATCACTTTAGAAACAATGCATTTCAAAGTTTAATCATCAGATTCTTCTATGAGTTCCCGACGAAATGAAAGCAAAAGTGTAAACATATATATATATATATATATATATATATATATATATATATATATATTCAATGATTCAACCAAAAAAATTAAAAAGTGTAATAGCAACGAAATACGGAATAATAAACATTGAGATAACTACAAATAATGACGTAAAAACAATACCCTTGAACACATTCAAATATTTCGCTACCACAGTCGGTTTTCTATCACTTTAGAAACAATGCTTTTCAAAGTTTCCTGCATGAGAACATCAGCATTGTGAATATTAATCCTTTCTTTAATAATTTAAAGGGAAAATACACGCAGAATGTTTCATAAAGTACCGTTGAGTGGTCCTTCAGGCCGAGAGAGAACAACAATGTCCGGGAAGAACCAGAGTTGCTGCAAAACAAAGCAAAACTCACATCATTGACTCGGGGGAAGAGCACCTAGTAGGTTAGTGACGGGACAAACGGGTAATGTTATACGGGTGTGTGGCCAGTCCCTTGATAGAAGTTCCTCGTCTCTGCCTCTTCATGGGCTCCCGTACGAGATCATCTTCACACATGTTAGCTCATTTAACCTAATCTAGATGGGGAATTTATGTCAGAAAGTTATGTGTTATCCGTTAATGAAACTCTGAATAAACTTATTACAGGATTAAGAATAATCAGAATAGGCTGAAATGATATTTCAGTCTAAAGAGACCATCCTCACTAAAACCGTTTACGGATCATCTTCATTTGTGCCCATAAGTGTGCCGTTTCATTGTTACCAAAAAAAGTCCTAGCATCTGCTATTGTGTGGGTTGAGAAAATATTATATGTATGGTAAGATGGCTCGTCATTGAGTTTTGACGTCTGAATAGAAAACCCCAAAAATTTCATGATTCGGTGGAAGTTGGGAAGTACCTTATTTGTTCAATAAGTTGACGTGCACAGGCCAGAAGCATGGGCTGAAAGTAGAGTAAAAGATATCAAAATTTTGCAGTTTCGGAAAATAATACGAACTGAGGACTAGCTTGCTTGCTTACCTCGTCTCGTTTGCCAAATATTACTGACACGCTGAAGGTGGGATCGGTTGCCACCCCTTCCTCCTTCCTGGCAGAAATAGGGATAATATTTACATAAAATTTAATAGAACAGGCACAATGAAATTAAACAAAACCCTAATAACTAAATAAACCAACTAAGAAATGTGGGTGGAAGTGATTCAGTGAGAATGGAAATACAAACCTGGCATGGAGTATTGTTCCCATAGTTCCAATTTGAGTTGCCATTACCTAAAAACGTTTTAACTTTTAACATATAATAACATCTCTTAAAAATCCTTTGTTTCCAAACTCTAATTAGAAGAAACTTAAAAACTCACAAGAAAATGATCGTCGTAGCTGCATATCACGATATCTGTTTTAATTCCCTGTAATAAATAAAGAAAAACAAGTCCAAACTCAAATCAACTCAATGTAGTCGAGAAACTCTTCAAATATTCGAAGATGAAATTAGCATAAAGTGATTTAACCACAAACTACAAATACAATAGATGGTAAGAAGATGTCAGAATGTTGGATTTTGTCTGACTCGTTTGAATGACTGATAGAAAAAAAAATACCACCTAGGCTAGGCTAGGATTTCTCTCTAGTGCCTACCAATATGAAGGTAGGCGAGTAACTACGACACCACCATACTCACATATTTAGGCACTCAGGCACTGAAATAGGGGACCTTGGTAGATGCCCAAACGATGGAAAACTAGAGTCTTACTACCAAGTTTTAAATTTAAGAAATTGGGTATCTCCATCTCTATAAGAACTTTGGTCGAATAGTTGATGTGCATCATAAAAAATTTGAAATTTATATTTAAGAAGATGGGCAACTTCACAACAATGGGAAACTAGTAAATTTGAACATGGGTATTATCTAATTGAATTTGAAATCAGAATATTCAGTTAGTTCCTCATTTAAACCAGAAACAATAATAAATCACATGAAGATGAGAAAAAAGGAAAAAAAAATATATGAAAGAAATAGAGTACCTTGATCTCTAAGGAGAGTTTCTTGTGAGGAACTATGAAAGGAGTATTCTGATTATCCATGGAATGAATCCCTTGTGTTTCTGTTAACAAGATACTAGAAATTTAAAACTTGGAAGAAGAAGAAGAAGAAGAAAGGGGCTATTTGAATTTAGCCCCCAAGATATAATGTCTATTTGAAGTGACCCCTTTCTTTAATTGGGAATTGAACTTATTCCCTTATTTTAGTTAGATTCCATCACAAGCCAGTTAACTTTTTCAAATATGATAAAAATGACCCTCGGAACCAACGGTGTTAGTCCTACATTGGTTGTAAGCTGGGGTGGTGGTTAGTTTATAAGTGTGAGGGGAAAGCTTCGAGTTACTTTTCGGGTGAGACGACAGGTTTAAGACCACTTTTGTTGTTAGATTCCATCACAAGTCAGTTAGCTTACCCAAATAATGTCTTTCGGAAGCAAGGGGTTAGTCCCACCTTAGTTGTGGGTGGGGTTGAAGGTCAATTTATATATGATGAGAGGCGGAACCAGAATTTTAGGTCCGAGATGCAAAACCTTCACTTTAAGGTTGTGTTTGTTTTTTTTATTTTTCAGATCTGAAATCTGAATTGGGAGCAATTCAGATTTCAGATGTTTGTTTTTTGTATTTAAGAAAATCTGAAATATCGTCTGAATTGGGTCAATTGTCTTTTTTCTTTTGAATCCAAGGGAAACATATCTGAATTGGCTGAAAAGGAGCTCATATTTTTCAGACTTCAAAACAAGTCTGAAATAAATCTCCAATGCTGAAATGTGCTAAATGTCAATTATAACCCCATAAATTTTACTATTCTCAGTCATTATTTTATTTAGCAACACCACCACCGCCACCAGAACCACCACTAGAACCACCACCACCACCACCGAAACCACCACCACCACCACCGAAATCAGCACCACCACAACCGAAATCAGCACCACCACAACCGAAATCAGCACCACCACACAACCTAGACCGAAATCAGCACCACCACACAACCTAGATCGAAATCAGAACCACCACACAACCTAGACCACCACCACCACACAACCTAGACCACCACCACCACACAACCTAGACCACAAGCACCACCACCGAAACCACCACAACCACACAACCTAGACCACCACAACCAAACAATCACCATCACCGAAATCAGCACAACCACACAACCACCACCACCGAAACCACCACCACAACCACACAACCTAGACGACCACAATCGCAACCACACAACCTAGATCACCACAACCACACAAACCGCACCGCCACATGAACACAAACCGCACAACGCCGGATCTGTTGGAGAGAGAAAGAGGAACGAAAAGAGAAAGGGATTGAGAGAGTCTAAACCTCACCGGACTTCTATTGCCGGACTTTTTCGCTGGAAGAAGTGTTTGAAAGAGGTAGGTTGAGAGAGGAGGTTGTTGGAAACTTGGAGAGAGAGAGGATAAAAAGTTTAGGGTTAAGGCTTTCTTTTTATTTTAGAGAAGGGTGGAGGGTTATGGCGTATTTGTGTTAAATATCAAGTAGGGGTATATATGTCAAAATTATAACTCAGATCCACTAATTCAGATTTCGAAAACAAACATCTAACTTCTAAAATAACTCAACCAATTCAGATTCAGCCAATTCAGTTCAAACTTTTCAAATCCAGCCAATTCAGATTCAGACATAAAAAGAAAAACAAACAACACTTAAGTCTAACTGAGACCGCCATCTTCCGCAGCATAACATTAAGCATTAATAATAAAATCTACCCATTCCCTCTTTATTGATACCATATCACCACGATTTCTTAACTTCGTCATAGACACATAGCTAATGAACACAGTGTTGTTTTGAGAAACAATTGGCTCAGTGACCCACTCGGGATTGAGTTGAAGTAAATTTTAACTGATGAGATTTGTATCGACAAAAGAAATTGTAGTGAAACAAACAATAATGTGATAGCTGAATTTCCAATCGAAACAACCTATAATGACCACACCAGAGCCGGCCCTGAGCCTAGGCGACCCAAGCGGCCGCCTAGGGCCCCAAAATGAGAGGACCTCGATTTAAGTAACATTATATATAGATAATATTATTGTATGTGTTATTTTATGCACACGTACATCATATTTGTTTGGGTAGTAGAGTTGGTAGTTTATTAGTGAACCTAAGATCAGGGGTTTGGCTCCCACGAATTACAATATTTTATATTTTATATTTTTTCAACTTAAAGTGTAGGGACCCCGTCGATAAGTTCGCCTAGGCACCCCAAAAGTCAGGGTCGGTGCTGGACCACACCATTTAACACAAAATTCCTTTTATGGTGTCTATAATATTGTCAAGTAATTAATGAAGTACACTAACAATGATCTATATTTACCAAAGTAAAGAGTTTTCTAATTGCTTATTTGAGTTGCCTATTCTAAAGTTCGTAAAATAGATAAAATTGAATACCAATTAACGTCAATGCCACATAATTGTTAGTGAAAAGGGAGAGAGATTAAGGAGAATAAAGCCATACACTACCTTCATAAACAAACATTAAGAAAGAAACCTAAATTCAAGTCCAAAACCCATAATTCCTTCAACAAAAAAAAAAAAAAAAAAGTCCAAAACCCATAATTGAGAGTACTTAAATTGTACTCTACTACTGTAATTTTTAGTTTAGATATTTAAAAACCCTAATAAAAGACCTAAATCTGAACGGCTAAACCTGAACCTAGAAGTGCTTCCCGGAATTCCACACATGCTCTTCGATATTGCCGATAGATTAGAGATAAGAGAGAGTTACGAAATCATCAATCGGACACGGACACGCTGACACGGGAAGATGAAGTACTCTTTTTAGATACGTTTCCTTGAGATCCTGAAGAGACGCGTGTCCCTTTCTTCCCTGTCGCCGTTCGATCATTCCGTCCTCCTCCTCCTCCTGAAGCCATCTCCTCAAACATTTTCTGGAGATCCTCAAAACTCTCCCCCTAAGACAAAAAAAAAACATATCCTATTTATTAAAAGACAACTGTACCCCTAAAAAAAAAATTTATTTCCAGAAAAGAAAGTATAAAGATTAAAGAATCTAGACAGACAGTATTGAAAGGAGAAGTTGTACGGTACCCCTGGCCTGACATTGTCCATCATAGATAACATCTCTTGCATGAAATCAGCAAATCCCTGCGTCCAATTTTTTCATCATAATTCAGTCCTACTTTTAGAGAGAGAAATTGAGTTTTAGAGAGAGAAAGTGAGTTTTAGAGAGAGAAAGTGAGTTTTAGAGAGAGAGAGAGTACGACACCTCTTCTTCTTCTTCAAACGGATCGTATAATCCAGCATCATACATTGATCTTTTTCCTTGATCAGAAAGAACTATTAACAACAAATCAAATACACAAATACTAAATTAAATCCAATTCATAAAATTAAGAGGATCAAATCCGTTTTGATTGGTTCGATTCTGCCAGAAAATGAAAATTTTACCTGAATAAGCCTCTTGTATTTGTTGAAACCGTTTCTTTGCTTCTCCTGTAACTGACGGATTTGTTCTACACTTATCCGGATGCCATTTCTTCATCAAATCAAAAAAGAAAATCAAAAATCACAAATGTTTAGTAGTAATTAATGAAGAACAGAGAGAGGATTTGATTCTAACCATCGCAAGTTTCCGGTAAGCGGATTTGATCTCAGAGAAGGAAGCTCCTTTACGAACACCTAGGGTTGAGTAATAAGAAGTAGTATTAGTATTTGATCCTCCTTCCCGATCCATTTCAGTCGGTGAAGGAAAATCTTAGATAGATAAAGAGATTCAGAGCATAGAAATAAGAAAGAAAGAGAAGGTTAGAGAGAGAAAGAGGAGAGAGAAGGTTAAACAAACGGCAGAACTGAAATTTTTGGGGTATATAAAAGACCATGAGTTTCTCGCACTAAAAAAATATCTCTGTGGTAATAGTTGAAAAGAAATCAAAGGAAGTTCAGAAACTTCGAGAGACACAACTTCCGCTAGATATTTTTTTCTGCCAATTTGGAAAATGCCACTCTTCAAACGGTTTATTTACTGCAATTGCCATTGTCTAGGAATCTTGCCTGACCCACATGGCCACATTGATGTGAGTCTATCACCAACAAGTTTTACCAAAATAAGAACGACCAAGAAAAATTTGTGACTAAACGCCAATTTCCATTTATAGTAATTTTGGTGTTGGCTGTTTTAGCTATTCTAGAAGACAATGTGTGAAGAGGGATGAACCTCTTGAAATAGAATATAGAGCAGAGAGAGGGTTAGACCGAGAGATAGAGAAAGAGGTTGAGTGAGATCGAGAGATAGTGAGAGAGAACAAGTGCAAAGAGAATGTAAGGACATTTGATAATTAATTATTTGTATTGATGATTAACTCTAATGTACATCAGTGGTATTTATAGACATACAGAGGATTTCGGGTTTCCTAATCAAGAGATATAGTTTCTAAGCTAAATATACAACAAATATATCTTCCAAATTTCTGCATGAACCGGGTCCACTCGGTTGGTCGAGTGGAATTGGGTCGGTATCTCTTAATACTCCTCCTCAAGTTAGAGCATTATTAGATTTGATGTCCAATTTGCTAATAATGTTCTCGAACGGATCAGCACCCAGAGGCTTTGTTAATATGTCTGCGAGTTAGTTATCGAAAGTATTGTAAGCAACCTAAGTCTTTAAGAGAAAAGGTACGATCAAGGAAAGATTTTAGTTGGGAATGGCCAGGGACGGATCCAGGATTTTCACTTAGGGGGTGCGGATTTAAATGCTTAAATTTTTTTTTTTCAAATATAATAATTAATAAAATATTTATATTTATTAATTATATTATTACATCAACGATTACAAACGCAAATGACCTCTACGAGAGTTTCATTTTACTAAAAACTTTTTTGGGGAAATTGTGATCTTTTGGTTGAAATGGACCACGTTGTAAATAATATCTACGAATTTCATCTCTATATTTGGATTCATAATTTGAAATTGGTAGTCCAGGATCAATTCGCAAAGATGATAAATTAGAGTTGGTCGCGGTGTTGGAATGAAAAATAACGTTGGAGTCGAGTGTAGAACTTTTGGTGTTGAACTTGATGAATCTAAAGAAAAATTTCTTTTAAAATATATAGGATTTATGGTGGATGGGTTGAAGTTTATAGGGTTTAGAGTAGATGAATTGAATTTGTAGAGTTTATGGTAGGTAAATTGAATTTTATAAGGTTTATTGTAGATGAATTGAAGTTTATAAAGATTTATGGTAGATGAGTTGAAGTTTATAAGATTTATAGTTGAATTGAATTTTATAGGGTTAAGGGTAGTTGAATTGGATAATTTCGATGTGTAACGCTTTAAAACGATTTATGGTAGATGAGTTGAAGTTTATAAGATTTATAGTTAAAATATTTCAAATTGCTTATAGTGGGACTCGAACTCAAATCTCAGGGTCTCATTCTCCCACAACTACACTCCTCAATCATTGGGCCAAGCTATACTAGATGTTATCTAGGTACACACGATTGAATATATATATAGACATAGACAAATATACATAAAAACACTAAAAGTAAAAAAACACCAAAAATGCTTGTAGAGGGCTTCGAACTCACGCCCTCTAGGTTGTAACTACAATCCAGTCATCTCTTAAACCACTAAGCCAAATCATCTTCTGTGTTATTGCTATACATGAGAAGATATGTGTGTTTTATACCTGTATATATACAAAAACAATTTGCTATTACTACTATATTTTTTCTTCGGCCAGATCCAGGGGGTGCGGTCGCACCCCCATGGATCCGCCCCTGGGAATGGCAACATCATTATTTCCTGTAATAACTGTGTCGTCGACATAAACGAGAACGAATATCTGAGTGGTGGCCGAACAATACGTAAAAACAGAATATCACTTTTGGATTGAGAGGGACCTTTAGATAAAAGGACGGAAGAAAATTTAGAAAACTACTGTTGGGATGCATGTTTAAGGCCTTATAGTGATTTTTTGAGGCGACATACATTGGACTCCCCCTGATAGGAGAATATGGGAGGAAGTTTCATATAGACTTCCTCATTTAAATCATCCTGAAGAAAGGCGTTTCCGGTAGGCAACCTTAACTTTAAAAAAAAATCTCTCTTATTCTTCCTTCTCTCTCCTTCCCTTTACCCCCTCTCCCACCTCTGTTTCGAGGTATGCTTTCAAACCAGAAACCAGATGTGGTTTGAAACTCCACATAGCCTAAAGATAGTGAATTTGCATCATCAGCAAAGCGTCTTGCTATGGGTGATCATGGGTTCCGGTCTCCTGTATGTCAGACTCCAAGTAATATCTGCAAACCAATTGATCCTGTTGGGATCTTTGTCACACTAGGTTCAGAGATCTATGTGGGAGATCAACTCCAAGTGGTATTCTTTCTGATAGTCTCGACAACACCCACTGTCATAGCACCCATGGTGGTTTGATGACTCCTAATGCTTCCTTCCAATACGGTAATCAACCTGAACCACAAAATGGAAATCAGAAACCAGACTTCAAGGTCTGGTTTCGAGAGGAAACAGGTGAGAGAGAGGATAAAGAGAAGAAGGAAGAAGAAGAGGAGAAAAATTTGTTTCTTCAAGATCGCCGGCCGGAATTATCGGTTGGCACCTTGATGTAGTTCCGTCCGACAACTCGTTAATAGGCATTGCCTCCTCAATCCACATTGCCTTTAACTAAATTAGAGATTGCCTTTAGCCAGATTGTCAATAAC
Source organism: Eschscholzia californica subsp. californica (assembly GCA_002897215.1). NCBI lineage: Eukaryota > Viridiplantae > Streptophyta > Magnoliopsida > Ranunculales > Papaveraceae > Eschscholzia > Eschscholzia californica. The sequence continues at coordinate 40,146 of BEHA01005581.1, forward strand.
AACTTTGAGCATTGCCTATAAAATCTCCCTATTTTGATAGGTTAATTAATCAATGTCAACCTCTTTCATTAATAAGTGAAAAGTGTTATCTGTTTTTATAAATAAACACATAGGATTGTGGACAAACAATGCCTAAACGTATTTGGTCTGGAGGATATCGCTCTTACTATTGCGTCTGTTGTAGCAAATATATTGCCTCGGTTGACTTTTATGTTTATAAAGAGTTTTAACTTATTAGAAAACAAATTTATTAAAAAGTTTTTCTTAAAAATACTCCCTACGTAATACAAAATTTATATCATTATAACAATTAAATACAAAATTCATTTATTAAAAATATTTGCGATGCTCAAGGGCCATTTAAAGGTGCAGTGTTAAGAATAAAGGCGTTGATGCTCATTCATCCGAAGTTGTGGACTTGTCTGACTTATCTACTTTAGATTAGTTAGTTGTAAGTAAGTTAGTTATTTGATAGTTACGAACACTTTAGTTAGTTAAGAAGTTTGTTAAAGTCTAATAAAGTCTCAACTTCATGTGTGTATATGAAAACTCTCTTGTAATTGTTGATGATTGATCAATGAAATTCTACTACTAATATTTCTCATTTCAAAGCAATCTATCAATACTAAAACTAGTATTTAAAGAATAAAAATCATTATTTGAAAATATTTGTTAGAAATTATTTGTAAAAAATTGTCATGGAAGGATTAATGTTATAATAAGTGCTTCAAAACGAAAATAAAAACTATGTGAAAGAGTTCAAATATTATGATGATGGAAACTGAATGACTATGATAAATTTATTTATAACAAAAACAAATAAATTTAAATAACATATACCAAATATATAATGATAAACACTACCTGTCATATCATTATATATGTGATATGTGTTATATTAAATTTATTTATCTTTTTGTTATTATTATTTATTAAGTTAATTATAATTTCTTTCTATCTTTAGCTTAATACTTTCGTCAATCCGGTCAAAATCAACGGAATGAGTATGATAAATTTTGGTAGACCCAAAATTTTAAATACACATTTTATATTATTTAACTCAAAATAACAATTATAAATTTATGTTATTAAAAATATTCCAACTTCATCCTATTAACGACAAAATTAGATAATGGAGCTGCATCGGGGACCCTATAATAACATCGAGACCAATCTGGTCGGTTATTGAACCGAAACAGCTAGATGCTCCGATCGATTGCGGTTGCGTGGGCAAGCACCAATTTGAGGGGGACAGGCAGGAAGTTGATAGCAAGTTGATATGTGATGTCCGTGGATTTTACAATGATAACAATATGGGCGTGGACGCTTTGGACGTGGCTTATCCAGTCGATCAAAGGGAGGTCGTCCATTGTCGTGTGAGCCGACAACAAGAGTAGAAGTCTCATTGTTGATAATGGTGGAGTTGATTAAGATTTGTCGCACTTCTTCTTGCTTAACAAGAGAATTACTACGAAGAATGGAGGGAAAATGGTCCATTAGTAAGGGTTTGGCTTCGAATAGCCAAAAACCGGTCGTCAAGACCTTGAAGAAATTTCATTGCTCTATAAGAAGATACCTTCCATGTCGGCAGATACATGGTTCTGTAATCATCAGAGAATTTAAT
>BEHA01005581.1:47892-58608 GCA_002897215.1 Eschscholzia californica subsp. californica
CAGCAAAGCTTGTAACAAACCCCAATTCGTCTCTCTCACATCACCTACAGTCGTCTAGAGAGAGAGAGAGAGAGAGAGAGAAAGCATTTCTAGATTGAGAGAGAGTAGCAGAGTTGTCTTCTTCAATCGGAATCAGATCGATTGAACTCATCATAAATATCTCTGTTTTCATTACGTCAACGAACTCACATTCCTGATTAATCAAGCCCAGATTGATTAATCAGATTAGATTTCTTAATCTGGGTTTCTATTAATTTCGTGATTTGATCAGATCTTTTCGGGGAAGAAGTTGAATCTCGATACTTTCTTCCTGTTGTTTTGATCATTGCGAGGTAAGTTTAATTTTCATGATCACAATCTCAATTTCTTTTTCTTCCCTGAAAATCTTAACTAACAAGTAGTGAGTTAATGTGAAAATTTCTATTATTTTTCGCTGAGATTTTAATCTTCAATAGATTGAATTTTATCCAGTTAGTTAAAATCACAGAATATGAAGGTTTATCAAACAGGGAGATTTGAGGGCATTTAAGTCTTTCAACTCCAGTTAGTAACAAGATTTCAGCCTTTCAGTAAATCTGAGTCTGACCTTATGAACTAGTTAGTTCCTTCCATTGAATAAAGGTCTGAAACTTGTTAATGTCCATGTTACCCCTCTTCTAATCAATGCAAGTTTTATTAGACTACATCAACCCAGAGGTCATTTTCGACATTTTCTTTGGTTCTTAAATTCTAAAAGTGAAAGAAAAGCTCAAGGTGAACTGGAGACAATGACATGAGAGGGTCACCCACGCTAGCAGTGGCGAAGCCAGAAACTTTTGTGAGTGGGGGCACCTCTTTGTTATAGGTAATGAAAGAATTCCACAGTACACGATCAAGCTAGGATCGAAAAGCAAATTCTTAACAAAATTTTATTTATAGTTTAGATATTCCGTGGTAATTTTGATGTATAACAATCAATCTCTAATTTTCTCAATCAGTCAAAATCAAAACTAAGGGAGACGTTTAGAAAACTCATCATCTCTACGAGGCCATTTTATTTAGTTGGTCACTTTGAGGAGGTCAAAATTGAGTTATTCAATTAAGAAGAACCAATTTTAAGCCAAGCATGACCTTTATAGTGTATTTTTAGTAAGTAGTCATCTTAAACAAAACAATAATTTCAACTAACTTAAGTAGTAGATATTTTAGAAAAAAAAATTGTAAGTAGTAAAAATTTTCTAAAAAAAAAGGATGTTGCGAGTGGGACTTGATCCCTTGACCTCCAGGTTGAAACATAATCACTTCACCAACTAAGCTAGAGAAGAACTATGTTTGAAAAATGGAAATATGTATATATATATAGATATATATATATCTAATATAGCGACAATGTCGCATAACATTAACGAGCCACGTTAGGGTCGTGGGGGCCTGCGCCCCCACGGGCCCCTATGTGGGCTCGCCCCTGCACGCTAGAGGACTCAAAAGCCCTCTATTTTTTCAGTTTAAATTTTAAGATAACTTGGAATAGTGTAAAGTTCTAAAAGACAAACTTTGTATAACCGCACGAAGAAAATTGAATTGTAAATCTTATGTGTCGTTAATCTAGATACGGGACCAATATATGACATCCCCAAGAATCCATCAAGGTGGTCCATCTAAATGAACGAGTGGACATGTACTTCCTGTCATTTAAGAATTACCTTTTCCTTTCATTTGTCAAACTAGAATGATTTTTAAGTAGAAAGTGATGTTTACAATCACCTTAAATTTTGTCGTGATAAATTTATCTCTTTCAATATCACATATTTCATGTCAATATCCATATCATTTAATACTGCATTCTAGATAACATTGATTTAAATCGTCTACATTTCAGATAACGTTGGTTTAAAATGCGTTTATAAACCATTAACTTGTCTGATACATATGTTGGCGATGTTGACAAAAGTATGTCGACAAACAAGATTTAAAAGAAATAAAAATATTGTCTTTAAATCATGTTCGTCCACCTATCCTGTTCGGAATTTCGCTTGGTCGGAACTTCTGGAGCGCGGAAACAAATTTTTGTCTCATCATTTTACCCTATGTTTTCCCTGCAGGTTATATCATTGTCAAACTAAATATTTAGACAGAGAAAGAAGGAAATCAAATGGTAGAAAATCTATCACCTCAAGTTCAAACAATAGAAAGAAGTACATCATCATCATCATCAAGAAATGGGTCAAAGAAAAACACTAAATACTACCCAACAACAACAACAGTAGAAGATACAAGATCAGAACATCAAATTGAATGTTCAGGTCAGAACTGTAAATCATGTACAGCAACAGTAGTTGCAGATTGTGTTGCAATTTGTTGTTGTCCTTGTGCTGTTATTAACTTTCTCACTCTAACTTTAGTAAAAGTACCTTTTACAATGGGAAGAAGAGGTTTAAGATTAATAAAGAAAGGGAGAAGTAAGAAGAAGAAAAGAAAAGATCAAAGTGATTCTAGTCCTCCTAATGGGGGTGTTATTGAGAAAGTTCAGAATTGTAATAGAGAAATGACATTGCCAGTACCACCATTAGAAGGAACTTTAGAAGTTCAAAATGGGATTGTTAATGGTGGTGGTGAGAATTTTTGTGCAAGAGTTGAAGCTGAAAGGGTTTGTTTGGAGTTTTATCAAGTGGGTCATTTAGGATTTGGTAGAGTTTCCTTCACAGGAATTCCTGCCAAGGTTAATTGATGGATTTTTTTCTTTCTTTAATTTGTAGATAATGTTGTTTTCCATTAATGATTATCATAATTTGACAACTATTTAGAAATTAGTTTTTTTTTGTAATCATTTTGAAGTGGTAGATATATGAGACTACCCTCTTATGATGTCAACTTTTAGAAGAGGTGTGTTATTTTTTAATCTCTATTTTAACTCTTACAATAACACTTAAGTTGATTAAGAAAATGTCTTTTTTTCTTTTTCGAGAAATTGACTACCATCTACGTTAGTCAAGACATTGACATATATCATGAAGATGTGATGAACACGATAACCACCTAATTTAAACCATAATGAAAGAGGCATAAAATCCGACAACATGAAAGAGGCATAAAATCCGACAACATGAAAGAAGCCTAAAACCTCGACAAATTTATTATATTATTTACTTTATACATTGTCTAAAGTACATAAGATAAATCTTGATGGCAAACTGTTTCTGTGAGAGGAAGGTTTCCAAATTTCAAAAGAGGAGGCAGTTTCCAAATTTCAAAAGAGGAGGCAGTTTCCAAATTTGTTATAGGCGGTTTGCTTTGGTATAACCAAGTTGGCTATAGGCGGTTTTGGCTTGAGAATTGGTTTCTAAATTTTGGCTTATAATAATATATAAATAGGGGGTTGATCAACACAATTAACACACCAACACAAGCAACAACAACTCTTCTTTAGAGAGAGCTAAAGAGAGAGAGCAAGAGTGAGAGAAATTTTTCATAGTTTTGAGCGGTGTTAAATTTCTCGGTCGTCGAAGATTTAGTATAGAAGATTATTACTATACGGTACCATCTTGGGACGAACTTGCGGATTGTGTTAGTCGTCTTCATCTATCCTTCAATAAAGATTTCTTGTTCGCCCGAGGACGTAGGCTTTCAAGCCGAACCTCGTTAAATTCTGTTCGCATATTTGATTTTGTCTTAGCTTTTCGATTCATCTTCGTAGTCGGATCAATTTCTAGGATAGGTTCGATAGCTTCCGCGACTTTTAGTTTTAACAGTTTCCACCAAGACTCGATTCCACAACGTCGTGGACTTAAGAGGGTTGTCCAACTCCACCAAAAGGTGGTCAATAAGAAAATATCTTAAAAGAGCAACTCCAGTCCAAAACTCAAAAAAAAAAAAAAAAATCAAATTGTCTTAGGGAATCTTCAATACAAAACTCATAAAAATTCCAATTCACTCATGTGTAAAAGTCTTGGGGAATCTTAAAGAGCAACTTCCGGTTCAACACGGTACTCTCTCTCTCCATCCTTACATTTTGATCAATTTGAAATTTCACTGATAGGGTTTCTATGACAGACTTCAACTATATGATTGAAACTTGGACCAAATATCATTACTGAATCATTCATATAATTCATGAATGACTACTAGTTCTTAGATGAAAGATTAATCTGATCCAAAGCTTCACTTCTCCTCAAAGTGATTGATTAGATGGTTAAGATCCACCATTCTTTGTAATTTTGGGATATTATTGTTTACAAACTTCTTTTTGCCTTTTGTTACTAACTAATGATTTGGTTTACTTAACATTAAACTCAAATTATTACTCCTAAATAACTAAATAAGTGTTTATGTCATTAGATTCACTAATTTACAGGTATTAATTAAGTCATTGATTTCTTTGTAATGATGTTTAAGCCATGTTTGGCGCGTGGGGAAGGGAATTGCATTCCATAATGGTGTTTTGTACATAAGAATGCAACAGGAATCACATTTTGAGGGGCGAATGTTATTCCTTCTCAAGGGAGAATTCAAACCCAAAGGGGTGGGTGGGTTTGTAATTCCCTTTCCATGAGAATTGTCGATTAAGTAATCTTCGGACAAAATTAATCTCAACGAGTCCTATTTCTGACCAAACCAAACAATATAGTTCCGTATCGCGATCACCCAAATCACATTACGGGATTATTATTCCTGGCAATCACATTCCTTTCCCACCTGCCAAACAATAGTATAAGTTGTATAATTAACTCTAAGTTTCCTAATGTGTTCATCTACTTGCCACAAAATGCTGATTGAAGTGCAAAATTGGGGCGAGAAATATGTGGAAGAAGGCTTGTTCTTTGTATTTTAGTATAATTATATGAACTTGGGAAGCTCCTCTCTGGTCCCCCTTTCCTTATGTACCACTTGAATAACTCTGATATTGGTCTGCCCAACATTTGAGAATAATCCTTCATGAACTAAGACAAGTCTCATGAGATTGAATAAGTATAAGATCTAGGGACTTTCTACTCATAGTCTGATAGTCAAAACTCAATCAATATCAACATGTTGTGACTTTTCTTTTTGAAGAGCTAGTTTGACTTTGTCAGAAAGGAAAGTAGGTTTCGGGGGTTCGTTGATTAGTAAATATCCGATGCTGGTAATGTCGGGACCGTGGTCGTCCGTCTCTGGTTTGCTGGCCGATAAGATCTCTGAGATTGACCAGCCAGATGGGTTGGTTTGGCTATTCCTTTCTATTGAAAAGGAGTCAGCTGTCTGCGTGAGTCACCATCTTCTAGGCTCGCAGGACGACACGGGATTCTCATTCAAATATAGGCTGGCCAGGAGGAGTAAGAGGGTCTGTCGTCCTCCTAGAATCAATAGCATTTCGTTGGAATACATCCTGTCTTAATTCTTTTCCTAGTCTTAGCACCCGCACAGTAGAGGAGATTTATGAATAAGTTTGGATATCGACAAAACTAAGCGTCTTGCTGCTGGGTAAAGGCAATAGGAGGAGTGAACCTGACCATTTCACGCTGAGGTTCATAAAGGTAAATCTGGCCTCCTTGATGCTCTTCCCAAAGCCAACCCATGAGTTTGGTGCTCTCCATTAACCACTCAAATCTTCTGCTCAATGATTCCATGAAGAATAGAGACAAGAAAAGAGGGCTTCATTTGCTTGAGTACTTCGTGAACCAATGCCATACCATTGGGGTATATAGCAAAGTGTCCCTGAATTTCGTTTATATGCATAAACAAATGAACCTTCTTTTGTATTGTAGGAAGTTATTAGGTTTTTTATGTTTGAAATTGAATATTATGGGATGGCTGTAGACTGTAGGTTTCTTGTGAGGCATGGATCAAGAAAGGTGGTCCCAACTCCCAAGGAAGTGATTTGCCTTGAGGTTAGGAGAATCAGCCAGATCTCCTGCTTTTCAGGTGCCGTGGACTTGCCCCTTTCAGAAGGTACTCTCATGGAGCTTGACTTTGTTCACACTACTACAGTTAACGTTCACTATTTTCATTCTTATTTGTTTTATACCCAAGCATATAGATCATGTATTCCTATTGTTTAACTTGCTCATATGGTTTAATACGAAGTTGAAATATGATAATTGATAAAATGTATTAGTGAATCAAAATATCAGAACTAAATATACCCTAATATCTAGTGGCTTTATCTTGTTTTACATGAACAATTTCTTGAATGAATCTATCCAACACTGAGTCATAGTCTTCCCCAATTATGCTCAAATTTTCCATTTCAGTTTGTTTACAAAATGCTAATGCATGATACATTATGAACAACTAAAAACACGAATTAAAGACACGGAGAATGCTGGAAATTAAAAGACTTTAATTTCCAAACGATAAAGGAAAATTACCTTTGCACAGACAAAGAAGAAGAAAATTAAACTTGAATTGAGTACAACTTGATTCGATTGAAAATAAACTACAATGACTGGTCTATTTATAGACCAAAATTCTACCCACTAACTATGACCACAACTAACATGATCCCACTGACTTATCCATCAACGCCACTAATTTATCTATTAACCCAATTAACTTACCATTAAATTCCATAGAAAGCTGCAAAAACTGTTAATTGATAGTACATCTATGAGAGGAGCTTATTTTTTTCATTAGTAGCCATATTTAGCTTCTTTAGCAAATCTCGTTTCTTTTTTATCTCCTCCATAATTTGCAGGTTTTTGCCCTTTGCTATCTCCTTTACCACCTTGTTTCTTCCCTGTTGGCATCCTTGGTCCAAACCCGAATTCAATATCACCGTCTTCTTCAGGGAAAGTATGGTCTCTCCTGAGTTGTTTTATATGAGGTTCTCTGTTTGATGGTTTTGGAAGGGGCTGTTTTTTTGATTGTTTAGGAAGGGAATCCTTGGGTTGTTTCGATTTAGAGCAACAACGAGCACATATTTGGCCTACTATGCAAGCAATAGCTGATACAACTACTACAACAGCCAGAACTGCAAAGACAGGTCCAAATGAACCTCTCGAAGGAGGAGTCTTCTCTGCTGTCACGGCATTTGGGTAAACCATGGCAGGCGGCATGAACATGTGTGACGACATTCTTTGTTTGGAATGAGATAGATAGATTGGTAAGGGATGCTTTCCTGATTTAGTATATATACTGATTCTTCTTTGTCCCTGTAGGTCTTGTGCTTTGAATGAGCAGAAAGGAAATTATGAAGTTAAACCAAAGAGGAGGAAACCAACATATGGAAAGAGAGAGATGGAAGATGTATCAGAATCAGCGGAGAATCGGATGATAATGGCGGTGAACTAGTCATCATTGAAGAAGGTACTCTCTTTCTCTCTGTACTTAAAGCAGATGAGAAATTTCACTTGGGGTTTAACATAATTCAAGAAGCAAGGTTTCTAGAGAATTTTAGAGAGAGAGAGAGAGAGAAGTTTGCATTCACCCTTTAATGAGAGATTATCTCTCTATTTATACATGAATCAGAGAGAAGAGGTCAGAGAGAGAAAGTTAGCTAGAGAAACTAAATCTAACTTTCCTAACAACCTAACAACCTTTTGTTAACTCTCTTTTATTCTTACACAGTCCTTATACTCTCAATTCTTATCACTTACACTCCCCCTCAAGCTGAAGTACAGAGATGTCTTCAGATTGGAGGAGAAATTAGATGCATTAAAAGTGTAGCGAGGAAGATAACTGTGGGTTGCTTTTTGGAAGACCAAACGATAAGAGTGGAGCCAATCGATACACAAATTCCTGATGTAGATATTCTCGAATCACGACACCCAGCCCAGTCTGAGTCACTATAAGCTCGAAGAGATGACAAATCTCCTGAAGAAATTGAAATCCCAGAACCAAGTGTACCTTTCAAGTATCTGATATTTCTCTTAACAAGTTGTAAGTGTTTAAGCATGTTTGGCATGCGGGAGCGGAATCACATTTGGTAATGGTGTTTGGTACGCTGGAACCACCGGGAATCACATTTCGAGGTGGAATGTTACTCCTCCTCAAGGGAGAATCCACACCCAAAAGGGTGGGTGGGTTTGCGATTCCCTATCCCTTGAAATCGCCGATTAAGTAATCTACGGACAAAATTCATCTCAGCGAATCCTGGTTCTGACCAAACCAAACAATATAGTTTGGGATTGCGATTACCCAAATCACGTTACAGGATTGTTATTCCTGGTAATGACTTCCTTTGTCCACCTGCCAAACAATAGTATAAGTTGTATAATTTGTTGATAAATAACAATAATCATAGAGAAGGAGGAAGAGGAGAAACATTGTGGAGGCTATGAATCTTATTCAAAATTAAACTAGGGTTACAACTTAACAAATATATACTAATGATAAAAGACTAAAAGGCCCTTAAAGGGCAAATTACTAAACAACCCCTAACTATTACATATATTATTCTAACACCCTCCCTCAAACTCACGATGCGATTTTGAAAAGTATCGAGAGTTTGCTAACTAAGGAAAGAAAACGTGGAACCGAGTGTGACTTGGTGAACAAGTCACTGCTAAATCAAATACTGCAAAACTGCTAAACCAAAATCCAATATCCGATACTACCAACCAAAATCCAAAAACTGCTAAACCAAAATCCGATACTGCGAACCAAAATTCAATACTGCAAATTACTGCCAAACTGCAAACGGAGAAGAAGATGCGATCGTTGGAGAGAAGAAGATGCAAATGCAATATTGCCCAAAGGAGGAAGAAGATTCAAATGCAATATTGCCCAAAGAGGAGAAGAAGATGCAAATGCAATATCGCCAACATTCAAATGCAATATTGCCGACAATCCAAATGCAATACTGCCAACATTCAAATGCAGTAGAGCCCAAAATTCAAATACCATACTACCTAGATCGAAAATGCAAATGTTGCTGCCCAATATTCAAATAACAAATCACAACCGCCAACAAATTCAATAACAAATCCAAAACCACTTTCAAATTTTCAGTAACACCACCTCCTCCAAATTCTAAAACCACCTTATCTAAAACCACTCAAATCAAATCCCAACCAAAACTACCATTCAATTACTTCTTAAACCATTCAATTTCAATACCGCCAACAATTTCAAACCGCCGAAACCACTCAATATTACCATTCAATACTATTTAATACCATTCAAAACTACCAATCAAATCAAAACAGGCATTTAAAACTAAACTACCTTCTTCTACCCCCAAAAATCAAAAAAACACCAAACAAACTAGCTAAACAAATACGAAGAAGAAGTGGGAAGTAACAATACCAGATCTGCAATGAACAAATAATTTTCCTGCGGAAGCCAAACGATCCTTTGAAGAAAATAATTTTCCAGCTAGAAAACCAAAACCAAACGCACCTTAATCACCACAACCTCTTTCTTCCTGGTTTTTCCAAATACCACCTTCTTATTCCCAAGAAAACCGCCATTTTTAATTCCAAAACCACCTCTCAGATTCTATAAAACCACCTTTCAAATATAAATCTCAAAACCACCATTCAAAACAACCTTCTTCAAAAACAACCCAAACAAATCCAAAATCACTAAAAACCTCTTCCATCCCGTAAAACAGCCATTCAAAACAACCAATTTTTTAGTTTTTTTTTTTTCAAACTAAACCACTACCTTTTTTTAAATCCAATCTACCCAGCCGAATCCACCCATCAAATCAACAACTAAAACTATCAGGCAAAACCCATCACCTTTCCAAACTTCCCCCACAACAAAACCGGTGAAGGAGTCACTAAAACCGCCCAAATCAAAAACCGTCTTGCTATTCAAATTGACATCAAAATCACTCCTCGAAAACACCAACAAAAAAAACTCGTCAAAACTACCAACAAACCTTCTTCAAATCCGAAACGAGGCCAACAAATTCACTAATAAGACCAAACCAAAACCACCTTCATCTTCTAACTCAAACCATAGAAAAACTCTATTAACCATGCTCTGATACCATGTTGAGATAAATAACAATAATCATAGAGGAGGAAGAGGAGAAACATTGTGGAGGCTATGAATCTTATTCAAAATTAAACTAGGGTTACAACTTAACAAATATATACTAATGATAAAAGACTAAAAAGGCCTTAAAGGGCAAATTACTAAACAACCCCTAACTATTACATATATTATTCTAACATAATTAACTCTTAGTTTCCTAACGTGGCCATGTACTTGTCACAAAATGCTAATTGGAGTGCAGTTTTAGGGCCAGAAATATGTGGAAGAAGGCTTGTACTTTATATTTAAGTATAATTATATGAACTTGGTCAGCTCCTCTCTGGCCTCTCTTTCTTTATGTACCACTTAAATAATTCTGATATTGGTATGCCTAACATTTGAGAATAATCCATCTTGAACTAATATAAGTCTCGTGACACTGAATAAGTACAAGATCTAGGGCCTTTCTACTCATACTCTGATAGTCAAATGGTTTTGTGATGGATGCCCACAAACTTGCTAGAACATCGGATAACTGATTTGTGAACACAATTTCTAAGATATCAATGTTTTTACTATAACTGGAATGTTAGAGAAGCTGGTATTTCAAATGCATTTAGTATTTGTCCGAGGCTTTTCAATAACTTTCATATCTATTCAGGAATAATGACTACTTGTATCATATTTTCAGCCAGGGTTTAATGACATGCACAGAGTTTATTCTTCGCTTTGAGTTTTCCAATCCATGAAGAATAGAGACAAGAAAAGAGGACTTCATTTGCTAGAGTACTTTGTGAACTGATGCCATACCATTGGGGTATAACAAAGTTTCCCTGA
>BEHA01005581.1:59262-80123 GCA_002897215.1 Eschscholzia californica subsp. californica
AATGCGGATTTCATTTTGCAGCTTAGGAGTAGTTATTATTGCTTTGATGAAATTGGTCTAAAGTTGTTTTTCTTAGTATTTTTCGGTATATACTTTTATTTTAATTCTTCGTATTACTTCATTGTCATTCAAGTTTACTTAGTTGCCATCTTAAGGTGTTTTTTTTTTAGAGAAAATAGGCATTTGTTGCAGGTATCCTAATGATGCTTAGAGGGATTATAGCTCTTTTGTTTATCATTCATATGGTCTGTTTTCAAATTCTTTGGTGGTTGACTAGGTAGTTCTTTGTGTTGTTTAGCCTAATTAGTTGGAATCAACAGACTCGTTCGAGTTACTCCCGGATTGAATTGAGTTGGGTGTAGTCTGAGCTGATTCCATGCAGAACCTCCGAATTCTCGGAGTTGTTATATATGTTGTGAAACTCGGTCGGGTTGCTTGGATAGGTGGGGATGAAAGTCCTTGTCTGTTTAGTGTTTAGGATTTATGATTCTACTGAATGATTAGAGAATGGTTTCAAACAAAAAAAACAAATATTGTATTTTCTTAATTGTGTTACCTTTTGTTTGAACTAGGATGCAAGAGGAGTCTTCCTCAAGAAAGGAGCATTCTACCAAATAGTTTATGATGCTCTCACTAATGCTGCAAAAAGGATCACAAAAAGGAGAAGAAAAGTGCAAACCTGCTAGAATTCTCTCGTTTCTTCGATCTAATTTGACTATGTATAGTTGTATTTCCTTTGTTAGCTTCAAACTGCAAAAATGGTCACTATTTGATTATGAATTTGGTTTCTCCTGTTTCTTGTACATGTTATCCTGCCTCCTATTAGACCCCGAGTTTCCAGAAGTTGAGTCCTTTATATGTATATTTTGTATGACTTCCAAAATTCTTCTATAGATTGTTGTTCTATAGATTGTTGCAAACACATGTTTGCAAACAAGTTCTGCAAACACTTGTTTGCAAAACAGATTGTTGCAAACACATGTTTGCAGAACTTATTTGCAAACACTTGTTTGCACAACAGATTGTTTGCAATATGGCAAATGCAAACACATGTTTGCAATATCGCAAATGCAAACACATGTTTGCATAACTTGTTTGCAAACGTTTGTTTGCAGAACAGATTGTTGCAAACAGTTGTTTGCAAATACTTGTTTGCAGAACAGATTGCTTATTGCTGCAAACACGTGTTTGCAGAAAAACGTAAGAGAAAAAACGTTGTTTTTTTCTGGTTTTTAAAAAAATAAATATTGAAAGTGGATCTTGTTAGAAAGATAATGAAAAATCATTTCTAAATATATAATATTTATTGAAATCCGACATCTCAAACAAAAGTTATATCGATTTAAAGTTTAAAGAAAAATAAAAAAAATTAGTTACACAAAAAGACAAAAAAGGGTAATTTAGTCTTTGTATACTTTTTGACCTTAATAATAATTTTCAAATGTTTTGTGCTTTTCTACTCATTTTCAATATTATTTTGACCTTTCTAGTTATTACCCCTAATGTTAAATACTTGGATAGTTGGATGTATCGTGTATGTGTAGGTAGGTGTGGGAATTATATGCCCATGGGCCAGAATCTGCCCCGAGCACTCAAGCCCAACGAAGACTATGGACACCCGCACCCATGCACAACCCGTTCAGCTCGCCAAATTTTGGTGGACGGGAATGGGTTAGAGCCCTCCAGGAATACCCAACTATATAGAGGATCTAAAATTAAGCGCCGTATTACTTTTAAATACCTATCGCCCGCCTGACCCCCTAATTTGTTACTAGTTAGGCTCCTAGTTCCTTAACAAAAAAAAAAAGTTTGGCTCCTAGTTAATGTTAAATACAACATTACAATATTTCCAACATTACAACATTTCCAATGCAAAATTTTTAAAAGGAAACTCAATTGCTTCTATTGTCAAAGTTCCAAGTGAGTTCTCTTTCTTGTATGACAAAAATAGAGATCTCCAATTCTTGTATGTTTTTGGTACAAAATTCTAAACTGTTTTTTTTGTACTTATATAGTTATTTTTCAAAAAAGATGATTAGTTATTTTGGAAATATATGAAGACTTAATTTATATTTGTTCAAATTCAAATATTGATGAGTTAGACCATTAGAAGTATCTCAAGAAGACACTCTAAAAAAAGAATCTTTTTGAGATATCTGTATTATACCCTCAACACGTCGTCTTTGTGATCTTAGTTGGGTTTTGTATTGGGGAAGATTTAAAAAGAAACACTAAAAATCCTACATTACGCTCCAAATTTTTAGGATTGAGTTTTAGATTGGAGATGATCTTATAGTTGCAGGTAAAATAGACAAAGATATAATAATATCTTTCTTGTATGTTTAGGGTAAAGAGAGAATGATAAACTCTACTCTATTATAGTTTTAGGTAAAATGGACAAAAATATAATACTTTCTTTCTTGTATTTATTAGTACGAGGTGTAACCCGTGGCCCCGTGCCCGTGGTGCACAGATAATTCTTATGAATGCATTAAAGAACTAAACTTACAATGTCAGACATTTATGGAGACAACCATGAGCTAAACATTCAAAATCAATTAAAGCACACAATCGACAAAGAAAATAGTTGAAATCAATTCAGTGAGGTTCCTACTTGCACATTGGACCCTATTGGCACCAACATGCATATCTTCATCCTCTTCGTATGCCTATTGAGTTGGAGCTTGAACTTGGTACAGAAGGATCACCTATCCTTTGATGTTCACATCATGCATTGTTGTTTCCTTCCATTTGTCCAACTCCATGTCTGTCATTTGAGTTACTGCCCTAGCAGGAATAGTCTCTAGTACTTTACATTGCTTCGGATTGAAGGAATAGGTAAACTCTATAGTGATATGTATGTGTAGCTTTCCCCTCATTAATGACCTCTAGTACATCAACATTCCTTGTCATTTATTGCCTTGAATGAATCTTCACATTCATATTGTTATTAATTTTAACAATACCACCACAAAGTATCATGATTGCAGTATATTTGACACCTTTTTTTTATCAATGATAAATTGTATCTACCAAGTTTCATAACTTCCCCAAGGTTAGTTTTGATGAGCAAATGTCAACCGCCAAAATGGGACAACACAAACTGAAACCTGCAGAAGGCTTTAATCCCAATCAATGAGTGCTCGACAAATAGGTCTTCAATCCGAGTTAATGATGTGCTCGTCAAATGAGAAGAGAAATGTTTTCTATTCGATAACCCTAACTTAAAACTCCAAATCGATTTGATGTGAAATAAGTTTAGAGAGGGAAGATCTAGAGAGAGTTCCAGACGTTATTTTTAATTTGAAGCTCTAAATCAATTGTTCGACGTGTGTGAGAGAGAGAAACTGAGAGACAATGAGATACCTGGGGGTTGGAGGAGAGATGAAATGATGAGAAAGATATAGAGGCAGAGTTCCAAGCACAAACAATTCTTTAACAATTATTGATAGCCAATTGGCCATGTGCACCATAACCCATCTCGATTAGTAACATACAACACTAAATATGTCAAATTTGAACTTTGAAAAGTATTGAATTGCTCTAAAATTTGAAGGTAGAGATTAAGCATACCATCCATGAACCATCCACCATCAGAAGATATGTATAACTTCGTTATGATCAGGTTCATATTTATGAGAAGTTGAACTACTTCCAAGAGAATTCCTATAAAATTAAGCCCTTTTACTCTTTTAGTATATCTTAAACTTTCAACCTTATCATCAGTTTTATTAATTATGTAAAAGAAAGGTTGAAATAATAATACGATAAGCCTATTGAGAATTCAAAATGATTCATGCATTTCATCATGTACCTGAACTATAGTAGCATGCTCGGAGGTTTGAATAGGTCTTAAATCATCTTGCGTCGCATTTTGATGCAAATAGTATTATAGTTATTCTATATTTTTTTTTATCAAACTATCACTAGATTACTCCATATATCTTTATAGTGCCGCCGAATTAACATAATTATAATTTTCATTGCTCTTTTGCAAATGCGACTAAGAGCAAAAAATAGTATGACATTTTGAAGTGAAGTCTCGTAATGTTAAATCCACATATATTTTTCTTGGTAAATTGCAAATTGTTTTCAAATGTGAGAGCCCAACCCAACATAATCGTATATTTGTATCACCTTGTAGTTGCACTCATTCAGTTATCGTCATGAAAATGTAAACCCAACATTGTCGAACAATAGGTTGTGTACATAAAAATGTCTGAAAGTTTATAACATTCAGTTTAACAAGAATCCTTAATCGATACTATGAGTCGAATACGGTGCATACTAGTATGACAACAAGACATTCCACATTTCGCATCCTTAGTTATTAGATCTCGATTATAACTTACAACTTTAACTTTCCCATCAGCCTGTTATATGTACTAGTTTTCTCAACGTTGTAGTAATGACTTAGTTAATAATTAAGTCTGCATTATCGCATGATTGTATAATTTGAATATCAATTTCACTATTTTTCTATAGATAGCGCAAAAATATAAATAACTTAAGTGAAATGTAAGCCACGTGTGATTTCATAACTGAAAACAATCAAATGAGCTCCTAATGTGACTAACAATTGACCGTAATCAAACACATATTCCAAGTAGTTTCATGAAGAACAACGATTTCCGAATGATTAAAAGATGCAGCTTGCGTACTCTGTTTATCCGATTGCTATTAGAAAGTTGTGTCCCATTGATAAAAATGTAACCAGTTTGTGAAATTCCTTTATGTGGATCAGAAAGATATCCAACACCAGTGTATTCTATTGTTTGTGAATCATTAGATAGAGTGTTTGAGTAAAGTAACCTCATGTCGATAGTTTTTCGAAGGTATCGAACAATTTGATTCACACCTATATATTATCCTTTTGTTGGTGTCGAGCTGAACCTAGCCAGTATTTGGTAAGAGGCAATTCTAATCGAAACTCATGTTAGAACCTTACTTCAAATAATAACGATCGACCTATCTGTTAGATCTGCAACAAGATTGGTCATACTGGTATGGAATGCTATCACATACTCAATTTCTCCTATCAAAGAAGAACCCCATCTAATAATATTGATTTTATGCTTGCTTTGGCTAATGTCTTAGACATAATCCATGGTATGCTGATTCAGACATGATTTGCCTCAATTAGTTTCTCGGTCAGACTTCAATGGTCGTGTAAGAATTGCAAATGCAAATGGTCAAGGTATAATCATTACTCATACTGGTAATGCTTCCTAAACATAATAGAAATTGCAGACTTCCGAATGTTCTTAGAATTCCTCAAGCTTCACATAATCTATCGCGAGTGCATAAATTCACTTCTGATAATAACTGTTCTTTAACTTTTGATCTGTTTGGATATTATGAAGGATCTTCACTCGACCAAAATTCTTTTCCAAGGACAAACTGAAGCTGGTGTCTATCCCATTTCACTTTCCCCAAATAAATCAAGCAAAACTCATTTTTTTTCCTGCTCATACTTCAAATGTGAATATATGACATAAAAGGCTAGGACATCCATCTTTCCTATCACTTCAGAGACTCAAAACCATTATTCTCCCTAATAATACACATACGAAACCTCTAGTTTGTACTGGATTTCAATTAGGTATGAGTAAAAAGTTACCTTAAATGTTTCAGACACAAATGCTTCTGAATCATTAAAGTTGCTTCATATAGACCTCTGAGGTCCATATCATGTACCTTTTGTAAGTGTCTAAAGCTATTATGCTAATATTGTTGATGGTTTCTCGACGTTTTGTTGACTTATTCCTTTATGTAACAAGTCAGGTTTTAGAAATGCTTTTTCTATTTTAAGAAACAAGATAAAAAATCAATTAGATTTCAAGATCAAGACTTTAAGAATAGATGGAGGAGGAGAATTTCTTCATTCATCTTTCAAATAAATGCTTCAAGTTGCTGAAATCACAAGTTCACAACCAAATATCTTGCCCTCATACCCTTGAACAAAAATGGGGTGGTTCAATCAAAACACAAACGTCTTCTTGAAGTTGCTAGAACACTCTTGATTCCGTCTCACCTTCCTCAAAATTAATGGATGAAATCCTTACACACTGAACTTTTTTAATAAACATGCTTCCCACTGGATCCATTGACTTTGATAATCCTTTTGAGAAGTTTTTTCACTGGTCCCCCGACTAGAACTTTTTAAACGTTTTTGGTTGCTCTTATTATCCTTGACTTAAGGCATATTCATTCTCCAATAAGTTGTCTTGTAGGAGTTATGAGTGTGTTTTGATTGGTTAAATCCAGGATCATAAAGGGTATAAGTGTCTAGACATATCCATTAGAGGTGGGAATTTTGCCCGAGATCCAAAAACCCGGTCCGGAACACCCGGATTCGATGAAAAAATGTTCATCCAGAAGCCCGACATAGGTAATGACCCCACCCGTCTACAGATAGTGGGCGGGCTTGGACTTTATCCTGAAATCCCTTACCTGTGTGCTAAACCCGTTTACTTAGCCAGTAACATAAACTTATAAGTTAATGCCAAGATATTAATATATAAAATAGGGGTTCCTTCCACTCAAAATCCTAAAACGCATTCTAACATCTCCATTCTTTTCATGTTGCCGCCAGATTAGGGAGAGACAGGGAGAAAGACATCCTTGGTTAGAGAGAGATTGGGGACAAAAAAATAGTGAGAGATCTAGAGGTAACAACTAGTGGGGGTCTTTATTCACTCTTCACTTTAAGATTCATCATAGATTTTGCAACCCTTTATCTCTCTCAATCGTTCTTTAAATCTGTCACAAAAGAAATCATTTTGGGTTAGATTAGTTCATGTTTCACAATATCAATGGAAGTAATGGTGTCTATCTTCTCAAAGAATTGACTGTGCATTCGATGATTATGATGATGATGATATTGAATTTGTAACTTTTATTTTTTTTTCTTCAAGTGATTATGGTGATGATAATCTCATATTTATAACCTCCTTAAATTATTAATGTACTTTTTTTTAGATCTGTAAAAAACAAATTCATATATGATGTTGTTAGATTTATATATTTGTATCACTTTAGATTCATAATCCTAAAATCTATAAAAAGATTCATGTATGTGATGATGATTATTTAGATCTGTAACTTTGTATTTCTAAATTTTGATATTTATTTTATTTTTCACACTTTTGACGACTTACACGAAGTTTGACTCGCCTATAGCCCGAAATACCCGCCATGGGCTAGTGCACATGGTTAGCTTTGTGCAAGAGGTTTAAGTTTTTTCCCGGTCTGAGTCCACCCGTTTATTTTAGTGGGATCTGACTAAAGGTACCCGAAACGCCTGAGGCCGAAAGAGAGGAGCCCATGGGCGTCTAAGCCCGACTCATTTCCCACCCCTAATATCTAGTGGTACAGTTTATGACTCTAGACATATAATTTTTAATGAATTAAATTTTGCTTATTCAACTATGTCTAAAAACATTTATTTATCTTCTCCCTCTAAATCTTGTGCTTCATTAGTATCTTCTCTAGTTATATCTACTTCACAATCTCTTTTCCTGCTTCATTTCTTATCCATCCTCAAACTCTACAAGCACATTCCTAAACATCTTCACCATCATCACAAACTTCACGACAATCATCATTACAACCATTACCACAACCTTCACCAATTCTCCATTCTATTACTTCATCTTCTTCCTTTTCACATGTCAATCTACCTATTAATCATTACCCAATGCAAACAAGAGCAAAATAAGATATTTTTAATCCAAAGGCGATGCTTCTTGCCACTAAGCATCTTATTTCACCAATTCTCTTAGCTCAAGATCATCCCCCAACACCCACATGTTTTACTCGAGCTAATAAGAATCCAAAATGAGGAGCAGTAATGAGTGAAGAATTTATTGGCTTACAAAAGGCTGAGACTTGGTCTTTAATGTTGAATCGGAGCCGATTTAGGATCGGTTCGGATAGTCAAAATCAAGATATGGACACACCACTGTGTTCGTCTCGTCGAGCTCTTCAATTTAGAATCAAGAATCGCTCCAATCCGATTCCGGATGAATGAGATATTCTCGATCAAAGTTTGACGGAGTTATGACTTGACTTAGGCGCTAAGTGGGCTCAATTCGGGATCATCCTACGGATGACGTTCATTCCTCCCTTTGCACCCTCGATCCAACATATCTTGCTGAACCGTCACTTCCAGAGTGCAAACCGTCACTTCCAGAGTGCAAACAGTCACCAATAGTGTCCCAAATCCAACAGACACATCTCTAAAGCATGTATCCATTCAATTCCTATTTATATGACCCAATACAACTCCAAATTTAATTCTGTTTTTTCCTAGGGATTTCTCATTAGTAAGAGTATGTTTCAGAGTACTTTAGGCAAAATATTTCATCCAAATTCATGAGTCAATTCATCAAAGAAGTTTATAATGCTTGGTTAAGTTCGTCCGCTTTCAGACATTCGAAGTACCTTCATCGTCAAACTGAAAGGTAAAGCCGTTGTATCCTGGGAGACAAACACCGTACTGGTTTTGGTACTAATACCAGGGTGTTCACTGTCTTAAGGAAAAAGACAACTTGCCTCGGCTATTTCTATCATACATCTAAGTTTGCATTTTGATTTACGGTAATCATTTCTATTTAATTTTATTGTATTAGATACCCTATGAACAACAATCTTAAGACAGTGATTCCCACAGCATATATAATATATATATATATATATATATATGTGTTTCGATTTTAACACAATATTATATTTTGATTTAAGTATGGCATTAATTATTGTAACCTTATACAAATTAGAATGCTGAGTCTGCCAAATTTTATAAGTATATATGATATTGAATCATGATGAGATTTTCGGTTATAGAAAATTGAATTAAGTCAATCTTGAAGTTCAAAATTAGGAGTTTGGACGTTCTTAATTTTCAATTTTGATAAATGAAATACATCTCTTACATAACTTTCTGATTTCATTACGCACGCAAACTGCTTGATATAATGCTCACAAGAACTACTGTTAATTGTTTATCACTCCTAGGTGTAAGTTTTTGTTCAAACTTGTCTAGTTACGGAATTATATGATAAACCAGTTCGCTTGATTCATGAACCGGCCAAATCATTTGATCAAAATTGTGCCATAATAACCTTTCTTTGTATATGCAGACCATGTAAATTTAATTTATGGCATGACAATCTAGCGTAGGTTGTAAATTACGAGAGCATATCTAGTTGTAGTATAATGGTTAAACATTGATATATAACAAACCAGAACGTTCTTCGGTTTGGTGCAACGGTTGAATAGTAGATATATTAGTTCTTTATATGTGTTGTATTGTTTTGCAAATTTGATAGGACACAGTTGTGTTCAATATGAAAGATCGTATCCTTTTAATTCATTAGAAGTTAACGGATGAAGGTTTTTTTTTTCACTGTTTGCTTTTCAAAATGAAGGATAAATAGTGTTATTCAACCAGAATATGTTAAATGAAACCCTAGTTGTCACATATACTTGAGGAGTAGATTAGTCTGTTTATATTACATATAAAAGGCTCATTCTTGATCAGGTTGCATAAAATGTTACTGATATACCAATATGTTACCTTGACAATAACAGTGTTATTTAGCGGAAAAAAGAAACCGTTACGATAGTGAGGTTTAGATATTTTATGAAATGCCTAGGAAGAAAGACTTGGTGTGAATATCAGGAAGAAAAAGATACAATTGTATTGTATATATAAGTGAAGAATTCAAATGGACTGTCATACCATGTTATAATCTCACTTCAATCGATACAAAATGGATCGTAAAACCGACCCATTATTTTGTAGAAAGAGTTGGTGAAGTCTAATACTTGGAAGTATGATTTACATAAATAACCAACTTACTCATAACACTGAGAAAAGTCTTCCTGAGAAGAAACCAATTGATTGTGGTACACGTGTTTGTCATAAGACCATGGTTATCATCCATTGGCTACCACCATGAAAAGTAAATAGTTGCAATATTGTTCTCATATGCCACATCGTGACATTGGGGCATCTTATGTCTTTGTATGAAAGTAATTTTTAAATGTTACAAAGCAACTAATATCGACTGTTAATGGATGACACCATTATGCTACCAATTTCTTTGATATTTTAAGAGGTTGTTATGGTATTGTGACCTTGTAAATTGTTTTGTTGAAAGAGAGAAAACAAAAAAAAAAAATGATTTGATAATCAGACGAATTACTGTAATTCAAGTTTTTCCATCACTTTCTAAGACTGCAACTATTCTCAAGTAGTTGTCATTGGGTTGCATCTCATCCTATAAGTACCCTTTCATCAAAAGGTGAAACACTGCTTCTCGTAGAAATAAACCATATTTTGTTGCTACAACTGAAACCCCAGTTTCGCAGATGCTGTGTATGGTGTTAATACTTGGGAAGATGAGAGACCACTGAATTTAGAGTTAACAGATGAAATACAATGTTTCTATTTCAACTCAATTAAGTTCTTCTTGAAACACTTTGATCAGAAAGCGATAAACCCCTAATAGCTATTTGGTGGGGGAATCATATTAAAGATGTAACACTCTTGAAGGACTCTATGAGAATTATGATCTTCATTATCATATTCAAGGTACTATTTGTGTTAAGGTTGCTGCCCTGATGGA
The DNA here is from genome assembly GCA_002897215.1 of Eschscholzia californica subsp. californica. Taxonomy (NCBI): domain Eukaryota; kingdom Viridiplantae; phylum Streptophyta; class Magnoliopsida; order Ranunculales; family Papaveraceae; genus Eschscholzia; species Eschscholzia californica. Next base: position 69,897 of record BEHA01005581.1, read on the forward strand.
GATGACTTGAATGTGAAACAGAGATGCATTAAAAACGCAATTGAGTCTTCTAGAAGACCAATTTTGATATCCCTTAATTTTTTTTTTTTGAAAAAAAATGATGGTAAAGGTTGAGTTTGCTCACTTTATGCTATTTAACTGTATAAATCGAAAAATGATGGTAAGGGTTACGATAAGGGTATTTTGGAAGGAGTGTGAAAAGGCACTTCAACTGAGAACTCAATGAACCTATCCAAGGAAAGTTAGTTACTTCTGGTGGATGGGAAAACCCAATAGGTGTGGAATTCCCACTTTAATTCTGAACAATAAATTTAACAAAATCATGGATCGAAAAATAATTGTTTATGAAGAAAAGAGCAAAAGTCTTCATATCTAATTATTTATGATTGTTTATGTAGTGAGAGATACCGATCATAGTAATTGATGGATGTCAAACTCTCTTAGAAATGAGAAAGGTGATTAGTATTCTCATTTTACTAGCAAATTATGCTTACCATTCTTATGAAAGTCAAAAAAGCGAAATCTCAAAAAGTAAAGGATAATCTCCTTAAAATATATTAAAGAAAGCATTCGACATGGTCCGTCGGATAGAGTGAAAAAAAACTCAAAACACCCCAAATTGAGTTGGGGTATGATGAAGACGACAAAAAGTCTCAAGAACTAGACTAGTTCACTCCAAAATACACCAATATAGGTATTGATCCTAAAGAATGGTGGAACATCACATCACATGTGTTGTGATAAAAGGGTGTTATCCAAATTCGAGGTAGTACTCGAAGAATAAGAAGTCGAGAGAATATACTTATCTCTTATCCAGACCATATATGAAGGTGTTCATGTTTTTAACAATCAGGAAGGGATACACTTTAGTATCTAAATAGAAACTCATATGAATCTGTGGGAAAGATTTTAAGAATATTTTTGTAATAAACGAGAATTTATCGGATACCCTAGAAATGTGGGGGGAGATACTCCCAAAATATCTCTCTAGTACCCTATATGAAGAAATGGAAGATTTCATCTAATTCAATAAATGAGAGAACATACTCTTATGTGGGGGGGAACCGAGAAAGAACTGGAAGGCGTATGAAGTGATACTCTATCTATACTCTGAATTTTATATATAGACACGTAAGAAATAAATGGCATGAAGTTCTCCAAATTCTCCTTTATGAATGTATCTTCATAAAGACGCTTTCGAAACCAAAACTGGCCAAAAAGAAAGCTTGGTCGATAAGGTTTCATGAACTAAGAACTATAAATTGGAAAAATTCTAGTGAATATCTATGTAAGTGACATTTAGTTGATATCACTTAGAATATTAAGAGGGGAAAAAATGCGTGGAAAGATCTTCTCTTTCTAATCCTAAATTTAGTAACGAGATTCAGTTACGTATCATCTGTTCAAGAAAACAGGCGTTACTATTTAGGAATAGATTAGAGTTTGGAAAAAAAAAAATGATGATTCCGATATTTTCCGGATTGAAGAGTTGCTTGCAATTGATAAACTCAAAGGACTTAATTGAACCGAGTAAGGTAAAAATACCACTTAAGGACCACGAAAACTTAAGTACTTGAATTTCAACAAATTCAAGAAAGAGGTAAATGAGTAATAAATAGTTCTTACGTATCTGAGAAGACTCGTATGATTTGGTTGTACATATCATAACCGAAGGAAAATGAAAATATGTTGACAACTTGTATCTCAGATACAAAGTCTAACAGTAGATTTAAAAATCACTAAGGGCTACGTTATCACAAAATTCCTCAAAAGGCAGACGTGCATAGTTGGACCGACAATGTAATCCTAAAGGCCTTGATGGATTCATTGCTCTGGAGAAAGCAAGGAAGTAGGTGAAACTTCCCGGAGGATATTTGTTTGTGATTTAAGCCAGTGCACGCAATAAACCTAAGTAGTTGTTGCGTAGATATTAAATACGGTAAGTTTGGAGAATTAAGAAAAATAGACTAGTACCGTAAAATAATCGCTCTCAAGGAATGCATAAATTAGAATTATGTTAAATCCTAATTTACCTGGCGGATCCGTATAGAACAAGGGTAAACGAGAGAGCAAATTTGCATTATCGAGGGGAATGGGGCGAAAACGCCTAAAGTAAATGAGTAAAGGCATAGTGAAACCCTACCTAGATGACTGGAGATCCCACGATCTAGGTTCAAAGGGCAACTGAAGCTATATCCTGACTCGCCAGTAACACTGAAAAAAGATTTATCTTTCCCATTCCTAGGATGAAATCAGTGTTGCATGCATTGTTGAGGTTAAGCTTAAAGCTTTTAATGCATCCGAAAAATTTAGAATAAAAATAAAAATGTTCTATAAGGAAGGTATAGCAGCATACCTAAGTAGGAAACACCTATATGTGTGGGAAGTGGTGTCGGTTCTATGAGAAGGTCGTATTAGGCTGACTTCTCTAACGCACACACGAAACCAGGAAAGTTCATGACCGCAAAGAACACAAACGAGAACTTAAACAAGTAAGGGACTAGCTGTTTGTTAATTATATTTGGTTTACAGTTACTAGGACCCAGTTCAAGACTAACAGTTCACTGTCGTCCTTGTAAACTTGATAATTATCAATAGGGAAGGTTCAAAGCTTAAAAGCCACCTTCATCCGATGCAGCAAAATTTCGCATATAAACTTCTATTCCGTGTCAGTTTATAAGTCTAGTAATTATGTTACATAGGAAATCTCGCATATTCATTCATGTGGGGGATTGTTGAATCGGAGCCGATTTAGGATCGGTTCGGATAGTCAAAATCAAGATATGGACACACCACTGTGTTCGTCTCGTCGAGCTCTTCAATTTAGAATCAAGAATCGCTCCAATCCGATTCCGGATGAATGAGATATTCTCGATCAAAGTTTGACGGAGTTATGACTTGACTTAGGCGCTAAGTGGGCTCAATTCGGGATCATCCTACGGATGACGTTCATTCCTCCCTTTGCACCCTCGATCCAACATATCTTGCTGAACCGTCACTTCCAGAGTGCAAACCGTCACTTCCAGAGTGCAAACAGTCACCAATAGTGTCCCAAATCCAACAGACACATCTCTAAAGCATGTATCCATTCAATTCCTATTTATATGACCCAATACAACTCCAAATTTAATTCTGTTTTTTCCTAGGGATTTCTCATTAGTAAGAGTATGTTTCAGAGTACTTTAGGCAAAATATTTCATCCAAATTCATGAGTCAATTCATCAAAGAAGTTTATAATGCTTGGTTAAGTTCGTCCGCTTTCAGACATTCGAAGTACCTTCATCGTCAAACTGAAAGGTAAAGCCGTTGTATCCTGGGAGACAAACACCGTACTGGTTTTGGTACTAATACCAGGGTGTTCACTGTCTTAAGGAAAAAGACAACTTGCCTCGGCTATTTCTATCATACATCTAAGTTTGCATTTTGATTTACGGTAATCATTTCTATTTAATTTTATTGTATTAGATACCCTATGAACAACATTTAATACCTCCTCAACCAAGTCAGAATTTAGTGGGATGCAAGTGAGTCTATAAGATAAAACAAAATTCAGATGGTTCCATGGAGAGGTACAAGGAAAGAGTTGTTGCCAAGGGTTTTCACCAACAAGAGGAGATTGATTTCACATATACTTTTAGTCCAGTAGCTAAACCTACTTCTATTAAAATCTCTTAAACTTTGTTGTTCAAGATGACGGGATATTAGGCAATTAGATGTCAGCAATGCTTTTCTTCGTGGCACCATGAAAGAAATAGTTTATATGTCTCAACCATTTGGTTTTGAGGATCCTACTAATCCTCATTATGTGTGCAAACTCCATAAGTCTTTGTATGGTCTGAAGCAAGCTCCAAAAGCTTGGTATGAAGAAATAGTTGATTCCTTGCTTAGTCTGGGTTTTCAAAATAAAACGCCAATACAATCCTTTTCATATATAAAAATGACACCAGTTTGGCTTATATGTTAGTTCATGTTGATGAGTGATGACATTTTGGTAACAGAAAATTAATTCATCCATTCTTTGCAAGCAACTCATTTTTGAGTTAAGCACCAAGTTATCTATGTAAGATCTTGACTCCTTGCATTACTTTCTGTGGCTAGAGGCTCATATAGATCAGAAAGGGATTACACTCCCTCAATCGAAGTATGTTTTGGATCTGCCATAAAAAGCTCAGGTGACAGGTGTTGAGCCTTGTCCTACTCCCGTAGTTGCTAAAACCAAACTTCTTCTAACTGATGCTACCCATCTTTCTGATCTTACTAGTTTCAGAAGTATTGTGGCGCTCTTCAATACGTTACTTGGACCAGACCAGATATTAACTTTGTTGTTAGTTAAGTGTGCCAATTTATGCACAAACCTACTGATGTTCATTGATGTGGCGTGAAAATGTCACATTTAGGTCACTTAACTTTGATTAGTTAGTTCTTTTCGAGTTTTATTTCTAATTATTTATGTGTTTTTATTGCTAGGTAGTTCATTTGGGGTTTGGCGTGTAATTCGGAATAAAGATAGCGAATTATCACATTTTCATCTTATGCGACAAAAGGGAAGAAAAGAGCACCAGGGGTATTTTGGTCATTTTGGTCAAAATCAGAAGTCAAACAATAACTGAAGTCAATGACGAGTCCGACGGTGAAAACGGAAGTCGATTCGGAGTTCGGACGAAGAAGTTGTGAATGAAAGAAGCCGAGGTTCGGTCTTGAAACAAGGATCTATGAAGGCACCCCCCTTGGTTCTAAATGTAGAGACAAGATGAAGGCACTCCCTTGCTTTAGAAAGAAGCCCAACCCAAGAGCCCAAAGAGGAAGAGAATAATAGAGATTCTATGGGCACCTTTTTGGTCCAAGTCAAAATGGCCTAAGACTTAGTCAAGTTTGACTAAGTCTAGGGTTGTGTATACACAAGTGAGAAAAAGAAATCAATAGAGGACACTATTCATCATCTTCAACCTTGGAAAAGAAGAGAAAGAGGCAAGAGGCTAGGGTTCTTGTTCTTGGAGTTAGAGAGCTTTAGGGTTTGAAGGAAAAGAGGGAAAGAGAGGGAAGGAGCCGGCCAAGCTAGGCCGGCCAAGTCGGGAGCATAGCAGCTCGGGAACAGCAGCTGCTGCGAGTACGAACAACAGCTCAGGCAGCAACAAAGGCTCGGACCTGCAGCTCGGATGTGCAAGGAGCAGCACGGTCTAGCACGCAGCAGCAACAGGGACGCGTGCACCAGCAGCCGGGCACGAACAGCAGCGTCTGCAGCAGCTTCCACAGCAGCAAGGACGCATCCACGGGAAGCTTCACATGCTCCAAGACGCATCTGCAGGCGCGCACTAGGCTCGGGACAGCAGCCGCAACCCCATTGATGCTTAGAACTAGCCGGATCTTGTCTTGGCCGAAATTTCTTTATCTTTGGCCGAAATTTATCTAAGTATTCCGGCCACTTTCTTGGCCGGAAAACTTAGGGTTTTTACTCCCCTCATCCTTGGCTAGCTTCCCATGTAGTTTGATTTGATTTTGGACAAGAAATTTCTAGAGAGAGAAAGTTAGGGTTAGCTTTAATGGAGGTTGTGTTCTAAATGGAGAACATGATGGCGGTCGCTATGGGGAACCCAGAAAATTGCTAAGGGGAGATCGGTTGCAACTAAAAACTCATTTTTTTCGACGATCTTAGCCTCGAACCATCATCGAAAAATGGGGATTCTCTCACCATTTCCTTTCCATTTCTTATTCAATCACCATATTTAGCTAACTTTAGTGTGTCGATTATATGAGATGAAATGTGATGAATTTGTGATTATGTTTAATATGATTTGACGTTTTGATTATAATTGATGTTCATTTATTTCGATTATCGTTTTGATCGTATTTTCATGTGTCTTGTCAAGCACTTCGCATAGTTAATAGACGAAACGAAGTATTCAATATCGATCGTAGTCTAAGTCATAATTTCATGTGTCTTGTCATGCACTTCACATAGTTAGGCGACTAGACGACACTTTCGATGACTCGGGATTAACCGATTTAGACGTTTGTTTGACTAAGTATGATCTCCGGATATACGTAGTACTTAGAGACATCTACTTTTGGAGTCGAATATCGATTGTACCTCGACACATTAAATCGGACTACACATAGCCGTAGGTTTATCATTATGGATTCCCGGACTTCGACACCTTTCTCACTTATTTGTTGCCCGAATCGAGTCTCACTGTCTCCCGACTCTTGTTCCTCTGATACTTCTCTCGAATCTCTCTCGCCCGTTTACTTTTATTATTTAGTTAGTTTTCTTGCTTGCTTTATTCTTTTTGTTACTCTCACAATCAAAACCCCCCATTTATCTTTGTTTCCCTTCCTGTTTTGTCTAAGTTAGTATTTGACATCTAAACCGAGGGATAAGACCCTTCGTTATCCAAACTACCAACTTATCCTTGGATCGACACCGGTTTTACCGGTTACTACTTGATACCTCCGCTTGGGTGTGCAACCTTTTCGGGTGCATCATTCATCTTAATGCAGCTAAAAGGATTCTAAGGTATCTAAAGGACACTACTAATCATGGCCTTAGAATTTCTAAGTCATCCTCTTTCGGTATTCAAATTTATGCTGATGTTGATTGGGTTGTCAGCCCATTTGATAGTGGTGTGGATTTGCTACCTTCTTCAAGATCTGCACTACTCGCTCCCTTCACCACTTCTTTCATATTGTGATAATGTATCATTACACACCTTGCTTTAGATTTTCATTTTATAAGAGAAATAGTTGCCACCGAAATGGTTAGTCTTCATTACATTTCGACTATTGATCAGCTTGCTGCCACCCCCACTAAAGCTCTTCCTGATCCTCGAGTTGGATCTCTCAAGTTCAAACTGAAGGGTTGTTCTCACACTCCTTCAACTTGAAGGGGATTATAGCAGATAAGGTGTATGGTGGTTTTATAAGAGTGCTTTGTACTGAATCATAGTGAAATGGATGAGATCATAACCCAAAGTTCGTTATAGTTTGTTAAGGTTACTTAGGAGTTAGTTAGCATTTTCATTATAAATAGTTGTAATTTCATTTCAAGATCAACGAGAATTCAGTTTTCACTAAAGTTTGTGATCATCTAACTCAAAATCAATTGGTAATGAGTGAAGAAGATCTAAACATTATATTTTTGGTTACTAGATCAACTTTCTCTCATGTGGGACTATTTTCTCAGAAGCTTTAATATTTTTAATCATTCTATGTCGACGTGGACTATCACTTTGTCCCTGAGCATGTTAGTACTGGGACTTTCAATGGGACTTTACTCTGCCAAATTCATCTCAACAATGGATCAATTGCCCAGCAAAAGAGACTCAACAATAGTAATATATCAAGTCACTTAAACATCATATTTACATTCAAATCCAGGAGATATGTCAATAAAGGAAATAAGTTTATGGATTTATAATACTGTATAAATTCAATTTTTATAAGTGCTCTCCCCTCGATATAGTAGTATCAAAGAAGGGGTATTTAGCGATACCCCCTCATCCCTAATGTCTAATTAGGGATGCCTCCTTTTTTAATTAGATATTAGGGATGCCCCCTTTTTTGCACTTAAAAGTACAAAATTACCCTTATCCTTATTATTTTTTCTTTTTTCTTCAATTTCTTATACCTCTTTGATGTTATCCTTACCAACTTATTTTCGTTTCTCATAGTCTTTTTTTTTTCTTTTATCCATCTTTTTATAATTTACAAACAACATTTATCGAAAAATTAAAATTAATAAATTAAACCAATTCGAAATAAAAATTGTAAATTTAAAGAAAAAAATTTAACTTCACATTTGTTTTCTCATTTAACGTTAAAATTGATATATGTAACTAATTTGAAGAAGACTTCTTGATATCTATCGTTCTTTTTATTAATTATAATTCGTATACATTAAAAAATTAGTAAGTTAAAAAAAATTTATTACAATTTACGATTTTTATTTCGAATTGTTGTGATTTATCAATTTTAAATTTTCGATAAATGTTGTTGGGAAATTAGAAAAAGATGGATAAGAGAAAAATAAATATGAGAAACAAAAACTTGTTGGTAAGCATAACACCAAAAATATATAAGAAATTGAAGAAAACAAATGAAGATAAGGGTAATTAAGTACTTTAAGTGTAAAAAAGGGAGCATCCCTAATATCCAATTAAAAAAGGGGCATCCCTAATTGGACATTAGGGATGAGGGGGTATCGCTAAATACCCCTATCTACTATCTGTTTATCTAATGTTTAATCAAATACCCGTCCACATTTTTGTACTTCGTTTTTGTTTAGACCGAACAGATCTTCCGAGATAAAATACCGAGGTTCTTCGTCTGCCAAAAAATTGTGCCAACATAATAACTATACTTACGCACAACATCAATTTCAACTAATCGTTTTCATAACTTCAAACTTGGGGCAATGTAGTTTAAATACCAAATGCTAAGGAATTCCTAAACAGAATCTAACATAAAAACAAGTGAAAGATCTAATTACTTAACATAGACCCAAAATAAGAAGCATATAAACATGTAACTTAAATGGGGTTTGGGTATTTCAGTCCTTATACACCCCCAACATATTCAATTAGGTTTTTTACTGACAAGTTTGTTTGTGTGTTCAGAAATTCAGATCTCTGTGGATTATATTATGTAACCTAGATTTATGAGTTATATGAATCTTTATATTGGATACTTTTGTTTCAGCCGACATATCAGAAATTGAATCTAAATCTAATAAGTATTGAAAAACATATTGTACTTTCTACATTAAAATACTTAGTTATCAATAGCCATAACTTTAGCATGTGAAAGGGGCTGACAAAATAGCAGTCTTTTAGAGGACTTGTCTCAAATATATTCAGTTTAGTGGAGCACCAAAAAGTCTATTTGCCTAGTGGTCCAACTAACATTTGATCCCAAGTTCATCGTGTCCTGTTACGTACGATCTTGCTGAAACATATAAAAGAAAAATATGTACGAATTCGAGAAATAAAATTATAAATGTTCAAATGCAGTTTGGGTAGACGTAAACTCAAATAGAATAAAACTGTTGTTTAAGGTATTTTTTGATGGCAGGACTTGTAATCTAGTCAGCAATATACGTTTCATTTTTTTATGGAAGACAAGAACCAGACAAAGTACAACATGTCAAGCTTTTATTGTACTTGACATATTTTTCAGGTCTCCTAGCTATATGATGGGCAGTTAATATATGATTGATATTTGATAACTGCATAGAATTAAATGAGGTAAGAAACTGCAAACTTACAGTACAATGTTCTATATTGAGTTAGCGTTTTCTTGAAATACACGTAAAAAAGAACAACTGAGCATATGATTATTTATCAGAGTCTGGCTGGGTTCTATTATTAACTTGGATTCCAGTATCAGTCCTAGAGCTTCCGTATGAATTTAAAATCCCTTCAGACATGTAGAAATGTTGAATAAGTGTCATTGTTGATACTCCCTTAGTATAACTACATATGTTTCGGTTATAGGAGTGTCATGTGGATTTTTATAACGCGATTGGCCTTTGCGTCAAACTTTATATAGTTGTGGCACCCTTTAGACACAATGGGAGAGCGCCCCCTATTTATAAGATTTACTTTGTTATGATATATAATTTTGTCTTGTACGAAGAGAAACTGAGGCGTAATAGACAGTAGTAGATGCTAATTGTTTTTTATCGTCTGAAATCGACTTATTTGATTCGTTTAAGTTTGAATAGAGATTAGTTGTACGGACGAACCAGACAAAAACGAACATTATAAAATTTCACTTAAATCAATTTGAACCTTATTAAAGAAGCAAGGAGGGAAAATATGCCAAGAAAACGGGTAGAAGACAATAGATGGTCGGTTAGGATGTCTAAGCCGACTTCAATGACACATCTCACTCCTATCATCTTACTTTCTTTTTTTGATGAAATCCTATCATATCATCTTACTTAGTATTGAATCTAGAGAGAGGGAGAGAGAAAACAAGGATATAGATAGAGGGCATCCTGTCGGTGTCTTCTGTAAAACAATGTCTCCCAACCCACTCTTACGTCAGAGAAACAAATATTTTACCCTATTAAACAAACAATGGTCTCACAGTTTTTATTGACCATCTTCCTTCTTTTTCTTGTCACATGCAGCACTTCAAACTCTATCCACCCTAAACCCTAGTTTTTCTTGTCCCTCTTCTCATATTTTTATCTCCTTATCATTCCAAGTTTCACATATACACTCTTTC
>BEHA01005582.1:2523-18176 GCA_002897215.1 Eschscholzia californica subsp. californica
CGTCAACTCTGCTCAGAATGTGCTATCAATATAGTAAACAACCATTAGAAATCAAACACAGAGATAACGACGTGGTTTGATTTGGTCTAATAACATTTTCTACATGGGGTTGATTTGGATTTGGATTTGGATTTGGTTCTGCCTTATCACAGAACACATGTATTTTGGTACTTTGACTTTTCGCAATTCTTGCTTACAAATACTGCCTCATTGTGTCCCTCGACCCTTCACAGTAGGAGTTTAAACAAATGTAGTTTGTCCTCCTCCAAGGTCCACTAATTTGGCGGCACGGAAGATTATGATTATACTAACTGTTCTAAACTAGAAAACATTATAAAAGAAATAAATAAATAAATAAACATAAAAAGGAATAAAAGAATATAACAAATAATGGCAAGGTTTCCATTGAGTAATGATTTAAATTAATAAGCGAAAGAACATATCACAGGACGTAATAGTACCCCGCCGATAACTCGGGCGAATGGTAAATTGGACAAAAAGACTTCTAAACGCTCTAGGAACCTTTCTAAATTGACTAACTTGCTTAACAGTGACACCGAAGAATTTATTCTGAATGTTGTTTATCTTATGATAATATTTACTGCTAATAATAATAGAAATATACATAATCCACCCAAAATTACCCTTTAAAGTCTAAACTCCAATGAGCTTCTTCGTGCCATTATGGATTCTTGGCTGCCCTTGTGGGCCCAGGGATGTTTCTGCATCATCCACACCCTCTTCTCCTTCTCTACTGAGACGATCATTATGTGTTTAGGTATGCAATAGTATTTATGTGTCTAACTCCCTCATTCTTGAAGTGCCATCTTCAGTCAAAGTTCCGTGCATCTACAAGACACTTTAGCTCTCTACAAGATGGAAATGAAGCTACAGATGGGGTGTGCATGAGACACAAAACAACTACAATGTCACAATAATGGCTTCGTAGAAATGGTATAGTCTGTACAAGATTATCCCCTTGCCCGTTCAATATTCTTGCTTCGTGATACAAAATCGACTGGATACTCTCAATGATATTAGAGATGTTCACCCTTCTATCTTTGAAAACAATCTTGTTTCTGTATTTCCACGTGAATCAGGTTTCACAGGGTTCTTCCTTTTTATGGTTAGCTCAGTCCTTGCCACTTATCAATGCAATGATCTAGCATGAGGTAGTGGTATACTGTTGCCAGTTGGTTGTTGCATTCCCCCTATATTCTGAACAGCGGACCACTACGCGCTTTTAGTTATTTCACACAGTTATTGGCAACTTGACATTAGTGTGCCCATTGTGCTCCCAAAATCTGATTATGTGAATCTTTTGGAGTCCCTTGCACCATTTCTGCCTCCTCGTCAGACTGCAACCTCGTAGGCCCTCGTGTCGTTTGAGGCTAATTTGAGTCCCCTTTCCCTATACATTGAGACATTTAAACCCTTTCATACCTCAACAACAACCTACTCAATAACACCTCCATTGCCTTATTTTACGAATGTCAACACCAACCATTATCGTTAGGCTTGCGGATTTTCTACCGTTTAACATTATTCAACTTCTTTCCAGTCTCCGTCGACCTCTGTAAAAGTCCCTCGTTGGTTGTAATATTTAAAAGATATGGTGGAGAATAGGGATGTGTAATTTGTTACTATACTAGGTAAACAACTATGCAAATAGGGTCATTGTGCCTTCCTTTCAAGGTAATCTAGCTTTCAAGTCTTCTCCAATTAACCTCCTTCGGCTTCAGAGACTCCACTTCTGCTTCTGTCTTCATTGGACATCTGCAGTTGTTTTTCTTGGATGTCTATGTTCTTGGTTGCATCCAATAGCACTGGAGTCTAGATTCCAAGTCTCTCATCGCATCTGTAGCTAAACTTTTGATTTTTCCTCTAGATCCCAAAGCTTAAATCATAAAACAAAACCGGATTTCTGACGCATCCCAATTCTCCCACACTCTATCTTTATGATGTTCCTAACCACATCAGCTCAAGTCTAATGGTCATAGGCCCATTTGATGCCACCACATTAAAGTAAAACTGGTATGTAGTCTGAGGTAGTTTTGATAATGCCGTTTGCCTCACTCCTTTTAACTTGTTTCTCAATGGTTCATTGATGAGGAATCCATCTTAATCAAGTTGACGCTTCTTGACGATTAGACCAACTGTGACGTAAAATATCACTACGGAGGGCTAAGATAAAAACTAATTAACAACTAAAATGCAAGACAAAAGGCATATAAAGCATAAAAAAGGAAGAAGATAAAAGATAACAGCACCTTTGGTTTATTTTATTGATGTAAAGATGAGTAATTTTATATATGTCGTGAGAAGTACGCCACCCGCTTGAGCAGAATTATATTACATGCAACTATGAAGATTTCAAGAAGCAGAGGTTTTACCTATCCTTAACTGATAAGCAAAGAGTTACAGAAGATGCATGCTGTGAGAAGAGAGAAAAGTTGATCCCATTTTCTACTTCTGATACTCCCAACGGAGACGCCTGGCCAGGAGAAACTTTCAGTGGTGGATTTGTCTTAGACATCTGAGAGGACTCTTCCTGAAGTTACAATTGAAGAAAATTGGACCTCAGTTACGATACATAGTTACATTACAGTGAACATTGAAACAACGTAAGCAACAAACCAACGTGAATTTATGTCCAGCCTTCTTCTATATTGAGTATCTAGAAGAAGATAGCTCTCCGTTAGCAGATTGTTCTACCGGCTCAACTCTATATAGGTAAGTACATTCTTTTTTGGTCAATAGCTCATGCATTTCAAATCATGCGACTGGTGAAGGACTTTTTAGTTTCGTATAAGGTTAGCTTTATTAACACTTCGCTTCCATTTTCGTATTACATTAGGCAGTGAAAATTGTTAGCTATATTTACAATTAGTGTTTCACGATTATTTTGGTTTTTGAATTGGTTAAGCTAATATTAGAATTTAGAAGCCCATACATAGTAAGCTTTCATACCATATTCTCTGCCTCCACAACATAGTTATGTCCATATTACAAAACCGAATGGTCATGACAAAATTAATGCTCCAAGATGCTGACTAGAGAACCACGTAGACGTACGACAAGAACAATTCTTTTAATCTAGGCAATTTGAAGGACCCAAAATTGAATATGCTTATTTCTCCTCTCTCTCTCTCTCTCTCTCTCTCTCTCTCTCTCTCTCTCTCTCTCAGCTGAATCATTCTTGGAGTTCTCCCATTAATTCTGCCTCACTAAAGACCCTTGCTCTTCTTCTTCTTGTCTGAATTTAATCTGAAATTTCCCTTGGAGTTCTCCCATTAATTCTGCCTCACTAAAGACCCTTGCTCTTCTTCTTCTTGTCTGAATTTAATCTGAAATTTTCCTTGGGTATGAATTCCAGGTAAGTTTCCAAGTAATTATTGTTAAGTTATTTATGGGATTTATTTCTTAGATTTTTTTTCATTTGGCAACTAAAGGTCCACTACTTTATAATGCGTAAAGTGCTTAAGGAAAGGGTCAATGCCGGAGTCCCGAGTTATGCCTAGTACTAATATAAGAAGAAATGAAACTAGTGAAGGGTGTCAGAACAATTTCTGTACATACTCTTTTAAGACCTAAAAGTATAAGCATAGTTCTCCGTTCTCCCTTAGTTGTGTCACTTCGATTATCTTTGCTCCCAAGAGCTTTAGGTCAAGCTTCATCCCCTCCCTTGCTAACCACTTCTCAACTAGGGAAGCGCCCCAACATGGGTTACATACATATTTAGTTAATTATGTTTACTGTTTTGCAAAGCCAACTTGCGAAGAATAACAGAATAAGTAGCATAGCATGTTCGAGGAGAACCCCTAGGCATATCTAGTTCCTTTAGCTAAGACCATTCTTTTAAGTATGAGAGGCAGAGCCTGGTAAAAAGCGCTAGACTCTACCAACTGAGCTGAAAACGCTGAGTCTAAGAGTAACATTTTGAGATAATCATTGTCACAAGTCACAACATGTAGCAAAACGAGTAACTTCTTAATTTGGAAGATAAAATACCTCAATCACACTCTGGCGAGCACGACGATCATAAACGTTTGAAACCTTTTGGTTGATTGAATCACCTATCTAACCTATGCCAAGAATCAAATCAAACTTTCAAATACTATATAACGAAAAGGAAAAATAATTACAAATGTCTTTTGAATTTTCAAATGCAATTAAATTATGTAACCTACTAATAAATAGCAATCAACTTCTCTTGGTTCATCTTCCCAAAAATCATCTTAAAAAAACCTAACCAGGATTTATATCTCAATTTCTAAAATCCAAATTCATCTAAAAAAAACTTTGTCCATTCATTTGGAAAAGGATAAAACACGGTCCTACATTAATTAGATAATTGAGTTTTAGAGAGAGAAAGAGTATGAACTAAAGTTAGTAGAAGAATCATGCCTTGCTACTGAAGAGACTCGTTCTGTTACTACGAAACAAACCTTTACTTGATCTCAATCTGTTAAACAACAAATGAAAAAAAGTTGATAAAACCTAAATCGAACAAATTGTTCATCAAAAACCAATGTGGGATTAACACTTACCCCATTGAGGAAAGATGAAAAACACCAAGTGAAGAAGAACGAGTAGAGGCATTAGTGGAAGCAACAAATATGCTATTCGAATCACAGAAAGGTGATTGAAGAATATTACTAAGTCGATGGTGGGAGTAAAGTAGAGAATCCATTAAAGAAAAGGAGAAAGAACCTCAAGAAAGTAGAGAGAGAGAGAGAGAGAGAGTCGGGAGATCAGCTAAAAGGAACTTTTGGGAGTTTATTTCACTCCACGCTTTTCCCAATTTCGCTGCATTCAAGAAAGTGGAAGATGCGTCCTCGACTCCGTTCCTTCTCCGACACGTGAACGATACGTTAGTCTTAGGGCCCATGTGTAGGACACGTGTCAGTCTCTAGTACAACGTGCAGTTTATCACGGAGAAATATCTCCTCCTTTTTCTTTCCCGCTACATTTTGTTAGGATTATTTTCTTTTTGGCCCCTAAATTGTGACTAGCTTCTTTTGTGGACCTCCAAGTTTGCTTAAATATCGAGATGGTTCTTTTTTGTATTTCAATGCGGTGACTAGAAAGGTCAAATTTAAACATTCTTGTTGGGCCCTTTTCACTTTTTCCTTCTTTATTTTGGCTTTAATCTATTAGGTGTCAGTTTGGCAAGTAAAAGTTATTCTACTTTTAGTAGAAGTCCTTTTGCTTCAACGAAGTAAAAAATTATTAAATGTATATTTAACAAAATAGTTACTTATAAGTCAAATAATTTTTTTTTAGGAATTCGACTTCGATGTGCGATAGTCATTACAATGGCGTTGATACATCAAAGATGTAATAAGCAAGGTAACTGTCAGATTAAACAAGAACAGACCTAAAGCCCAACTAAACTATGGCCTAAAGCCCAACTAACTATGGCCTAAAGCTCATCTACATTATTTATGCCCTAATAATCCTAAATTCAACAATCCAGAGATTTCACCTCCTATGGGGATCGAACCCGCGACCGTTGGGGACCTTTGGAGTACATGTCAACACTTTAACCACTTGGGCAACCAAGTGTTGACTATAAGTCATATAGTTGTTAAGTTAGTTTGATCATATAGTTGTTAAGTTGTCAAAATTTAGTTCTTTTTTTTATCTCATGGAGATATTTAATTTTATTTATATTATGATTTTTTGTGGATAATTGGAGTGGTGGTACAGTGGTGGCGGTGAACATTAGGGGTGTACATTTAGTATCTAAACCGACCAAACAATCTGATCCAAATAAATTTGGGCGGTTTTGGGATCAATCAAATGGTTATCCGAATTGGTTCGGATACTAAAAATTCAAAACTGAGGGGTTGGTTTTGATGATGCATAAAATGTCCAGACGTTGACTAACGTTTGAAGAGTCAATATCAGACCTGAAGTCCATCGGGTCAACCCGGCTTAAGGTAGCAGGTCAGTTGAACCCTTGACGGTCCGTCACGTACTCCCCTAACTAGGAGGTCGGCTAGAGGAAACCAACCATGTAACGCCTTTGGCATGAACGGATCAGCCATGGGGTTTCTAAAGGAATTAGGGGGGTCCATGTAGGTTTGGTCGACGTCCTACGCCCAGAACTGGGAAGGCAAAGTGCACCTGCAACCTACCGACTTAATCCCATAATCTCCACAGAGATCTCAGTCGGCTACAGATCTCTAAGTGTTTAAGGAAGTTTGGACTTCACGCGTCCAAAGGAGGAAACTTCTCCCCAAAGATCTATCACATTGGCAGGATATCTACGAAAGATCCTTGAACTTAGGAACTTTCATCTATCCTGGATGCGAGATAAACACAAAGAGAAAACTTCCCTCCACGGCAATCATCGCCGCCTCTTAAGCCTATAAAGGCCTCCAAATCGTCCTTCAAAGGACACGATCTCAAAACCCTAGAAGATCACAGAAAACTCTAAGTTCTCACAACTCGCCCCCAAAAGGATCAATCAATATTCATTCTTTTATGCAAAGAACACCCTGACTGTCTTGAGCGTCGGAGCGGTTTTCGAATCCTTTGCAGGTTTTTCCCCCTTTGGGAAAAAATGAACAGGAGTAGCAAGCAGGAACAAGGAGCTAAGCTCAGGAGCGAGGAGCAGGAGTAAAGGAGCAGAGAACCAGATCCAGAGGCAGAAGCACTCGGCTGAATCTGGTTCGACTTAACAGAACATTCAACATAACGGAGGCTGTCATGCATCAACTCTCCATTTCATGCTGATATAACGGAAGGCCATTTTTTGACATCAGCAGGTTCGGTCCATAGATTTGTTTGACGGATAACCAAAAAAAGTCGAACCAAACAATTTATTATTATCGTTTATATCTATTATATAAAACAGGTTGAAAAGTGATGACTGTGACAAACATATAGTTGAAAAGTACTGACTGGGACAACCATAAAGATAAATCTAGCGTTTGTTTCAAATCAGAACTAATATCAACCGTTGGATTTAGCACTAAAATAAATCATCAACTGAGTCCAATTAATGCATATCAAAACTGAATCATAATTAATTATAATCTTTAATCTGGGTCCGTTTAATTTTATGGCCATTAAATCACGATCATTTGTCTCCGTCGATCTCAAATATTGACTTTTGGATTATTCACCTTCAAACACCCTCCCATTAAATCTATTATACGGCTCCCTTACAAAAAATGATGTTCCGAATCTCAGGCTTACGGTTATGAACGCTCCAAACCCCTTCCTCTTCACCTTCCTTTCTCCAAAATTCATTCATCCTCGACGGGAAGGTTTGGCACCTTGATGTCGGCTCTTCGCCACCTGGGGTTGTAGTATCTTCCAAGGGTTGGGTTGTTCGCCCATTAAAGCGGTACGTGAGCTGGGTTCAGAAAGTCGCGAGACAGTTCGGGCCATATTCGGTGTGGGACTTAGAGCATTGAGAGGACCTTTCCCTAGTACGAGAGGACCGAGAAGGACACACCTCTAGTGTACCAATTATCGTGCCCACGGTAAACGTTGGGTATCCAAGTGCGGAGCGGATAACTGCTGAAAGCATCTAAGTAGTAAGCCCACCCCAAGATGAGTGTTCTCCTATTCTGACTTCTCTAGAGCCTCTGGTAGCACAGTAGAGACAACGACGGGTTCTCTGCCCCTGCGGGGATGGAGCGACAGAAGCTTTGAGAATCCAAGAGAAGGTCACGACAAGACGAGCCGTTTATCATTACGATAGGTGTCAAGTGGAAGTGCAGTGATGTATGCAGTTGAGGCATCCTAACAGATCAATAGACTTGAACCTTGTTCCTACATGACCCGATCAATTCGATTAGGCATTCGCCATCTATTTTCACTATTCAACTCTTTGACAACATGAAAAACCCATTTTCAACTCTTTGACAACATGAAAAAACCAAAAGGTCTCCCCTCCCTCTTTATCTATCCAAGGGATAGAAGGGCAGAGGCTATGTTGAAAAAGTCGGGACTAGTCCTAGACTAGTCCCCAATCGGCATTGTGGCACCTCGACTAGGGACCAGACCCCTAGTCGGGACTTATTATCAATAAAGCCCCGACTCGGCCCGACTAGGGTCGGGTCGACTAGTTGGGCCAGTCGGGCTTTATAGTAGCAGGTCTGTTTTTTTTTTCTTTTTCATTCTTCAAACCGAGAAAGTCTAGAGTTCCTTCCATCTTATCTTCTTCCCTCTTCTCCAAACACCAATCAAGCATCATTGAAGTATTTTTTCAAGCTATCTTCTTCCCTCTTCTCCAAACACCAATCAAGCATCATTGAATTATTTTTTCAAGCTATCTTCTTCTCCAAACTTGATTCCAAGTAAGTTTCTCTCTCTATCTTCTCCATTTTTTCTTTTTACAACTCTTTCTCTCTCTAGAAATCATTAGTTGAGTTTTTTTTCTATATAAATTGATTTTAATGTTAAGTTTGAGTTGTTATACTTCATTAATGTTTATAACAATTAGGTTTGACTTGTTATGGTTAATTTATAGTGATTTATACTCATAATATGGACTGATTTTAGGGTTTAGGGTTTGATTTTCAGTGTTTTATACTTATAATGGGGTTATTTTAGGGTTTAAGGTTGATATTTTAGGGTTTAGGGTATGATTTGTACTGTTTTATACTCATAATGAGGTTATTTTAGGGTTTAAGGTTGATATTATACTCGTAATGAACTGATTTTATGGTTTATAGTATGATTTTTGTTGATATTATACTCATAATTAACTTATTTTATGGTTTATAATCTGATTTTTGGTGATATTTTACTCTTAATGAATTGATTTTGTTCCTTTTTTGGTTAATTTGAAACAGTAAAGTCCTTAAGCGATGAATTCTGCGAGTACTGGATCTGCTGGTGCTAGTAGTGTTGCTCCGGTGAAAAGAAATTCCACAGACATAACATGGGAATGGGGAGAATGTAGGAATGTTAATGACAAAAATTTGGTATGGTGTAAGTTATGTGAGAAGAAGTTGTTAGGGGAAATCTATAGACTTAAGGAACATCTTGTTGGCAAGAAAGGAAATACTTTACCATGTGGTAAAGTTACTATTGAGATAAAGAAGAAAATCCAAGAACAAATGGATAACTATGGAAAGAAAAAAATTGAAAAGGCTAGAATTAGTAATATCATTTGAAACCATGATGTTTTGGGTGATGATGATGATGAGGGATATGATGAAGATGTCGAAGATGAGGGTGAGTATTGGTGAAGGAATCAAATACTGTTAATGCTAAAGGAAAAAGTCAGAAGAGAGCAAGCAATGTTAGAGGTTCTATGGATGCTTATTTTAGAGCTGATCCTAAGAAAATGAAACAAGACACTCTAGATAGAAACAATCCTCATAAAATAGAGTTGATGCACAAGTCTTGGAAGAAATATGCCATTTGGGCAAATGAGGCTGGGATTTCTTTCAATGCTGTAAAATTGGATAGCTATCGTATTTTTTCTTTACATGAATTTGCAAAGGTGAAGTAAATATTGAGCTACTAAATCGAATATTGAATGAAGTCTTTTTTTTTCAGGAAAAATTGTGTCTACACTTGGAAAATTTGGAAGAACCTCTATTCACCTCTATCAAGGTAAGATTTCTTATCATATTGATCTCAAATGTTTATATTTATGCATATATATAATTACATATAAAAAAAAACATTATATATTAATATTATACGACTAGTCCCGCCTAAATACGACTATTAACGACTACTCCTAGTCCTGGGTTTGGCGACTAGTCCCCGTTGCCGCCTTTTTCAACATAAGGCAGAGAGGCCTTTGGTGTCCCCTCTAGTCAAGAATTGGGCCCTCACAATCACCAACCAGTATGCTTTTCTCTCATGCCTTTCTTCGTTCATGGTTCGATATTCTGGTGTCCTAGGCTTAGAGGAACCACACCAATCCATCCCGAACTTGGTGGTTAAACTCTACTGCGGTGACGATACTGTAGGGGAGGTCCTGCGGAAAAATAGCTCGACGCCAGGATGATAAAAAGCTTAACACCTTTCATTCTTAGTACTTATTCAATATGAAAAAATGAAAAGGTCGTCTTATTCAAAACCCCAATTATGACATCCCTTCTATCCCACTTCACACCTCGAAAGGCACCCTTCGTATGGTTATAGATTATAGAGAGAAAGACGTTTTCACATCTTCTTAACCCGAAATGGCTGAGGAGAGGAAAGGTTCCTTTTGAGGGTACTCCCAGGAACAGATCCAGTGGAGACGGGTTGGGGCATGTTGCCTAGAGGATTAGAGCACGTGGCTACGAACCACGGTGACGGGGGTTCGAATCCCTCCTCGCCCACAACTGGCCCAAAAGGGAAGGACCTTTCCTTTACCTCTGGGGTAGGAAAATAATGTCGGGATAGTGGACCTGAAGCTATGGAACTTGTGCGTCTTTTATCGAAATGGAATTGTCTAACTTTTTCTTTTTATTTATTATTTCTCGCGAATAATTCCATCATGAAATATAGTATGCCCGACCCGAATCACCATATTTTTGTGTTTTACTCCCCGCAACTCTTCTTCAGACAAGTTTGGGTTGAATAGCAGAGCAGGTACAAGTATTAGTAGCATAGCAAAAATGTGCTACTCATCATTAATATGTTTGCTCGCGGTACTGTGGCTTCTCGGGAGAATCGATGACTGCATTTTTGGTGCACTGCTAGTACTAGTACATCTGAGAATTCTTAATTGGCTAGTTGTAAATAGCCCCAGGCTATGAAAGAAAGGATTATCCCGGATCTACACCGAGATATTGACGGTCATTCTCAAATATCGCAGAACAGAATGTGATACGATGAGATAGAATGCAATAGAAACAAAGACATATGCTTAAATGTAGCGTTTCTTCTCCTTAGTTAAAAAAGTTTTTTCTCACTTTCTTCTCTCATAGCATTCTCACTATGAAACAAGTAAGTTTTCTGAAATTTAAAGATGTTAGATGAAGGAAAGTTGTATAAAGTCAATGTAAGTATTGATATCGTTCTTTTATGTTTTGGGGTTTAAAATTTGATATCGTTCTTTTCCATTTAGGCTTTGAAATTGATAATTGTAGCTACTGATTTCTCAAGGTACTTATTGTTGTAGGGTTTTCTTCTTCTTCTAACTTTGTTTATAATAGATTTTAGGGCTTTCTTAAGATATCTATTGTACCTACTGATTCCATTGGGGCTTTCTTCTTCTAACTTCATTTAGTTGTATTATTTTTAATAGATAAAGAAACTTTCTATTATAGTAGATTAGTTATTTTTGGTCAATTAATATTTGGTTTTATGTATAATCAATTGACTTTATTTAGCCTATGTATAATGGATTGTTAAAGCTAGCTATATGATGAGACATGAAAATGTCCCATCTGAGTCTCTTAATTTAGACGAGTTAGTCTCTCTAGAGCAGTTACTCTCACGAATTACTCTCTTTTATGTTCAGGTACCTTTTTACAGAGTTACGCGTGCAAAACGGATAAAGTCGGAAAGAATACATACTTCAGGGCATTTTGGTCATTTGGAGGTTATGGTGTTCTGGAACTTTTAGTACTCAGTTGAAAAGAAGAGTCCGAAACGAACCAAACGGCGAAAACGGAAGTCAATTTGGGATTCGGATGAGCAAAATATGACTAGTCAAAAAGAAATTAATTGACCTTTTGCTATAGGACACGTGGCGCTGATTCAGTGGGTCCCGTGGTAATCTCTTATAATGTCCCACGTTACACCTTATAATTCTCTTCATAGCCAAAGAATCAAACAGGAAGTGCCCATCCATCCTTATCACCCTTTTCTTTTAATATTTAGTGGCCCGTATTAATTATTTCCATCCTTATCTTTCCATCTTATAAACCACTAAAGAGAGATTAGGCGAGGTTTTCTTGTTCTTTTAAAAAGGGAGCTGGGGCTGGTTGGATTGAAAGCTAAAAACAGGGATTCGGTTGAAGCCAAGGATAGAATAGAATCAAGAGCTGGAGATATTTTCTAGAGAGAGAGAGAGAGATATTATCTCGGCTGAAGAACAAATTTCGGGGGATATAAAAAACAGAGAGCAAGAACTGGTGGAGCATCTCGGCTGGGAGCATCATCCTCCTCTCAAGCTCAACTACAAACAGTAAATCAGAGAGAGAGTGAGAAGAAAAGAGTTGGTATCGGTTTTTTTAGAAAAACAGAGAAGGAGGTTGAGACAGTAGAGAGAGAGACAAGGAGAGTTTGATTTCGTTTTTAAGAGAACAGTAGAGGGAGATAGGACCGAGAGTCATCACCATCTTCAATCATCACGGTTTTGAAGAAGAACAGGAGAGAGAGAGAGAGAGAAACCGAGAGCTCATTATTTTTGAATTTTTCTTAATTTCTGATTTTTGCTTCTCTTCTTGTAATTTTAGTTTCTTTGTGAGAGAGAAAGAGAGATTACAGAGGAAGATAGAAAGTTAGAGAGAGAGACAGAGAGATATGATAGAGAGAGAGACTCGGTTGTATTAAACGATTACTTTTATCTTGTTTTCGATTTTCCTTTTTATTCTGTTTTCTTGGTGAGAGGGAGATAAAATAGATAAAGCTAAAGATATTACAGAGAGTTATAAGTAGAAAGAAAGAAAGAAACAGAAAGTTTAGAGAGAGAAAGAAGGTTGAAGAAGATGAGAAAATAATTTTCTCTCAGGGAAACCATTTCCGGGAAGACAAGAAAATCGTTTTCCCAGAGGGTGCGTTTGGCAAATTTCTGGGAAAAACAGAAGAAAATCAATTCCTTAGGCTCTGTTTGGTGGGAAAATCACAGAAAAGTAAGTTTCTTTCTTCTTTTTCTTATATTACTTCAAATATTTATCGTTTCTAGCATGAGTAGCTAAGTCTTTTATATCTAGGGTTTTAGATGAAGTCATAATAATTATTTTCTCGATAATTTATTAAAGTTTTTACCAATTTAACGATAAAATCTTCCGGGTTTTTAGACCGTTCATGGACTAAAACCTGAGTTATATAAAGAACTCTCTAATTAGATCAAAATTAAATTGTCGTTAGAATTATTAGGAAGACGGATTCGAAACCCCTAGGTTCCCTTTTTCTGAATACCGACTTATTTCTTTATTTACTTTTGAGTTTTATATTTTATTTTTATTTTACCTCAATCAAACCATTTTTAAATCTCAATAGTTTTAAGGTTAGATTTTAGTTTAACTTAGTCTCTGAGGAACGAACCGGTCTTACCGGAACTATTACTTGACACCCGTATACTTGCGGGTGGAGACCTTTTAGGGTAACCTTTTAGGCCCATCACTATACTAATAAATTTTTGAACAATCAATTTTTACAGTTTTCATTTTAGACATAGAAGTAGAGAAAATCGAATTAGGAGGTTTCGATTAATAGAGATAGGAACAAAGGATCTACATATATTTGATGATTCTAAGTTTTGTGATCTCTCCCTCTATCTCTATCTCTTTAATTGTCATTATTCTTCGATTTGACATCACTAATTGGTTATATTATTTATCAATCTATTTCTTTCTATCCAATATGGAAACATTGACAATATAATCATAACTTTGATAAGATCCAACGCAGTCGGAAGCTGGGGTTGTATCAGTCTTATCACAGAAAGAGGAAATAACAGGTTTTGATTCAGACTCTGAGTCAATTAGTAATATTACTCCCTCTGTCCCAAAACGAATGACCTAATTTCTTTTGGGTTATTTCTCAAATGGCTCCCAACTTTGTGACCAGCTTCCTGCCTAGCCCCCTAGATTAGCAAAAATACCCATATGACCCCCTTTTTAAGATTCCGTTACCACACCGTTAACCAGTCAACATTTCTCTCTCCTCCATCTCATAACCTCTCTCAGCCACCTCATCTTCTAGCCAACTCATCATGTTCTCCGGCGAGAGTCGCCGGCCGGGCAATTTTCGGCCGGCGACTTCAAACCTAAAAAAAAAAAAAACAAATTTTTTTTCTCTCTTCCTCTCTCTCTCTCTAAAATTTTTTTTCTTTCTTCTCTCTCTCTAGAACTGTTAGTTCTAGAAAGAGAGAGAGGACCTTCAACAAATCTGTTGAAGGTCCCGACCGGACCTTGAAAAAGCTTCCCAATCACGTTTTAGATTCGGAGTTCTCGAAGAAGACGTGGGAGATGAAATTGGAGGTGTTACTGGGGCACTGTTTGAGATTCTTAAAGGTGGAAGAGATGAAGGAACTGAAGCTATGTTTCGAAGAAGATAAGATGAAGGATTTGAATCGAATCGAGATGGACTAGGGAAGGAAAATGAAGTTGGACTAGCATTATAAGATGGGATTGGACTTGGGTAAGCTGAAGATTGTGGACTAGGTTGGTAAGATGAACATGGGCTTATGTTTGTTGATGTTCTTCCAATCTCATTTTGTGGTAATGGTGGTTTGCTTCCCTGTCAAATTTAGTTGCAGAAACATTCATAATTAGCTCAAAACCCTAATTCCAAACTTGCTAATTTTCAAGTTTTAAAACATGGGTTTTCCTTGAATTTCAGTTTTGGGTTTCTTTCAATTTGGTAAAATAGATAATCAAAGTCTCAAACAGGAGATATATATAGCTGGAACCCTAAAACCAGATCTCCTAATCTGTTATCTCATATAACACAAATCTAATACTACATAAATCAGTATAGTATCAGATCTCCTAATTAATTTGGGTTTCATTCATGAAATCAAGAAAAAAAAAAACATAGAAGAGGAGATGAAGATTTTAGATAGAAAGAGATGAAAAAAGCTACCTTGTGATAAGTAGTACCATCTTCTTCAACAATCCAACCAGCTTCAGCACAAAGGGCTTTTAAGACTTCATTATTATCACAGTGTGTGGGAAGTTTGTAGTTACCAAATGTTCTTAATCCTTCATAGATCTTAGCAGCTATAACTCTTCTTCTTCTTTTTCTTCTCTTGTTGTTTTCTCATCGGACCTTCAACATATCTCTTAAAATACAGATCTATTGAAGGTCCCCTCTCTTGATTTAGATTTTTTTTAGAGAAAGAGAGAGGAAGAGAGAATTATATTTTTTTTGAGGTTTGAAGTCGCCGGCCGGAAATTGACCGGCCGGCGACTTTCGTCGGAGAAGATGATGAGTTGCCTAGAAGATGAGGTGGCAGAGAGAGGTTATGAGATGGAGGAGAGAGAAATGTTGACTGGTGATAGGCCTAAAAATAGGTATATTCCCGCAAGTATACGGGGTCAAGTTATAGTATTTATAATAAGTCGAGTATCGTCCCAAGGGATAAGTAGGCAATTTCGGATATTGACGGCGAGTTTAGCCCAATAATAAAAATGTCAATAGCTAACTTAGACTAACACACACACCCCACTTTATAAGTTTGATGATTGATTTGTAAGAGATAAGAAAACAAAAAGAACTAACTAAACTATCTAAGTAAAACGGGCGAGAAAGATTCGGGAGAAGAGTTGGAGGAACAAGAGTCGGGAGACGGCAAGAGTTGATTCGGGCAAAAGTTAAGTGAGACGGATACTTCGATCCACAGGATTGACAATGACAAATACTATGTATTTATTCGCATGAAAATGTAATTAACTTCACCCACATTGACAATCCTAGGTGTCGTATATAACTCGAAATCTAACATAATGAACTATTTAGATTTCGGAAGATATTCTTTAAAAACACATTTCAAAATCAAGAATGTTTGA
>BEHA01005582.1:21393-56086 GCA_002897215.1 Eschscholzia californica subsp. californica
GGAATCTTAAAAAGGGGGTCATATGGGTATTTTTGCTACTCTAGGGGGCTAGGCAGGAAGCTGGTCACAAATTTGGGGGCCATTTGGAAAATAACCCATTTCTTTTTTGGACCGTCCCATTTTTTAAAATAAAGAAAATAACTTTTCGCTCTTTCCAATAATACCCATTACTATAAATTTAATGACAACTTTATTTAAAAGTAAGTTGAACTTTTTCTTTGTTTTGTAAGAAAGTTACTGAGGGTATAATTAGAAAAGGCACATTATTTTTTAAAGTCGAACTCTAATTAATGTTGTTCCCTTGCAAAGTTGGGTTTTCAAAATAGGTCATTCATTTTGGGACGGAGGGAGTAACAAGCTTTCATATATGAATCATATATTGGATTCGAATTAGGAAGAGATTTTATTGGAAAAATATTTCGAAAATAGAATCACCCATTCTAGAACAAGATGAAGATATTAATTTATGAGGATTTTGAAGCTTCGAGTTCCGAAGACAACTCGAGAACAGTGGAGATTAAATTGAATGAACACTTCAAAAGTTCTTTAGTTTTAAAGGGATAGTTTTATAAAATTCAAGTGTTACAAAAAAGAGAATTCTTTTTGAAAATGAATTAGAACAACAATTAGAAGAATTTATTGAAGAAATGGAAGATTGCCCATTGAGTTATGAGGATAAATCTCAAGATTGAGCTCGAAAATTCGTCAGCGTCCGAATTTGAGGACTCAGACGAATTGGACCAGTTGCTGGAGAACCAAGACTTTGATAAAACAACTAAAAGTAGAGATGGAGAAGATCAGAGTAACAAGACTTCCAACTATCTTAGAAGAATCTGAGTCCCCAAAGGTAGTCGAAAATTTATAAGCATGGCAGATCGACGAGAAATACTTCCACAATGATAGTATTGACCAACTACACAAATGCTACAAGATTTACAAACAAAGAATGTGAAAATTTGATATTGTCAATTATCAAAATATTTACTCTTCAATTCTTCTCTTTTGTCAACTATCTATATCCATGATTTTCGTAGACCTCATTATTCGTTTAGTGTCGAGTTGACGATCAATAATCTTAATTCGGACACTTTAATCATTTGTTATCTCTATTACAAAACAAATCAATATGACGAGGATAAAATTAATATACATTAATCTGAATTGGCAGTGTGACTAGGACAAAATTAATAGATTTTCAATATGACTAGGACAAAATTAATATACATTAATCTGACTTGGCAGTTTTCATTAATCTGACTTGGCAGTTTTTTGGTGACTAGGACAACCACGGTACAAAAACAAATCTAGCCATCCATTCTCTTTTCCAAGACTTGAATCTGACTATCCATGCTCTAATGTCCGTTTAGCTACCAAACCCTCCATTTCCCTTTTACCTCTCATGAATTTATTCTCTTCACCTCAAAGGAGACTAACAGTATATAAGCAAACTCTCAATCTGTAACTTAAGCTAAGAGACATTATATGTCTTCTACCTACACCTAGAAATAAGATGACCAGTACCAGAGATGAAACTCAACCAAAAGTCTAAGGCATCTGCTTCTTGATTAATTTGACTAATACCGCGTTATAATCTAGCAAGCATATATATCAAGATATGAAATGTATAAACAGTGAGTTAACTAAGTATTAAAAACCAGCAAAGTATAGCATCCAAAAGTAACTATCTTATATTAGTTACTAATCAAGTCTCTTAAAGACCACAAAATATAGACTGTCACCAGTCTCTGAAAGTTCTAGCAAAAGATAAACAGTTAATGTTGGGGTCCCTCCTTATAATAAAAGGACTCCAAGTTGGAATAGGATTTCCCTTATTCCTTGTTTGGGGAAAAAATAGAAACTTCTATTTTTCAAGCCTAAAAAGGAATTCCTATTTCTATTGGTAAACCTCCTTATTTACCATTATAAAAGGGAATGAAAGGGAAGAGATTATTCACAACAACTTCCAGAACAAAGAGAAGTCAGAGAAAGAGAGATTTCTGAAGTGGTTCTTTCAAGAGAGATTGAAAGAGGAGAATATTAGTCTGAAGAAAAGAAGATTATTAATCTTGTGAAGCAATTAAGTTTGTGGTTATCTTCTTCGGCCTTTAGTTATCTAGGATTTGTTCAAATCCTAAGGAGTAAGAGATTTCTGTTTCTTTGTTTCTTTGTTCAGTTTATCCACCATAGTTTTGATTAAGAGTTGTTATTCAAGAGTGTTTCTACACATCTTGAAGAATTGGTTAATCCTCTATTTGTTTAGGGAAGAATTGTTATCCAAGAGTGTTTCTACACATCTTGAACAATTGGTTTATCCACCATAGGTTTGGTGAAGAATTGTGTAACCCATTATTTAATTATAGTGGAAGATTTCTGGACTTGGTCCCGTGGTTTTTACCTTCTATCTTGGAGGGTTTTTTGTCACGTTAAATAATCTTGGTGTCTCTACTTTTACTTTCGCATTGCTTATCTTCATATTCCTGAACAAGTTAATTAGGTTATTTTTCTTATCAGTTAATACAAACTTCAAACCTTGAACTTCTTAATCATAATAAACTAAACTAAGTAGTAGTAGCATAAACTAGACACCAAGGTACTTCTTCTGTAATGAGACAATCAACCAAGCAAGACTATTCTTTGTCCCCTTCTTCCCTGACCTTTGAGGATTGGTCATGAGACTCCAGCAGCGAGTCTGCAAATTTGTGCTTGCACTTCTCCTCCTGGCTATCGATTTGATTACCTTATTTTCTATTTCAAATGTGTTTGAAGATGCCTTTAATAGATTATATTTCTAGGTCTGTGCTGATTCATATTTTCTTCTATTTATTTTGTTTCACATCTTTTCTTATTTTTATTTCTATAACTTTGGTGTTTATTGCAATCTACTCTTATTGTATTGCAAAATAAAAATCAAATGTTGAGGTTTTTATTTGTTTATTTGGTCGAATATATATTTAGTTATCTTTCGGTTCACATTTTTGCAGGTTGATTCCAGGGCCGGCCCTGAGCCCAAAGCAGACAAAGCCTCGCTTTGGGCCACTCAATAATAAGGGCCACATTTCAATACAAAATTTTAAAAGCCCCCCCAGATTTTATAAAATGTGTGATAGAATGTGAGGGTCTCCAAATTTTTTAAAACAACTAATAGGGCCACATTTTAAAACACAACTCAAGCCCACATTCTTTAAAACATAAACCCTAGTCCTTAAGGTGCCCATCTCAAATTAACACAACCCACCACCATCCCCTTCAACTCCCAACAGTAGCTCCACTTCACCGTTCCCATTTTAACCCCACATTCCCATTTCCAACTTTGGCACTTAGCACTCATAGTCCAATTTTTTAACTCAACAAGACAACAAGGGTCAAGACATTAAGGATTTAAGGCAACTAATCAAGGTAATTTTTACTCTCTCTCTCTCTCTCTAACTAAATAAATAAGTAACTAACTCATTAAATAACTAGGTAACTAAATTTTTACTCTCCCTCTCTCTCTCTAACTAAATAACTAAGTAATATACATGATAATTGTAATTACTTTGAGTTTTGAGATATAATTGGATTGTTTGAAGGAAGAGAAGATGGAGAAAAAGAATCGAGTGAATTATTAGTTTTAAGATATGAAAGAGAAAACAGTTAGAGAATTTATAAGAAGTGGGTTTTTATTTTGATGTTTAAACATAATATCTCTTCAAGACTTTTTAAAAGAAAGGGCAAGATTTACAAAGATAATTCAACGATCTAGATTTATAACTCTAAGTTATGACATGGCAAAAAACCTTAGCTAATTTGTTATATAAATTATAATAGGTTGTTTGACTACTTATCTTTCTCTAATCATCTAACTAATCTATATAACTATTAGTCTATTATTGATTTCATTAGTATTATAGATTTCTTCATCATTAGTAATTTAGTATTATTAAATTTCTAGGGTTTGTCATTTGTGGTATCTCCTAGTTTTAGTCTTTTAGATTTCTAAATCATTACTTATTAGTATTACAAGATTTTTACCAAAACCTAGCTAGCTTTTCTAATCGATTCACATATTGGCTATTGTTCTTATTATGTTTGCAATTATCATGTGATTAAATTTTTTGATTGATTTTTAGAGATAGTTGGAGATTTAGTTATGCCTCCTAACAAAGTTCGAAAGCACGTATGCGGGTCTGAAAAGAGAAAAAAGAAGAGAAGAAGAATTAGTTCAATCCCAAGTCGGTGCTCTCGATAGATTTATTAGACACAATAGAGACATAAACGATGAAATTACGGAACAAGGTAGTCACGGTACCACAAATGATAATATGAATGGGGATAGTGTAGATGATATTGAGAGAGATAATACAAGTCAACCCTTAAATGACAATATAAATGAAGGTCTTATTAGTGAGGAACACGGACCTAATAATATTTTTGATCCGGGACATTGGGATGTCATTGACCAAAATTTAGGAGACTTTTTGGTACAAAAAGGTCCGACAAGAATTATTAGTTTCGATTTTCCATTGGATGAATATGGTAGACGTTTCTCTCCTGCATATTATACTCGTTCTACTATAAATGGTGATAAGTATGATAAGACATGGCTAGTATATTCAATTTCGAAAAATAAAGTATATTGTTTTTGTTGTAAGTTGTTCGCTTGTGGAAATACTAGTCAATTAGCATTTTAAAGGATTTCAAGATTGGAGAAATCTTACTGGAAGGCTTAAAAGTCATGAATGTAGTAAAGACCATTATGAAGCTTCGAGTAAATGGCATGAATTGGATGTTCGATTGCGAAGAGTTGAAACTATTGACAAACATATACAAGAAAAACTTAACAAAGAGAAGGAACATTGGAAAAAAGTATTGAAAAGGATAGTTGGTCTTGTGAGAACTCTTGCTAGAAGAAGTTTAGCCTTTCGTGGGACTAGTGAGAAGATTGGTGAAGAAAATAATGGAAATGTTTTGGGCATTATTGAATGGGTTGCAGAGTTTGATGAAGTACTAAAATTGCATCTTGAACGTATTAAAAATGGCGAAATTCATTATCATTATCCTAGTCACAAGATCCAAAACGAATTGATATTGATGTTGGCTTCCGAGACTAAGAACATGATTGTTAAAAGAATTCAAGATGCCAAGTACTACTTAGTAATTCTTGATTGCACTCCCGATACAAGTCATGAGGAACAAATGTCGTTAGTAATAAGATGTGTAAATGTTGCAACAACTCCCATAAAAGTGGAATAATTTTTTCTTGGGTTGTTAAAGGTAGAAGATACATCTGGACTTGGTCTTTTCAATGTCCTTAAGAATGAACTAAATAATCTTCATTTGAACATTAATAATGTTAGAGGACAAGGATATGACAACGGGTCTAATATGAAAGGTAAACATAAAGGTGTACAGAAAAGATTGCTTGAAATAAATCCAAGAGCATTCTACACGCCTTGTGGTTGTCATAGTCTTAATCTCTTACTTTGTGATATGGCTAACTCGTGCTCTAGAGGAATTTCTTTCTTTGGAGAGGTGCAAAGTATTTACGTATTATTTTCATCTTCAACAAAGCGTTGGCAAATCTTAAAAGAGAATGTGCATGGTTTTGATGGTATCACACTGAAATCTCTTTCACAAACTCGATGGGAAAGTCGGGTTGAAAGTGTTAAAGCAATAAGGTATCAAGCTCTACAAATACGAGAAGCTTTACAAAAATTGGTTGAAACAAGTGATGATTCAAAAACGATTCATGATGCTGAAAACATAATAACACAAGACTTAGAGAATTTTGAGTTCTTACTTAGTATGGTTATTTGGTATAATATTTTGTTTGCGGTAAATTCTGTTAGCAAAGCACTTCAAACCGAAGATATAGATATTAATATTGCATTAGATAAATTGGAAGGACTCATTCGTTATCTTGAAAGTTATAGAGATGTGGGATTTGCAGAAGCCGTGATTGAAGCTAAAGAGATTGCAATTAAGATGGGAGTTGAAGCTATATTTCGAGAAAAGCGTATAATTCGTAGAAGAAAACAGTTCGACGAAAATGTAAATGAAGATGCATCACTATCAGCTGAAGAATCATTTAGAATAAATTACTTCATATACATATTGGATCATGCCATATCTTCATTTAAAAGTAGATTCGAACAATTTCAGAATTACAAAAAAATATTTGGATTTTTGTTTGATTTGAATAAGCTAAACTCTATAGATGATGGTGATTTGAGAGATTCATGTGCTTCCCTTGAAACTTTTCTAAAGTTTAAAGAGTCATATGATATAGATGGACTTGACTTGTTCTCTGAGTTGAAAGTGTTGAAGCGTCTTGTACCAATAGAGGTCAAAAAACCAATGGAAGTGTTAAATTGTTTGAAAGAAATGGAAGGCTTCTACCCTAATGCATGGATTGCATATAGGATTTTGTTAACTATACCCGTCACCGTTGCATCTGTCGAAAGAAGTTTCTCAAAGTTGAAGTTGATCAAGTCTTATATTCGATCTACTATGTCACAAGAAAGATTAAATGGGTTAGCTATCTTGTCAATTGAGAGACAAATGACTGAAAATCTCGACTACTCGACAATTATTAGTGATTTTGCACCTAAAAATGTAAGAAGAGCGAAATTTCAGTGAATGTAATTATCAATATCTTTTTTTGAATATAAATATAATAAAAATATGTAAGTACTTATAATTTTTTTCTCATATAATTATGATTCGCGTATAGTATAGGGGCCACATTTTTCGGTTCTCGCTTCGGGCCACCAAAATGTCAGGACCGGCCCTGGTTGATTCATATATGAACATTTTTATTTTCCATTGTTGGTTGTGAGGTATGTATTTCATATTGTATAAATACTTGAATATAACCCAGGTTGGTGCCAAACAACCAAAACTACATTCTGGTTGCCTGCCCACTTTAGAAGACCTTTTTTTTTATGAACAACTTTAGAATGAATACCTAGACATAAACATATATTTAGCAATTGTATTGACATTTTTGCCATTTTTAAAATGCTTTCGAGCTAATTTCCAAAAGTCCGTCTTAGATATTTGTTTTTTTTATATTGTTTTTCAAACTTTTTTAATTTAAAGGTCGTGAATTAATTGACTTGTTTATACCCTTGGATAAAATATTTTATTTGAATGTCAATGAGTTCCTCTTTCTTTTTCTTTTTCCAAAGGGGAATTTAGGGATACTTTCTTTTCAACTAGATATTAGTGCAACTTTCTTTTTTGCACTTAATAGTACAAAAGAGTCCTTATTTTTATTTTTACTTTTTATTTATTTTTTTGTTTGATCTCTCATACTTCTTCGATGTTATACTCGATCAACGAATCTTTATTTCTCATGCCTATTTTTTTTTCTCTCTTATCCATCTTCTTTCTATTTTACCACCAACATTTATCGAAAATTTAAGTAAAATAAATCACAACCATTCACAACCATTCGAAATAAAAGTCGTAAAATTCTAAGATTTTTTTTTAACTTTTCAATGGTTCTTTGTTTTAAGTTAAAATTGATGTTTTCAAGTGCAACCAATTTGAAGAAGACCTCTTGATATTTGTTGTTCTTTCTATTCATTATAATTCATGTACATTCAAGGGACACAAATAAAACTGAAATTGTGAATTGAACGAAAAATTAAAATGTTAGAAAATAATTTATTAATTGAGCTTACAAATAAGATAGGAAAATACATGGCAAAATCGAAGTTAGAGTGTTATGTCATTCGTGAACTTACAGATTCAATTAAAAAATTAATGAGAAAACCGAAGTTAGAGCGTTATGTCTATTGTAGTGATATGAGAGGGGATTAAATAAAATATAATAAGTTTACAGATATTTTTGTAATTTTAAATTCATAAAATCGAGTTTTACTAATATCCAATAAGAAAATGAGGTATCACTACTAATTGGACATTAGTGGTAAGGGGGCATTGCTAAATTCCCCTTTTCCAGATAAGTTAAGTATTCAACCTGAAATAAATAAATGCGCACAAAAAATTAGAAATAAACCATAAAAATGTGACGCAGGGAGATTTTCGAAAAATAAACCAAGATAATTAGATATCTAAGGATCTTGATTTATTTTCCGAAAATCTCCCTGTATCAAGAAAGGAAGTTTGATGTATCATTATGTCAATGTTGGTTTTGCTAATTTCACATGTTTACCCATTGTTCTATCGAGACAGATGTAGAGTCAATTTAACTCATAGAGAGACAATCTTGTATCGGCATATCATAATAATTCAGCAACACCATACGAAAGGTTAGTAAGAACAGAGAACATTCCCAGATCGCGTTAAATTCTTTCCAGGCAACCATTTGGTCATAAGACATTTAATTTGATAAAGAGAGTATTTCACAACTCCTATTAACCTTCATATGGTATTGCCGAGTTATTGGAATAGGAAAGTCGTCAAATACAATTTTGATAACATAAAGAACCAAATGGAAAAGAAAGAATCACTGTTTATCTTATGCTCTTCTAAGAGCTCCTACTATTTATATATATATATATATAGTAAGGGGAAAAATAAATTTTAACAAAAGAGCATGTTATACCTACATCTCAACAGAAATTTTCATAAAAACAATGTGAAACAACCAAATCAAAACCTAACTGATAACTCAGTTAACCCATTAAAAAACGCATGCCTTAAGTACCTAACTAAACCTTTCATAAAAAAAAAGTACCTAACTAAACAACACCATACCATCTGTAAAGTTTCTCATCTTGACAAAAAAAAAAATCTGTAAAGTTTCTCTAATGTCACACTATTCCAACTTTTAAAGGTAGTGCCTTAAAAAATCACCCAATAAGGTATAGATCAGGTTGTGGCCCATTTCACGTATTTTTGTGTTATATTGAAATCTCAAGATCCACGAGTTACAAGATTGGGGGGTTATCAGATCTTATTGATGTATCAATGTTCGTCATCAATTTTAAAAAAAAAAAGTGAAAAGATTTTTAAAATGTGTTTTGATTATTAAGGAGGAACTTTGTGAATCCAATTATGATAAAATTGAATGAATAAGAAAATTCTATTCCATGCTTTCAATTATAATATGATTACACAATATTCAAAAGATGTCTTTATAACAAAAACCTTAATTTTAAAGAGAATGATAGGTATTTGAGCTATATGTTAAAATTTACGGTTATATAATAGTCGAAGATATAAATTTAAGTACTGACATGATAATTTAACATGGTTTGGTCAAATAATCATGACCTACATCCACAGAGAACAATTTCTTTATTAATAATCCCCACATATAATTGTGGGGTTAATCGGTTACATTGGTGAAACATAACTCGATAATCTTAACTCCTACAACTCTCTCCTATTTATAGCGACATTAGGATTTAGGGTTTCCTAGTTTCTCCTAACTAAACTAGAAAACAATATAAAATCTATCTAATAATAATATTAGATATATTACAATAGATATTTTAAATATATGAAACTAATATTGTAATTTTTTGAATTGTTCAGCGTGTGCCTCGAAGCCTTGACTTCTAGGTGGAAGATTATACCTCTTACCACTCCAATCAAGGGTTGTTGGCAAAATATCATCCCTGGTTGGGAAACTAATATTTTAGATCTTCACATATCTTCAAATATTTTGGAATGGTCTTGATCGTTGGATCTCTTCACCGTGATCCGTCTTTTATATCACGTGTTCACACACGTATCTCAATACCCTCCCGCAAATCTGACTTGGAGAAAAGAGAGTGAAATAGTCACATCCAAAAAATTGCGACTTACTTGAATCAGCTATGTTGGACAGAATAACTACGACTGCAAGCGGTGGGTAAAGGTGTTTCTCAGCTTCATGAATAACTTGCTTGGACTAGGCATGCTTGGTTGACGGGAAATAAAGGACTAAAGGAGTAAAGCGTACGTCGTGGCAAAGATTTCATGTTGGCTGAATTTGGATGAAGCTTTTGGTTCGCTTTAAGTATCTTGACCAATAAACACGTTGCTGCACAACGCCTCCAATAAGAACACTACAATCATCCGATAAGAACACCACCACCATTAATGTGCCAAGTTTGAAATCCAATAGCACCATTCATTTTCTCATAATTTCAAGAAGGTTGTGGAACAATAGATAATCACCACGGATAAAAATGGTGTTGGAATTTGATAGTCACAAGAATAACTTGAGAATTGAAAAAAATTCGTCAAAGTAATTGTACGATTATTACATCAACGAACAATAAAAATGTCAGAAATTCTGCGGAAGCTTGAATCAAGGTTGATTAACTTCGATAAAAAAAATTCGATGAAACAGGATTCGGTAAAACTTCGATAACTAATTTACGAAAAAAAGAAACAAAATAAATTTGAAGGGTTAAAAAAAAGAAATTAAAATCTCTCTCTCTCAATAAAATAATAACTAATTTAAGAGAAAATAAACAAAAAAATAATAATAACTAATAAAAATCTTTCTCTCTCAATAAAATATAACAATAAATTTCGTAACATTTGATTGATACAAGTGTCTGTGCCCGAGGACACAAGATATACAAGTTTCCTTCCATAAGTTATTATATTATAATAAGATATTATATTTATAATAAAGGACAAACATATCATTTATTATTTATAATAAGACTAGGTTATAGCCCGTGCCTCCGGCACGGATCTTTTGGATCACTTAACCTGTGAGTAAGCACGTTAGATACGAACAATTCCAAATATTTCATTCCAATGACAATCTACTATCAATTAGGTGAATAACAATCAACATATAAGTAAAAACTCGTACTTCCGGCACGACACCATTCGGTGAGCACGGTGAAAATGCAATACCATCAATTTCCTGTTGTTCAATCCAATATATATGTGTGTGTGGAGTTTGATCCAATGTAATTTGCAATTAAACCGTCATTAAATAAAGTGAGACTTATAAATCCAAATTCCCATATAAATTTTTGTCTTTTCATCACAATTTCAAATGAAACGCATTTATATGACTGAAACATGGAGAATTGAATCATTAAATAAAGTGACGCTTAAAAATCCAAATTGCCATCACAATTTTTTGTATTTTCATCACAGTGAGCTTAAACATGGAAAATTGAGCAATCTAATTACTCATTTATATGGTACGGATGCTTAAAGCCAATGGTGGATCGTAGATATAATCTTGCGCATAGAACGAAATTGTTCCACGCTCAAGTAAAAGTGACCCGTATTCAACAAAAAAAAAGAGTCAAAGTGACCCAGTCTTATGCCTTCGACACGACAAATCCCGTTGAACTCATAGTTTAGTTATCATGTGTGAAACTCTAGTGCATTAGTTGTTATTGGTATATTGCATTTGCGATGGATTTCCTATAACTTTTCCCTCGGGTCTTGTTGTTTTTCCTTCAAAAGAAAATAGTTCATTTTCATGCTAATGCTGAAATTCTCATACTCCGTTTAGCTACTTTAAAACTGATCAATTAAAAGAGGTACGGACATTTACTTTCATTTAAGTTATATATTTACATATGTTGGAAAACTACGAGGAATCCCTAATATTATTTAATCTATGCGAAAGAATACCTCGGATTAATGGAGTGTTAATTGGGACAAACTATTCATTCAAGATGTGATCCGGGCACCCTTATGCATTTTCCCCTTTTTAGCTTCATCCAAGCCTCTCAAACCAATCCATTCTTCTATATATATATCGCTTGAGTAGGCAAAATAGGATCAAAGGCTCCATCAGGATACCAAGAAGTTTCCTTCAGTGCCAGGACTATATCATGCTCAAACATAATAAGCACCAAATTCTGTAAGCTTGTAAACCTTTCCTTGTAAGTTGGGTTCCTCTCGTTCGGCAGTTCATTGTTAAGCTTTGAAAGAAACTTACATTCTTTCAAGTAGGCAGGAATATCTGTTGAAATTTTAAGATATCCACTGGGAGCCAAGTTAGCCTGAACGTAGTTGTTGTAAATCTCGAACTTAATTAGGTTGTCTGCAATCATACACATGATTCCGGATCCACCCAGTGGCACAGAAGCAGTACCAGCATGAGGACCTGCTAGTGATATGAAGTTTCTAACCGGACTCCTCCATCACAAAGTTCAGTAGCAGCTCCTGCTATCAAGTTCCCCTGTGATAGCCCAACAATGTTATATCCATCACTTAGCTCTTTCATTTTCTTTACCTTATCACAAGCAATCGCTGTCTGTTTCTCAAAGGGCATAACCAAGGAATCCCATGCTCTGTTTCCGATTTCTGCGCAAACTCCTTAACAGCCAGACCAATTGTTCAAAAAGTTTTTCCCAAGTATATAATAGGAAAAAGAAAAATGTAGTTGCATTCTGATAACTATAAAAAGGTTAATAACTTCCCTTGATAAGAAAAATCGGATGACAGATTACTTTAAGCATAAACCATTTTAGTTTTGAAAGTCTAATTTATAAATATGAGTCGACTTCCGATATCAATATTAGGATTATGCAAGAATATTTATTTATGCTGACCTCATATTAATAGATCACATTAAACGAACTTGAAATCCTTCTAAGTAGTTTCCCATGAACATACACTCCAAGAAAACTGATTTTGTAATAAACTAACTTCTTCCTTCCCAAATTGGTTCAGCTAACCTCTAGCTTCCCAAACTCGTTCTTCTTGAACTTCGGTAAACTTGGACAAGCTTAGAGTGTCTGTACGTGATCTCCCAACATGAAACCATCAGAAACCAAAAACAAAAATAAGACCACAAATAATAAGTATTTTTAAGCAATCTATACTTGATGAAAGCAGTGGAAGTAATTACATATATTCTATTTCGTACAAAGAAAAAGCTTTTGTTGACAATGCAAAATACAATTCCTGATGATAAGTCTTGTTCAAATATGCTCAGAAACAATTGAAGAAGCGAGAATCTGGTTCCACTCTTTAGCTAGAAAAAATAGAGTTTAAGATCATCCTCCGAAACCTGTTCAAACTTCTAGTTAGCAACAGAAAGCATCTTGTTTGCAAGTTCCATAGTAAAATTCGTAAAAAAGTATGCCTCAATTTCAGGAAATAGACATTGTTCTAGTTTATGATGAGGAATAATGTGGGAATTTCCGTAAATTGCAATTTGGTAGACCGTAGACCTTATTCTAGTTTGATTCCTGAGAAGTAGACACGTCTTTATCAAATTCAATGCATGGAGACTAAAATGCAGTACACAACAACGTTGAAAAACTAATACATAAGGACTCAATCCAACCAACACTAATGATGCAGACGAAAAATGTCATTTTACCTTCTCAAAACAATGACTGATGGATTTCCCTGGTTGAGATAGTTTAAGGAACTCTAAATTGATGAAAGATGAAGATTAAAATGCAATACACAACAATGTGGAAAAACTAAAGCACAGGGACTCAATCCAATCAATAGTAATGCAGCAGATGAAAAATATTACAAATAAGTTCTGGCAACGTGAAACTTACTCCTACTCTTTCACCTAATTACGTGTTGTCATATGTTCATAAGCTCCCCGGCTCAAACAAGTTTTGGCAAGCCGTCAGAAACACAACCCTCAAGAAAGTAAGATGAAACATACCTTTACGTACTTGACAACGCCATTTCACAAAAAGGGCGACTTGACTGTTTGGTAATTTCTTCTTCCATTTTAAGAAACGTGTTCCTAAAAGACTTCCAAAAACCACCAAATGCGAAAAAATACCAATTCAATATGGTTGTTGTAATAGAATATACAATCCAATCTTCTCTACCTTTCATGGTTACTGCAAAATTATTTCAAAGAGATAGTGAATTGGAGATTTTTCTAATTCAAATTAGCTTGCACAAATTTAATTCGTCTATGAGATATGGTACTACATTATATTTTCTTATTCACATACTGTAGTAACATAATATCAAAAAAAATTTTTTTTTTGGAAGACGACTACGGTCTACGTACGTCGTGATACTTGGCATTTGATACATCGTAGATGTGATAAGCTCGATAACTGCCCACTCAAACATTAACAACACTGGGCCTATAGCCCAACAAAGACAACGGCCTGAAGCCCAACAACTTTATTATACCTACATAATCCCAATTCAAATAACCAAAGATTCCACCTTCTCTGGGATTTGAACCTGGGACCTCCACGGATTTCTGGAGTTCATGTCAACACCTTGGAACCACTTGGGCCACCAACCGTTGACAATATCAAAAAATTTATATGAAATGATTTCAAAATTATGGGTTTTTGGAATCTTCAGAAGTATGTGAAGTATAGAGTTCAATCAAAACATGTTACTACATTATGGTTTTCAATCAAAAGATCAAATGACAAGCTACTACAGTACTACTTTATGGTTTCTTATTCACTCTTCTTTTTTGAAACATGATATCAAAAGTGGATTTGAGAACACTTCAAAATGGATAAAAGATACAATAAATCGTCTACGAGACATTTCATCGAGCACTTCATCAGCAAAACTCGACTTTGACCCAAAACATCAAAATCAACCTAAACTCAAATTAGTTTTTGGAACTCCATAAAACTCAAATTGAAAATATGAAACAAACACAAATCAAAATTCAGAAAACTTTAATTCGACCAAGAACACTAAAATCAACAAAACTCAAATTGAATTTTGAAACTCTACAAAACAAACCAAACAAAATACATACAAAAAGTATACAGATTTCGATTGAGAGGAATAAAATAGTTACCTTGCCCAGGTGAATTGAGTTCCCAATGAAAAGAAGCAAATTTTTCTAAACCCAGAAGCCAAACGAAGCAAAATATTTCTGAATCTCAAGAAGCCATGGTTTTAATAGAGGGAAGTGAGAAGAGATGTATCCGCTCAAGTCTTAAGATGTGTCTGTTATTCTCTTCAACAAAAAAAATGCGTCCTTTGAGAAACTTAAAACGTGAGGCTATAGGCACCCAAGTGAATTTGTGGCTGAATCCAATGGTCGGGATTGTTGGTGATGTGGATGGGACGGCTGGATTTATCCAAGGGTTTGTCCCGGTCAGCACCCATCCACCTATTTTATTATATAGATATTATATTTAAGGGTATTTTTCCAAAGGTAAGTTATAGGATTTACTTAAAACTCAAGTTTGTTAGTATTAACTTTCAATCCCATGGTGAGCTAACTTCTATTAGTTTCCGATTCTCTTATTATCTCCTTTCCTAAATCACTCATTTTACTGGCCAACTTTCATAAGTTTCAAATGTTCTTCTTATCTTCTTTCCTAAATCACTCATTTTTTTATAACTATATATACATAACCAAGAACAAATAATATTTAGAATCATCAACAACTATTTTGTAATCTATAATATTGTAATAATGGAACAATCATGGAAACATCTTGGAATGACTATTTCACTTCGGAGGAAAAAAATCAGATTGAGACTCTGAAAAAATTGAATCGAATTAGTCCAATAACATTATTCGTGCCGAAGGCACGGGGTATATCTAGTATATATAATAAAACAGAAGGGAAAACGATGACTGGGACAAACATCTTTTTTTAATAAAGGATATTGTTTAGAAGTCCTTCTCAAAATTTAAAATATAGTCCTTCGTAGAAATAAAGTTACATATTTAAAAAACGATAATCCTTTCCTTCTTAGAAATAAAAATTCTAATTTAAGAAAAAAAGAAACAAAATAAATTTCAAGGGTTAAAAAAATAAATTAAAATCTCTCTCTCTCAATAAAATAATAACTAATTTTTCTTTAACTCTTTCTTACAAGATAGAG
The DNA here is from genome assembly GCA_002897215.1 of Eschscholzia californica subsp. californica. Lineage (NCBI taxonomy): Eukaryota > Viridiplantae > Streptophyta > Magnoliopsida > Ranunculales > Papaveraceae > Eschscholzia > Eschscholzia californica. The sequence continues at coordinate 37,117 of BEHA01005582.1, forward strand.
GAAGACAAATCAACGATTATCTCAAGCATATGTCCAAGACTTTATGGCCCTTCGCAATTCTCATTCATCAGATCACTTGCGTTTAAGGTTTCAAAGTTCTGTTTTAATTTGCACATGAATCTTGCATGTGTTCCTTTATTCATAAAGTTGATAAAAATAGGGTTTGTTAAATTAGTTTGAAGAGATTTTTGATTAAGACCAATGTTTTCTTTTATTATGTCGGCATTTGAAGAAAAAGAACCAGACAAACCCGTGTTTGATCTTAATAGTCAAAAATACTATTCCTGATCTCAAAATGCTTTTGGTGTGCCGATGAAGCTATTGATTTATTAATATTTTCTACAGCTTAAAACGTTGCATATGTTTGAGTAGTTAGTGTCTGTCAAGTTATTTCTCTGTGGTTATCAACTTAAACACTTGCTATATTGTTTCACAACTGACATCATGATATTTTTCGTGACTCTTGTTAATAAACACAACCAATTTCAATTTGGATTGAGGATGTTATAGTGATGGAACCAATCCTGCTAGTATATATAACTAAATATTTTGTTATCTTTATAAGAAATGTACGTACTATTTCTCCGTTGTTCTTATTCAGTTTCAAGTCTTCAAACTCTTCGCCTCTTCTCCAATTCACTTCCTAGGTATTTTCAATCAATTTTTTCATAATTATCATGACTTCGAATTTGAAAAGATAAGGCGATTCAATAGATCATAATCTGGTTGTGTGGTTGTTTATTGATATATAGATTTTGATTATGTGTTTTTTGTAGATATTTTCCAATTTGTTTAAGAATTGGCTTTCCATATTCCTGTCAGAATGATGTAGAGGATATGGCACTTGACCCATGTGAGATAGAGTAACCTTCGATTAGATCAAATAATTTGCACAAATGAATATCTTTTCATGTTCCTCTTGCTTATAATGAACGCGTGAAAGTAAAACCAGGATAAAATAAAGCATTAAAATTCCATTATCGGGTTAGAGTTCAACAAGGGATTACCTTTCAAAATCTCAAATATGTCTTTGTAAATATAAAGCGTTTGATCTCTATAAATTCAGAACAATCTACATTTATGTTTGTTGCACCAAGTTGGAGTCTGAGTTTTTTTTCTTCGATATTAGGGAGTTTAAATTGATTGCAACTAATTGGACTTGAAACTCCATCTCAAATTACTTCTAATAACTACACAATCTATTAACATTTTTAGTAACACGTGACTCAAAAAAGTATATTGCAGTGAGTTATCCAAAAAACAAAACTAAAAGCTTTTCAGAGTACTCCTTCTAAATATATTTAAGAACATCAAAATCAAAAATAGTTTTGTAATCTCAAAAACTTAAATAACTTACAACAAATGTTATACCTCGAACCATTACACTTATCTTTAGAGAGTATTGATCTGAAAAGTTGAAATTACAATAAAAAATATACCAAATGTGAAAAATAAGTATTTAATAGCTGTATATAATGTACATTTATCTCCCTTGTGTAAAGGGCATTACCCACCCGTAGGGCGGGGGTTATGTCTAATATTATATATGTAAGAATATATGATTGGGCATGGTTGATGGTGGAGCTTCAATTGTTTATCGTTTTTTATCTTCCTCGAATGTTGATAAACTATGTAGAATTAATCATGGACATGTATACTTACAGGTTTGTGAGACAATACTAATTTTTAGCACGTTCTGAGTGTAACTGTAGCAGGTTTTAAACTCGAAATTTTGTTCTCGGCAAAATTTTAACTTTTGGTTCGGTTATCCAACAAAACCAAACCATTCAGCCATAATTTGGTTCTCATTGATATTTACAATAATCGAACCCTTTGGATCGTCCTATGGATAGACTCAAAAGTGAGTTATCCAACTGATGTTCACCCGTAATGGACATGGTAATGAGGATGTGGTCAAGGTACCTGTGTTGATGGTAATTTTGTATCAGAAAATCTGGCTACCTGAAGTCAGAATATCAAAAGGCAAAGAACGAAATCCGTTCTTCAAAAGGTTAAGGGTTAATTCTATTTTGGCCCCCTAAAGATGACCGACTCACCAAAATGAGCCCCTCAAAATGACCAGATTTCATTTTGGCCCGCTCTTGATCTTTTCTGTCAGTGAACGTTAATTGTTGATGTATCTGTTCCTTTTCTACCCCTCCCGGCAAAATGCCTCCTTTCCCTATCCTTTGTCATTTTTTTTGTCGGTTGTCAGTCACAAAGGTCGGCAGGTCACCAGCCGACGACCATTTACAAAAAAATATTTTCTTCTCATTTCTTCCCTTTATTAACTTCTTCTCTCTCTCCTTCATCCTTTTAATTAATCTTACCTGGATTCATTTCTCAGTTAAAGAGAAAGGGAAGAAAGATGTTTGAAGTTCTTCTTATGTAAACTCTAATTTTCATTTTTCATAAGGATTCCACTCGGAGAATGCTCCCTTGCCTTTGATGCACCCATAAAAAATCTAAAAAATAATCCATACCTATAATCATATTAAGATGGTTCCCAGCCTTTAAAGAAAGGCATTAGAAGGATTTCCTTTGGAAAACTTCCTAGTCGTCGATGCACCCACGAAAAGCCTACAAATCATAACAATAACACAAATCAAGAAAAAGAGGTAATATTACAATTTGTTAGAGAGAGGAAGAACACAAATTAGAAAATGAGATTACCGAAGGAACATTTACAGATTCAATCTGGGTGACGGAATCAGAAGAGAGGAACTTCATCGAATCTAAAAATGCAAATTGGTGTGTTTATTGATTTCATTTTCTTCTGCATCTTTTTGCAAATGGGGTGCTTCTACTTCTAAGTCAAATTGCTTCTTCTTGTGAATCAGGTTTCTTCTTTCTATAAATCTGCTGAAAGAGAGAAGGAAAAATACTCTTATGGTGTGTTTGGATTACGGAATCATAAATCTGTGGATTCATGAGTTCAAGTAAAAAAAATTTTTGATTGTTTGGTAACTATGAAGGATATAACCGTTCGGCCTGAAGGAGATGTCCTTCCGAAGGAGTGTCCTTCGACCAAGATGGAAATGCGATCAATTTGTCAGCTAGGATAATGATTAACTCATCCTGAAGATCATCCAATACTCCGGTCCAATTAGGGGTCGTAATGCTTTGCTAGAAGCCGTTTACGATCGTCGGATCACTTCGGTGATTCGCGGCTAACATAGACCGAATCCTACAACGGGTTACACATAAGAGTGGTAACTTGATCAGAGAGATTTGACTAGTGGGAGTTAGGCTTAAGATGGATTGGATCCAACTAAATAGGGCGAAAGGGTTCGAATGACGATTCAAAACAAGATAGAAAGAACCGGGCTCGAAAGGGGTGCCCGGAGCAAGGCTCATTGGGCCGACCATGTAATGGTCGACCAAGGTAAGTGGGCCAGCCAAGCCAAGCCCATAGTTGGCTGCTTTGGCCGGCCACACTAAGGGGTGAAACCCTAAATACCCAAAAAGGGTATTTTGGGTATTATCTTTTATGTGGCCCTGAAAATAGAAACCTAAAGTGAATATGATTCTGATTAGGGTGTTTCTCTATATAAGGGCCTTGTAGAGAATAGAAAAGGTGTGGATTTTCTTAGAGAGAAAATCATCTCTCTTTCTCAGACAACTAGTGGAGAAAGTTAGAGAGAGACTCTCATTCTATCAATCTAGTCAAGAAGAAGGGTTCTTCTCAACCTTCCATTAAGTCCTAGCAGACATGAAGGAAGGGAGATCAAGTAAACCTACTCGGTGTCTCAAGTAGAGAAGCTACACATGAAGCTCTTGATCTTTACAGGCGAATTGGAAAGGTTCGAGGGAAAAACGCGATTAAGGTATTTATCCTGATTCTAGTTCATTGATTAGTTCTGGCTTTATGATCCTGGATTCTAGTGTTAAACATATAGATGTTTGAGATTCCGTTTAGAACCTAGTTAGTAGTCTTAGAGACGTATAAAACCCAACAAACTAATCTTACACTGATATACCAAAAATAATTATCAAAGAATTAGAGAGGGAGTGATGGGCCTAAAAAGTTTCCCTAAATAGGTCTACACCCGCAAGTGCACGGGTGTCAAGTTGTAATAAATTCCGGTAAGACCGGTTCGTTCCTCAGAGACTAGTTAAGCTTATTCTAAAACTAGGAAGTAATAAGATTTTTCAAATGTTTTGATTTTAAAATAAAACATATAAAATATTAAAACAAATAAAAAGATGTACTCAAATGGGGGGAGAAGTCTAGGGTTTCAGAATCTACCACATAAAATCACTTTCAACTACACGAAATCAACCGACTAACTCTCTATTATAACTCGGAATTTCAGATAATGAACTATCTTGATTCCGGGAGATATTTTTGTGTAAAACCGATGAACTATAATATAATTGTTTCGTTTTGAAAGAGAGATCTCTAAACTATTATCTATCAATTAATTAGTATACATCATCAAATGATTTAACCTAAGTATGATGCATCAAATCCAAAAGCATAGACAATGAAAAGAAAATCAATTTAACTAATTAAAACTTGGATTTTGAAGCATGATCGAGAGAATTAACCAAAGGGAAATTTGGCCAAAACTCCCTAAAAACTTTGGCCTTTGGTTAAAAAGGATTGGACAATTTTTTATGGGCTTCAGCTCCCTGTGGCATTTTTGTAAATTATCTAATATAGGGAAAAGACAAAACTGACCTTATTGCAAACTAGTTTGCAAACCAATTTGCAAAGCAGTGCAAACTAGTTTGCAAGGCAAACCAGATTGCAAACTAGTGCAAACCAGTTTGCAAACCAGTTTGCAAATCAGTTTGCAAAGCTTTGCAAGGCAAACCAGATTGCAAACCAGTTTGCAAATCAGTTTGCAAATCAGTTTGCAAAGCTCTGCAAGGCAAACCAGATTGCAAACCAATTTGCAAAGTAGTGCAAACCAGTTTGCAAAGCTTCGCAAAATCAAACCCTAACAAAATAAGTAACTAAGAAGTAAGATTATATAAAATGTGAGGGTTTTTGGAAAATCTAAGGGTGTTTCTAAAATTTTCCTTTATACAAAGGTCAATTCAGGTATACAAAATTAAGGGATTTTTAGAATTGTCCTTCAAGTCTATTTCCAAACTTTTCATGGTGCCTAGAAGGAAAAAAAGATAACTTGTCTTTTTGACAAAAAAAAACAAAAAATTGGGTCTCCAGCCCAATTTCCTGTTAACCAAATACGATTGTGTCTCTAAAAGCTCAAAAATGTGTTTCATCCTAAAATCCTAGAAGGAGAGTTAGCAATTCATAATGAAAAAGATGAGTATGAAAGAATAAAAGAGAAATAGGGAGGAAAACAAAGCTTTTCTCACTGATTTTCCTTTAGCTACCAAACGCACCCTCTGGGAAAATGATTTTCCAGCAACAGAGGAAAATAATTTTCCACCAGCACTTTGTAACCAAACAGGGTCTTCTTCTTCCTCAGAATTTTTTTTTCTCTCTCTCTCTACTGTTACTCAATTTCAATTTAATGAATACTAACCCAATTGAAAGGCAACAAACATGATAATAATAGATAGGAAAATAACTTCTATCTCTACAATTCTTTCTCTCTCTGTTTTTTTTCTCTCTCTCACTAAAAGTGTGAAAACCAGAAAATTGAAGAAGAAAAAAAAGATAGATGATGTTCTCTGAATTGCTTTTGAACTTCTCTGTTTAATCTCTCTCTACAATATCTTTCTCAATACTTACCCTTTTCTCTCACAAAAAAAGTAAAATTACAGAAAAAATAACAAATCAAAATCAGAGATGATGATGATGATCAAGTATATGGTTCTCTGTTTGTTTCTCTCTTAGCCCTGAGTCTATCCCTGTTCTTCTTCTCTCTCTCTGATTTTTCTGTTCGTGGAGCTAAGAGAGGAGATGACCCCCTCTAAGATGAGATGCCCATTCCCTGTCCCATATCTTTGTTTTATAGGTCGAAGAAGAATCTCCCCAAAACCAATCAAATCTCTACAAAATCTTCCATCACAAATCACCCATTTAGGGTTTCTTCTCGTAGAGAAGATGAACTTATATAGCTTTGACCTTGAGGGGACTCAAAAACTATTGTTACCCTTCTTTTGGGCGGATAAGATGAAGCCCCGTGGAGAATCTCCTACGATCTAGATAAAGGAGATGTCCTTCGACCAAGGTTTCAATGCGATTAATTTGTCGGATAGGACAATTGATAAAGAAGATCATCAAGTCCGGTTGATTTAGGGGTCGTGGAGTTTAAGCTAGAAATCAACCACGACCGTCGAATTACGAAGTAATTCGCGGCTAACTTCGACCGGATCCTACAACGGGTTACACATAAGAGTGTCAATTTGATCAAAGGATATGACTAGTGGGAGTGAGATATAACCATGTGAGTGTCCCATAAACATATCTCATAGGCCTAAAGAGAAATTAGGCAAAGATAGTACAAAAGTTTTGGGCCTAAATCGATTGGAGCACTTTTAGGCCTCGGATTGAGCTGAAAATTGGAGGGTCGGTTCCTCATGTTAGGAAAATTAAATTTGTCAATTTTGGCTGGGTTTGGACGTCACCTCCTCAAGGAATTGAGAAAATATCAATCAGTTGCTATTTTCGGCAATTTCCTTAATCTTATTCTAAAAGGTCTTTTAGGAAACCAAATTAGAGGTAGGAAACTAATTTCCATCACAAATCACCACGTGTAACCGCTTTATTAGGGATCTATAAAAAGACTCTTAGGACAGAGAATAATTAAGGTGTGGAATTTCTCTCTAAGCTTTCTTACTCTACCACATCAAGTAAAGAGGAGAAAGTGAGCTAATTCCCAACTATCTATCTAGTCAAAGAAGAAGTAGTTCTTCATCCAACCACCATTGGAGTTCTAGCTAACAACAAGGTAGGAGATCAAGTTAATTGCTCGTGTCCCAAGTAGAGGAGCTACGTTTGAAGCTCTTGGTCTTCTCAAAAGCGATTGGAAAAGTTCGAGGGAAAAACTAGCGATTAAGGTAATCATCGAACTAGTTTTACTTACTTAGTACTATTGGCTTATGCATGTGATCCTAGAGATACTAATGTTAGACATATGATGTCTTAATTTCGATATAAACATTAGTGGACGGGTGTAAAATCCAACACTAGAGCGGTTACGCGTCTTCTCAAGCAGGGTTACGCGTCTTCTCAAGCAGGCGGGACGTGGCCATAATCCACTGCCCACGTAATGCGAACTAAGTCCCTCAAGAATTAACACCTCACTCTTCACACCTTTTCAATTCGGTATGAGTACTGTTACATTGTCTGTTGTACACATTTGATCCAATTAATGTTGTTACATTGGTTTTATATTTGATTGCTTTTCTCGAAATAATAAATAAATAATAAGAACCCTAGGGTTTATTATTATTTGAGCTTTTTAAAATGCTTTAATTTTTTTTTTGAAGAAATCTTTTTCTTGCAACGCGTTTTGTCAAAACTGTTTTTTTAATATCGTTTTCTTAAAAAGTTGTTTCTTCATAATTTTTTTCAGCAAATTGTTTTTTTTTCCCGAAAACAGTTTTCCCTCGAAAACCGTTTTTTCCTCCATATCGATTTTTCCCGAAAACCTCTTTTCACTCAAAAAACTTTTTTTTTTATGAATTCTTTTTCTTGAAATTCATTTTGTCAAAATTGTTTTTTTTTCTTTTCAAATATCGTTTTCTTCGAAAGTTGTTTCTTCATTATATTTTTTTTCAGAAATTGTTATTTTATCCCGAAAACTGTTTTTCCTCGAAAAAAATTCTTTTGAGGTCTGAGATTTTCTGGAAACTGTGTTTTTCATGAAAATCATTTTTTCCTTTTTTCCTGATTTTTTTGGAAACGGTCTTCATGGAACAAAAAGTTTTCAGGAAATTTTGGTTTTCGAAATGGTTGGAGGAAAAAAAAATTCTGGGGAAAACAATTTTCATGAAAAAAAACTTTCTGAAAATTTTGGTTTAAGAAAAAAGCACATGTTTTTGCCAAAATAAAGGTTTGAGAGAAATAACGGTTTTTGTGTAAAATTAGTTTTTGGGAATTAAGGTTTGTGAGGAAAAAAATGGTTTTGGAAAAAAAAAAGAATTTTCGATATTTTTTTAGGTAACTAATTTTTTTTGTGTAAAATTAGTTTTTGGGAATTAAGGTTTGTGAGAAAAAAAATGGTTTTGGAAAAAAAAAATTTCGATATTTTTTTAGGTAACTAATTTTTTCGGTATTTAAAAAAGATATTCAGGGGAAAACGGTTTTTGAGAAAAAAATAGTTTTCGAGGAAAAAATAACATTTGGGAAAAACAATTTTAAAGGAAAAATTGGTTTTGGGGAAAAGAAATTATTTGAAGAAAAAATGGGTTCGGGGGAAAAAAATCGAGTTCTGAAAAAAATAATGGCGAAAAGAAAAATCAGGAAAAAACGATTTTCGAAAATCAATTTTCCTCGAAAATGATTTTTGAGAAAAACTGTTTTTGGAAGAAGAAAATGTTTTTGAAAAAAAAATTCAAAATAATTATTTTGTAGAAAAATATGTTCATAAGGAAATATTTTTTTGTTGATTTTAAGTTTGAAATTTTGGTTTATTAATCGAAATCGTAGCAAATCTTAGGTTTCGGGTGTCATTTTAGTGTAATACAAATTTTGGATTTAGGAATCCTAAGGATTCAAGAGTCATAGGATTTTTGGTAGCCAAACATACTTAGGAATCCTACGCACCATTAATAGACTACTTCTCTTCCAGATCAAATACTTTTTCTAAATCATAAGTATCTAGAACATATTTATTCTTCTTCTGAATCCACTGAAAGAGGACGAAAAAAACCTAACCTAAAAAGACTACTTCTCTTCCAAATCGAGTGCTTATACTTATAAACCTTACTGCTACTTTTAAATCTTACTGCTTTTTCAAAATTGAGAGAATGAGAGTTGTAGAAGGAAGGATACGAGTATTTTGGAGTAACGAAGAGAGATCAAGAGTTGCAGTCAAGAAGAGAGATCAAGAGTTGTGAAGAGATAAGACAAATTTGGAGTTTTTTTGTAAGAAATAGACAGATCTGAAGTTGTAGAGAGAAATAGATGCAGGGTTCTAGAGAGAGAAATGAACTTTAAGGAAGACAACGAGGAAAAAGGGTTTTAGGCCATTTGAATTATTTTTTTTAAACGATAGTCGATAGTCGGTGACCATTCGACCTCTGGCGATCGGCAGAAGAAAGTGACAAAGGACACAGAGGGAAATAGTTTTGAATAAAGGGGCAGAAAAGAAAAAATTAACTCAATAGTTAAAGTTGACTGACGAAAAAGATCAAAAGGGGGCAAGATGTGGAAGCTAGTCTTCTTTAGGGGGCCATTTCTGTGAGTTGGTCATCTTTAGGGGGCCAAAATGGAATTAATCCAAAAGTTAAAGAAATTGGAACATCTTGCATGCAACAATAAACATAAGAAACCTCGAAAAGCAGCGCAACCCATATCATATCATTACAAGCAAAAATATCCAGACTATCATTACAACCATGGTTCAGGTAAATTTTAAACCTTGAAGATTTACTTACTTAAATGAATTATGCATTATCTTAATTTCCGTAAGAATCATCAGTTGAAATCAAAGGAAAAACTATAAGCTCTTCTACTTCTTAGTTTATCTTCTTTCGACCAAGGAGTGGTGGGACTCTTGATGATCCAAAAATGGTCATCAGTTGGTTGAGGTTAATATATAAGTCAAGAAAGTACCAAAAACCCAACGGGTCAACCCGTATCAACTCAAGAGGGAGGTTGAATTCGGAAGATATCTACCACTTAAGCCCATAACTAGGGGTCAATACAATTGTCTTAGGCGCTTAAGCCTTGTTTTGGCTCAAATACAACCATGTCTTGGATTTCAGACAAGACAAAAGGGGCATGGGATTTTGGTAGAAACTTTCACCTCCCTCTCAAGAACTTCAAGAACAAACCCTAACTCCCCAATCACCAAAACCCAAACTTTTTCAATCTCTAAGCGTTCATCCCCCAAATCAGACTTCCCTCTCTTCTTTTTTTACCAAAATTGAACTCTCGGTCAACCTTGTCTTGGTTCACCTTAATTAGACCAATTTTGACTTGGTATCTTAAAGGGAGCTCATAGAATTTCTCCATTTGTTCCTTCTTTTTTGAACTCTTGTGCTTTGCTTCTAATTATAAACCAAGGGGGTGCCTTCAACTTTTTCTTTACATCTCTAATTAAAAAAAGACCAAAATGTCCTTCGACTTCTTTCTTTCATAATTACCCGTTCAAACTCCGATTCGACTTCCGTTTTCGTCGTCAGATTCATCATCGACTCCATTTGTCATTTAGCCTTTAATTTTGACTAAAATACCCATATAATTCCGTATGAGATGAGTTGTTCCTTTTTATTCAGAATCAAATGTCAAACTCTAAAGCCCTGATGCTATGCCCGACCCTTTCCCCGACCCAATCCCGGACGGCTGATGTGTCGGGCATAGATTTAGAGAGAGAAAGTTTAAATTTTCTCACTCTAAATATATGCTCGACATATCAGCCGGCCAGGATTGGATCGGGAGAAGTGTCGGGCATAGCATCATTAATGAACTCTAAATAAGTTTTTTTTTGTTAAGAGATACAAATATTATTAAGCTAATAAAGTGTCATTACAGTACAAAGAAACCATAAAATAAGGAATTCTGCTCCAAGTCTTCGATTTTATCTTCTTTCTGGCCCATTTAGCAAGCTTATCCGCTTGAGTGTTGAATCTACGGCTAGTGTAACTGAACTTCACCTTATGGATCTGACGTTTAATCTCTTGAATTTTACGCAAATGAATTCTACACTGCCATTGAACTTCATACTTTGGGTTCTGAATATTATGAATGATATTTATATTATCACTTTCAATAATAATATACTTATAATCATGTTCTACCGCCCATTCTAGACCCTCAAGGATAGCCAACGCCTCACCTTCTTCACTATTTCTGCTTCTCGTAACATTCGTATGAGCTTCTATAAATTTAGAACCAGAGTCATGGATAATAAGACTAATGCCTGTAATTTCATTCACATTGGTAAAAGAAGCATCAACATTAATTTTCAGCCAATTTGGTTCAGGAGGGTTCCATTTTCCTTGCAATTGGTTTTTTATGCTAGGAGTGGTAATAGTATTTTTTGGAAAAGCTATAATCATATTAATCATATTTGGAAGAGAATTGATTTCATATTGAAAACAGTGATCACATCTAATTTTCCAAATGATCCACAGAATAGTGGCAAGCAGATTCTGATAAGAAGGTTCTTTGAAAGAAGGAGTGTTCTCCCATGAAAAAATCCATTCTGCAACATTCATAATATTCTCAGATATAATATTGAAGTAGAACCAGATATTTCTAGCAATATACAGTGGAGGAGAGCGTGCTCAATAGTTTCAATTTTATTGCAGTTAGGACAGACCAAGTTATTATTAATATATTTACCAATTCTATCCCTCACTGGTAGGGATTTCGTACAAATTTTCCAAATGAAGTTTTGTATTCTTGGAATAGTAGGGAGGGACCAAATAAATTTCCAGTTAGGGTTGAGTGGATGGGGGGAATTCATGCTAGTGCAAAGGTAGTTATACATGGATTTAACTGTGAATTTACCTGATTTTGTAAGCGTCCAAATTCTTTGATCCCTTCCCAACACATCAATGGGGATGGATTTAATTAGATTTTTCGTGTTATTATCAAAGTGGCTATTGAGAGCCTCTTTATTCCACTCATTATTACTGATCAATTGAGCAACCTTTGTTACAGTGGGCTCATTACTCTGAAGCGGAGGTGTATGGATGTCAGGGATCCATCTATCAGTCCAAATATTAATGTTCTCTCCATTGTGTACCTCCCACATAATGAAATCTTCAATCTGATGTAATTGCTTCCTAATAGTCTTCCACATCCATGAGTGATGTGGCTTAACTGGACCTGGGTTCTCATTATTAGGGAAATATTTGGCTTCTAGGAATCTGACCCATATAGCATTAGGCTCCGCTTTAATCCTCCAAGCTAGCTTACTAAGCATAGCTTTATTGTCGAGTTCAGGACTATGTATACCAAGACCTCCCAAAGCTTTAGGCTTACAAATGGATGACCAAGATTTCGTACATATTCCTCTGGACTTACCCCACTATAACGACTTCTGAATAGTCAAAATGCTCTTGCATATGCCTTTGGGAATGGCAAAGCATTGCATTTGGTATCGGGGTACGGCCACCACGATTGTTGAGATAACAACCGTGGGTCCAGCTTGAGAAAGGAATGAGTGATTCCACTTCTCTAATTTGGTTTTGATATGAATAAGAATGTCATTGAACGCTTTCGTCTTATTTGCTCCAATGAACAGCTGCGCCCCTAAGTATTTATCCGAAGTGGAAGCATTCTTAACTTTGAGCGAGCGCATGATAAGACGCTTAAATTTCGGATGAGAATTTTTTGAGTAGAAGATATTAGATTTCTTATAATTGATCATTTGGCCGGAAGACTCACTAAAAGTTTTAAGAATTTGTTTAAGGATATGAATATTATCCAGAGAGTTACGACCGAAAATAATACAATCATCAGCGAAGAGGAGATGCGATATCTTAAGGCTAGAATTGTTAGCGGGAAACCCCGTAAAGGTATCTGCTCCGACGTCTGCTTCAATCATTCTACTAAGACCTTCCATGGCCAGAGTGAAGAGGAAGGGGGAGAGCGGATCACCTTGCCTGATGCCCCTAGAAGGGTAGAAATTAGGTCCAGGGAGTCCATTGATTAGCACCGACATGGAAGCAGTAGAAATGCAGTTGTGAATCATATTAATCCAATGCTCAGCATACCCTAGCTTTCTCATGATGTCTATAAGGAAATTCCATTCGATCCTATCAAAGGCTTTAGACATATCTAGCTTTAAACCAAAGTATCCTGTCGCTCCCTTCATCTTCTTCATCGAATGAATAATCTCCTGACCTATGACTATGTTATCTGAAATCTGCCTTCCCGGAACATAAGTGGCTTGGAAAGGATTAATAATAGCATTAAGGGTGACTTTAAATCTATCCGCTAAGATCTTCGTTATTATCTTATAAGTAGTATTAAGAAGGCTAATAGGTCTATAATCCGCTGGGGACTGGGGGGTCGATGTTTTCGGGATAAGACAAATGTGTGTATGATTAGATTCGGGAGGTAAAGTAGAAGTGAGGAAAAAATTTTGAACCAGCTGATTAATATCTGACCTAACAGTGTCCCACTTAGATTGGAAGAAAAAAGGGGGGTAGCCATCTGGGACTGGGGCTGCCTCTTTCTTCATACTTTTGATGGCATTATTGATTTCCTCATCTTCCGGAATAGCTGTTAAAAGCTCATTCTATTGGGGGGTAATGGATTGGTTAAAAAGATTAAGGATGTTTGGAGCCGTAATAGTATTCTCCGAGGTGTTGATACTAAGCAGGTGGTTAGTGAAGACCGACAAAATGCTAATAGGATCTTCATGCCAAACACCTTTATTATCCTTAATAGCCATGATCTTGTTGTTACGGTTCCGTTGAATGGCTTGCGAGTGAAAGTATTTGGTGTTCTTATCTCCTACCGAAAGAAAGTTATTTCTAGACTTTTCTTTCCACAGGCTCTCTTGATATAAATACAGATTATTAAGTTGATCATTAAGCCTAGCCAGTTCCTCTTTATTACTACTAACCTGTAGCCTATCGGTGATTACCTTAATATTTCTCTCTATGTTCCCAAAAACATTTTTATTCCATTTAGTGAGATGCCTACTTAAGTTTTTAAGTTTGTTTTGAATATTAATATTGGTGTTCCATTTACTGGCAATGAAATCGTGGCAATCCGGATGAGACATCCAAGTTCGAAGGAATTTGAACGGTTTAGGCTTCTGAATCATTTCATTGCTATCCTCAAGAAGGATAGGGAGATGATCAGACCCTACCATTTCAAGGTGAGATAAACTCGAGTTCTTATACTTTGTCAACCAATGAATGTTGACAAGCGCTCTGTCTAATCTCTCTTGAATAAGGTGTTCACCATATTGCTTGTTACTCCACGTGTAAGAACAACCTTTAAAACCCATGTCCATAAGTTCAAGATTACTAATGATAGAGAGAAGACTAGACATGTGGGAATTAGAAGCGTTGGAGCCCCCCATCTTGTCATTCATGTCTAAAATAGAATTTAGATCCCCAATGACAGTCCAGGGGATATTATTATCTATTGTCAGGTTATTAAGCGATTTCCAAGGTTTCAGTTTATTCTTACTATAGGGACAGCCATAGAATCCCGTAATAAAAATGTGGCCGTTATTGTGAGAATCCAAGATTTTAGCGTGAATAATATTATTGTCCGAGTAAAGTATATTAGTGTCTAAGTGATGCTTCCAATACATTACTAGCCCACCCGCTTTACTCTGAGGATCGACAAAATGGCTATTATAATGCTTTTGAATTTTAATGTTCTTATTAATGATGTGAGCTTTATTTTTAGTTTCTGCAAGAAAGATTATATCTGGATTGTGCTTATTTTAAGTCTAAAAAGATGCTTCTTAGTAAGGAAATTACCTATACCCCTAACGTTCCAACTCAGGACCGAAGGGCAAGAGTTAGGGGTGTCCATAGCCAGTGGGAAGAAGGACTGCCTCTAACAAAGAAATAATCAAAGAAAGAGAAGCAGTATAACTAACCCGCTCGTATAGGCAACAAAACCCTAATCTGTTTCTAACGGCACCCGCCCCACTCCAAAGGGGAAAGATCTAATCGACCGAGGACCAGCAGCTAAGACTAACTAAAACTAACGAGAGGCAAGGGACTAACAAAACGAATAATTAGCCTAAAATCTCAATCCAGATTAAAGTAAAATACACTAATGTAAATACTAATATATCACTGTTAATTAATATGAGAAGCAAAATACATCTATATAATTAAGATATAACTTAACAGTATGTAGGACCACTAAAACCAGATCAAAGCAGCCTACTAATCAACAAAATAGGCTATAATCTTAACAAAACATCCCCAACTTAATAAACAAAAGCAAAGATTAACACACTAATTAGAAACAAAATAGGAGCAACCGAGTAAACTCATTCATTATCTCCCTCCTCTCTGGCATCTGAAGATGGACCAGGAGACGCCATTAGTGAATCCGCGAATATGTGCCGACGTCTCTCTTCTTGGCTGTCTACAGATTCGAGTGGGGGGGAGAACCAGCTAGGAGGGATGGACGAGGAGTGGAAAGACGATGATGAAGAAGTACCTGCATACCAACCTACTGGATTCTCCACCAAATTAGACTCATACAGTTTCTCCATTACTTGAGCTTTGCTAAGATTGGACTTTCTCCCGACTTCCTCCTCAACTTTAACCTCCATTAGCTTATCAAGGTCTTTCCTCTTACCTCGACCTTGAAAGATTTCATGAGGGGGAATAGGGAGAGAAGACCCCGAGGCAGAAGGCACAACCGAGAGAGCCCAATTATCATAAAGATTAGGAACAGAGGACTGAATATCCATGGGATTACCAAAAACATGAGACTGTGGTTTAATGCAAGGAGTAAGAGGGTGCTCCACTATCCTACATTTATGACATATGGCCTTAGGAAACTTGTAATAGCTGAAGTTCACTGGCTTACCTCGATCAGTGAAGATGGAATTAAGCGTAGCCAACAATGGTGTCCTAACGTCATACATAAATTGGATTCGGATAGTGGAGTTAGTTACCATACTAAAGTTCCTTGGCTGGATCTGAATAATATACCCCATGCAAGAGAAAATGATCTCAAGGTCCTGTCTGTTCTGGATAGATGAAGGGAGACCCGAAAAACTGCACCACATCGGTTCAAGGATGAGAGGAGGGATCACATCTCTAAGAGGAAAGTCAACCTCCTGCATGACCACTAGATAGCCCCTAATGATCCAAGGACGACCTTGGTGAATCTCGTTGAGTACTGTGAGGTTACGTGGCTTAATCAGAAAGTGATTCAACCCTGTTGAGGAAGGAATAATCCTCGACTCCCTAAAGAACCTTGATTGACCAGAGAGATGTTTACGAATAAAACCGATACCATAGTCGAACTGACAACATAACCTAGCTAGAAATCCAGACGATATCTCTTGAAGATCTTTGTTTTCAGAAGGTTTTGGGTAACAGATAGTTAGATTACCACCTTCAGAGAGACTGAGTTTTAGGGACATTTTTTGAGTGAGATCTTCAATGTTCTGATCTGAGGGAAGAGTCGACATGAAAAGGTTATGAAGGTAGAAGAAGGGAATGAGAATGAGATTAACGTTGCAGGGATGGAAGGATAAGTAAAGAGGAAGAAGATAGAATATAGCTTTAAAGGAAAAGCCAACTTCTTCCTTTCTACATCCCACTTCGAACCAGGCCATCTTTAGTGTAGCACGTGTACACTGGAGTGATAACACTCGTCTCGATAATCACTCGATCTTCTAGAGATTAGCCACACTTGTACAACTTGCCTAGAGAACTACCCCAACAGAGGAAACGTCCAAGAACTAGCACGGATTCGGCGCATGCAGGGAGAATATGAAGAGTTTACTCGATTTACTCCTTAGTTGTAACACATGTTGAAGAATTTAATATAATTAAAAGGCAAGTAAAGACAGTGGTTGAAGAGAGTTACCTTGATTTGATCTCAAAATCAATTTGTTTCAGTTTCCCAAGAAAATTAAATCTGGTTGATCGACCCATATTCTTCTTAGATTCTCCCCAAAGCGTGTCTTTATTGCTGACTCGAGTATCTCCAGGCCCGTTATCTAAAGTTGCATGTTGATCTAGAGATCAGATGGATCTGTTCTTTAAGACTTAATGGTGGCTCTTAGGGTTTCGCTTGGAGAAAAAGGAGAGGGAAGACTACTTTTTTGCTGACGTCAGCTTGGAGTCTCTCTCTCTTAAAAAACTCCAACTTTCGTTTTTGAACTCTAAATAAGTTACCTGACAAGAAAAACACATAAATTATTAGAAATAAAATCCGAAACGAACAAACTCATCGAATTTAAGTGATCCAAATGTTGACGAAGTTTGATGTTTTCGCCAAGAAAGAGAAAAAACGAAGAAGAAGAAGAAGACAAAAAAAAAATTAGCACAGTTCGTTCGGGGAGAACGTGCGCTCAGGGCGCCTTATGTAATTCCGTACGGCGCGCGGTTAGAGCCCGGGTGCGAACATCAATTTTAGAGGCGCTTATAGCCGCGCTCTAGTACAAAAACCTTCCCCGCCGGAATAACGCCAATATTGCTTTCTTACTCCTAGCCGCCGCCTAAAACCCTTCTCTGTATTTTACAACACCACCTCTCCCTCTCTCTTTCTCTCTCCATAGTTTTATTATTTTCAAAAGTTTCCAAACTCCATGCAAACACTCATCCCAACTTTAATTCCTATTTCAGTCTTTGATTCTTTCCCTCTCTATTCTAATCTTTACAACCATCAATTTTTCAAGCGACATATCTTGAAATGCCCTTATAAACTTTAACTTAAAATTATAAAAAAGTAACCTTTTAGTTGATTTTTCTTTAGTTTCTTCAGTTGTCTGATGTCAGTTTCATCAATTGCTCGTAAAATGGCGCTTCACTTTGAGGTATATCTTCAACTTCGCCCCTCGTTTTTTTACCCCTATCTATCTTCATGGCTTCAAATTTTGGTTTTCCAGTACCCTGGAATTAGGTTTTCAAGGGTAACATAAATTGCACCATAACCCTTGTTTTGATTCTGAAACCCTAACGGTACTTGCTAGAATTTAGGTAATTTCACCCGAACCACCCGCATGTGACAAACCACCACCTTAAAATTTGAAAACTAGATTTTAAATTATTATAATTTTGAAATTATTATTATTATTATTATTATTATTATTATTTTATGTCTAGTTTTTTCATTAATAAGTAATAACACTTGGAGCATCTCCCAACACTGAAACTATAAAACTTAGAGTGTCACATAAGATTCTTAACAGTAGTTTTTTTTTTTTTTTTGAAAATTTTGAGTTAATATAATTAAACGAAGAAACGATTGGGGAGGACATGGACCTGTCATGATATCCACGCCTCCCAATTGCTCACTACATCGACATACGAAGAGTGTTTAATTAGACAAACTTTTAGCCCAACTTAATATTTTTCCTTTTACATCATCAACATCAATCAAGACTATAGTTTGCATTTGATTCTTTGAAAATCTTGTTATTCCGATCCTTCTATAGGTTCAAACAATTCTTCTTAAGAATAGGTCTCTGATGCAAAGCTCAACCTGAATCCCTAAAATGATGTCGTAACTTTTATTATAAAGATCCTTATGAGGTTCTTTATGTGCCACACAAGCAATTCAATTAGTTTTACGGTCAAAATATAAGTTACGGAGTTTTTCTTTAGTGTCTATTGAAAAGTCTTTCTAATAGAATATCTCTAAATGACCAAGTTGGAAAGAGACAATTTAGAACCCACTTTTCACACTTGGTTCCTACTAAGTATAACTAATAAAACCTCAGTATTTTATTTTTGTTGCCAAATGTTCGAAGAAAACATATTTTGACTTTATGAATCTTAAATTCTTAGGATTCCTTATGTAGACCAAGCAAACTCCTAAGAAAACATTTTTTTCAGAATTCATGATTCATAGGTTACATGTCTATCAATATAATTGCACAAGTGTAGGATCCTATATTGAGCGATGAGATGCCTAAATCTTTTCTCCAAAACTAAAGGCAAACCCTTGCTCAGCCTCGACGTCTTCCTTAGTTTGTAGGAGTTGCAACTTGCATCTTTATTATTAGTCTGAGATTTCTTTTATCTCTGTCTAAATCAGAATTGTTGTTTGATGTCTCTTATAGATATTACTCTCCAACATCTTATTTGGTTCTTTACATATATTCAACATGATGCAGCGTTGAATTTAACAAGAAATTCTCAAGATTTATGGAATATAAAGAATCTCACATTAGTCGTAAACAAATAATACTTTAGTATTTAT
>BEHA01005582.1:62516-81273 GCA_002897215.1 Eschscholzia californica subsp. californica
ACCCAAACCCGCATTTCCCCACACTCCCTAAGCTATACCTTGGTGGTACTGGTATTCTCTTGTATTCATTGGTGAGTGGGTTCCAAACACAAATTAAAATTGAAGATAGTTTTAAACAAATCAAACCATTACAAGATCCAATAATATCAACAGAAACACAATCCAGTTTCATTGGGTAATCAAGTTTAATAGCCGTAAAAGATTCATCTTCTAATGACAAAAATTTAGCATAATGATTTGGAGACGGAGAATAAAGATGTGAAGCTCTAAACATGAGACTAAAATCTTGATTTTGATTAGAAAAGTTAAGATGATTTTGAATAAAATAAGGATTTCTAAATAACCTATTCCATGACTTACATACCCATCTAAATCTTAAGATGAATTTTCCTGGTACTCTTAAAAATATATTAATAATAACATCTTCTGAGAGTTTCGTCATCGTCACCCTTGTGTTTCTTCTTCTTCTTCCTTTTCAGATTTCAATAGTTTCTTAGTAATTAGGGTTTAAACTCTAGTTACCCATAAAAAAAAATAATAGTAGTTTCCTAATTGGAACTAAACAGGTATTAGGGTTTAGACTCTAGTTACCCATAAAAAATGTCAAACAAAATAAAGCCCTCAATTCATGGGCGAGCCCACATGGATTCCCACAGGATTACTCACTATTTGTCACAAACCCATGTTTGGTTACCCATTTTGTTGCCCCCGCCCCAGGTTTAGTTATCACTCCATAAACACTTTGAAAATTCAAACCCCCTCAATATAACAAATGTCATATGACTACACAACTAATGGCAAGCTCAATTAATTATATTTTTTTTTTCCATTTTTACAAACTCATAAAAGCATTCAAATTGTCAACCGATGTTGCCCGAGTGGTTCCAAAGTGTTGACATAAACTCATAAAAACCCTGGAAGTCCCAGGTTAGAATACCGGAGAAGGTGGAATCTTTGGTTATTTGAATTGGGATTATCTATTATATTAAAACAGCTCGGTCGGTTACTTAAGATATAAGTCTGATCGTCCATTTTATTTTAGAGATTTGGTTGGGAACACATCCGATGGATGATATAATTTTTTTTTTTTTTATGTAAATGGACTCCAAAAAGAAGGGTATTTATGTAAATCAACTAAAATTGGTTAGAGTAACTACTACCCTTATATTTCTCTTTTTTTTTCTATTCAGTAGAAAAACGTGGGAGGATGAGAAATTAGTGGGGAGAAAATTTCTCTTCCACATTCTTGATCTGTTTTTTATGAAAAACTTTCCAAAGTAACTACTTCGAAAAATATATAAATAGGACTCTTGCCAGACTGATATCTTTTCACTGTAAGAAAAAAACAATCTCTCACATCTATTTTATAGTTCAGGCTTTAATGAAACATTACTTTTCATTTTTAAATGTAATTATCTTTTTTTAAATGTACAATGAAATATCATTTTTCTTTTTTAAATGTTGTTCTCTTTTTTTAAATGTAAATAACTTAGTATTTGATTGCTCCTCTTGGTTGTTTAATGTATAATTATTGTCTTCTCTAAATGTAAAATGACTATTCAACTGTTACAATATTCTTAACACGACGGCGCAGCCAAAAGGGATCTACCGCGTCCGTTAGGGTATAAATAATGTAGTTGGGTTGTAGGTCATAGTTTAGATGGGCTATAGGCCCGGTCTTGGAAGAGTCTGAATGTGCGGTTATCGAGCTTATCACATCTTTGATGTATCAATGTCAAATGTAATGACTATCGTTGATTGTAGTCAATTTCCAAAAAAAAAACACATTTAAATTTGACTTGGCCAAAGTCCAACTCTTCGGACCAAGTCTTTATTATGCCCACAATAATCAAACGTACAGAAAATCCTTCACCAACGAAAATAAATAAATAAATGAATAAAGAACTATGTCCAAAGGGTAAGCATAATTTCTTATTTTGAGAGGGTCGCGACTTTGGGACAAAAGGAAAAGTCTCCGTGGTATAAATACTGTGGATGGATAGAAAGTCACACGGTTAGAGAGAATGTTAGGTGGGCACCAACAACTAGGCTTCGAGCCTTCAAATAGACGGGTTGACGGGCAGAAGGTCGGATCTGGTAGTCGGGTAGATGGATAAACGAACGTCCGAGTAGAAAACGGATACGGGTAGACCAACGTCTGAGTAGAAAACGGCTACTGGTAGACCAACGTCTGGGTAGGAAACGAGTACTGGTGACCTGTAGACCTGCACAAGAGAAAGTAGAACCGTGAAGTTCAAAGGGGCACCGGAGATGGTGTCAGCCAAGGACCCTCCGACGGTCAAGTCAGTAACTTAGTTCGATAAAGTGAATTAATAAACCGAAAGTAGAGTTACTAATGATAGTGGAGTGGTTATGGTGTCGGAGGTGGCGCGACTCTTAGAGTGGCCGGAGCTCGGTTCTACGGAAAGATGAGTCGAGTAGCTTCTGGTCTACTCGGGCGGTAGAGTAGACTTCTGGTTAGGCAGAGTAGACTTCTGATGATGGTAGAGCAGACTTCTATTCACGACAGAGTAGACTTCTGATGATGGTAGAGCAGACTTCTGGTGATGCCAGAGTAGGTTTCTGGTCACGGTAGGGTAGACTTTCGATGATGGTAGAGCAGACTTAACGAGATAGAAGAGGAACAGAGAGTTTCTAGTAAGATCTGGTGAGATATCGTAGACACTTCTGGCCGGAACTTTTTCCTTCGGCTTACGTGGATGAGAAGTCACCGGAGTAGATGGACTCTAACCGGAGCTTTAGTAGAGAATAAGTGGAGAGATTGGAATAACTCGTTTCTGAAATGCCAAGTAGAGAATGAGTAGTTTTCGAATGAGAGTCAGATCCCCTTCTGAGAATGAGGCATCCTCTATTTATAGAACTTAGAGAAGGATAACCACCCATGGGTGTGGGTTTGTTAGATCCGGAATAGTAGGATCTCACTAGAGTGCCTTCGTAGTCGTTGATCTCTGGATGGGGTGTCGTAGCCCTACGATGCTTGCCGCCTTAGTCTGCTTGTTACTAGTAGAAGTGGCCTACTATTCCTTTAAAGTAGCGCAAGACTCGGTCTTCTACCATGACCCCAACGTATAGCGAAATGTTAGGGATTGAGGTGACTCGTTCTTTAACTGCTAGCCACGTGGTGGCGTGACCATGCGGAGTCTGAGTAAGTTGACACGTCAGACTAAGGTTGTCCCACTAGAAGAGTGGGCTAGGGCGAGAACGCCAGACTGACCGGGCCTATTAAGCGTGTTGGGCTTGGTAGTGAGGAACTTTCGATGGGCTTTCTTGCTAGGCTAGCTGAGTTGCTAGAGGGGCACACCGCACGTCGTATGAAGGCGGGCGTAGAAGGAAGGCCCAACACGAATTCCGTCTCTGTTAAGCCCAATGCCGTTTTTGGCCAATACAAATACGAAGTCAATCAAAATTGTTGATTGTCTCCGGCGCAAGTCTTTATTAGGGGGGATATTTTTTTTACCCCAAAAATTTACTTGATTAAATTCCACCACCTAATCTTCATGTTCTCTCTCTTTCTCCTATTGTTATCTCTCCCACGGTATCTCACCATCTTTCTCTTTTGTTCTCTTATTCTTTCTCTCTGATTCTCTTATTCTTTCTCGATTCCTTATTGTCTATCTCTTACTATCTCCTTCTATTGCTCTCACTATCTCTCTCTTGATCTTTCACGATTTATATCTCAATCTCTCATTATTTGTAAGTCGATTTCTCACTGTTTTCCTCTCATTCTCTTATTCTTTCTCTCTCATTCTCTTATTCTCTCTCCCGATTCCTTATTGTCTATCACTAAAATTGCTGAAACGTTTGAGGAAAAGATATATAATTCTGGGACAAGTAAGGTATGCCCCTCTTATCTGATTCTACGTATATTCTGGTAGTTTTTTCAATCCTATGATTAGCAATCTTATAATTTGGTTTCTAGAGATTCTAATAACTTACAAAATTGTTTTGGTTTGGTGAAGAACATGATTGGTAGAGATTGATGCTGTCAATTGATTATTTGATTGACGATTCCAAAGGAAAGAGAGTCATAAAGGCACCCTCCCCTGGGTTTAGAATTCCCCTTTTAGGAAGAATTGTATTCCTTCTCGGAATGCGGTTCTTGATTCGTTCTTGTCTAATAAACACCATTTCAGTTGCGGCTCTTGATTCGTTCTTGTGTAATAAACACCATTTCAGAATGCGATTCTTGAGTGTATATCCAACACAAGGTGCAAATCTCTTTTTGCCTTAATTAGCGTGTGGGAATGGAATGTGATTCCATAATCGTGTTAAACTGATTAATTGGGCGAGAATAAAGACGGGGTCCCATTCTACATGTCAATGTCAATACCAACAACACTGAAGTTTATAGTAAGAGGAAAATCCGCCGACTTTAGAAATCGTGAGGGTTCAAGTTTCTTTATCCCCAAAGGCTCCTTTTACTCCCGGAGTCTTTATTTAGATTTATACTCTAAAACCCATTCTTACCACAAGCTTTTAATAGTATTGCTGTGATCTGTCATTATGTGCGACTATCTCCACTATAGAAAGGGGGAAAGAAAGACAAAATCCACTTACTAAAATGAAAATAGGTTTTCAATATATGTATCGTACAAAGCAATGATTTTCATTAGCTATAGCAAAGAAAGAGACTTCATAGAAGCCGAAATATGAAGAAATAGATACGCCTATAATACTATATTCTATATCATGATTGATACAGATCTGGACCGAGCCATTTGTTCCTTCATCCAAGAAAAGGTATTTCTATTTTGCATTGCCCAGTTGTTGATCCCAAAATTTCTACATATGTATTGTTCCAAGCAATGATTTTTATTAGGTTTAGCAAAGAAAGAGACTTCATAGAAGCCGATATATGAAGAAATAGATAAGCCTATGATGCTATATTTTATATCATGATTGATACAAATATGGATCGAGCCATTTGTTCCTTCATCCAAGAAAAGGTATTTCTATTTTGCATTGCCCATTTGTTGATCCCAAAATTTCTGCAACAAATTAGGTAGGTTGCTAGTGTAGTTCCCACTTCCCTCCCTGTCCACGATTCTGCTATTGTATTGGAATAATTTTACTGGAACATATGAAGATTCCCTGGATGGGTAGAGATTTAAATAGTGAGTAAGATTTTTAATTGTTTGTTTATGTACGAAGTAACAAACATTATGATTGGACCAATAACAGTGGATCAGTCTTTAGTCATTCATTGAATGATAACTCACTACAAGTGACGGAGATACGCGATTTAAATAACAGAAGATCCAATATTTCAAAATTGTATCTAGAATGACTGGAAAAGTGGAAACAAGACCCGACATAATTTAGTCGTTATACTCAAACCCAAAATCTTTGGAGATACAACCAATTCTTAGTTCCTAACCATGGGGCGAGTGGAATCCGACACATAAATCAGTTAATAAACTAATAGAAAAAACTTTTATTGTACCATTTAAATTGTAGAAGAATTCCCCGAACCCAAGAATTAAGAATGACAAGTTATTCATTACCAAAAATCACATTTTTGACATAATAAGATTCCCTTAAGAAGGGGAATCCTAAACCCCGGGGTGGATGAGATTGTTATTCCATTCCTCTGAAATCATAAATTGAAGACATTGTGAGTTATTTTAATACATTTAAAGTTGTAAGCCCAGGCCTAGTCGGCCCAACAAAGTATAGGGTCAAACCTGGCTCGTGCTGCGGTGGAGGAACAACCTTTAGCCGTTCCCATTAAAAGTCCAACTTCCTAGTTTTTCTGTATCTCTTTACTGTTAGTTATTTCTGGCTTGATTTTAGTATATTTGTTATTGTAGGTATAGCCGTATCCGTATAGACACTTGTTTAGGACTTTGAAGTTGCATTATAATGGTCATGTCGTTTTATCACTAACAAGTTTGGGAGAGATAGGGTGAATTGTGTACAAACTACTGGGGTTTTGGAAGAGTTGCACATACAATTTCTTGTCACCCTATTTCAGAAATCAGGCTTCTGTAGTGGCGCCTAGCGCTTTAATAACGATCAAAACTCGACAAAGCCCCAATTTCTACGGTTCTACCACACAACAGCAAGTTGTCAGATTGTTCTTAGGCCATAAACAAGGCGAGAGGGTATCTGTTCTAGCAGTTTCAATAGTTTTGTTCTTTTTCTTTATACAAGACACTTAGGTTGTGTTCATTTTCATTCAATTTTTTAGAAATAGAAGATTTGGAATCTGGTTCGAGGTCTGATTGACTGAAGTCAGATTTCAGAATGTTTTTTTTTTCTGACTCATGATGTCTAACGCGCATGAGTCACTGATATGCGCTAATTTTGAGTTCCTTTCAGTTAAACGATTCAGATTTCACCGAGCCAGATCTAGACAATGAGAAAAAAACAATACCACCTTACTAAATTTTGGAGTGTTCTTTTTTTTGATTTGTGCTTTTTATTGAGTTGACGCATTCTTCTTTCTCTCCATTTACATCTAAATAATATGTTTCTTCATCTCCGCACGGCCGCACCAGTAGTATTTGCTATCTATAATTTGTGAGACCTTATGTGCAGTATTCATGGATTTAAATGTTATCTATTTCCATTTTTCAGTCGGATTATCTTCGAAAAATAGCATTGAAGATGCTGACGATAGAGACCAAATCTCAGACAACGGGTGGTGCAGGTTTGATTTCTTCAATCTTTTTGGTCCTAACTACCCAGAATTTAGAAGTTGTATAACATAGGAAGTATGATTTCTTCTCTTAATATGCCATCGCAAAGAACAAAAATATTAAACGAAAGAAACACGTGGTAGACAAAAGAAATTTTTGTCTTCTTTCTTCCATTAAGTATGCTTATTGTTTCCTGCATCTTTTATCTTGACCAATTTATAATTAACGCCTGTGATTGTTATCCATTGTCAAACGATGTGTACTCAGTAAGATTATCTGCAGAAGATGCTGAGTAGAGAAAGGATCTGCTGATGTTTGTGAGGTAGAGAACATGGGTTCTTCTTACTGGAGCCCGGAGAACTCCTCTTCAACCAAATCCTCGGTAAAAACTCCTCTCTAAGATGTAATGTAAGATTAATTTCTTTCTCAAATTGTTCCCAACCACCGGTAGCCCAGTTGGTCAGTGCATATACTCAATAATGCAGAGGTCCCAAGTTCGATCCTGTGGAAGACTTCTCACCACCATCATTCCGGCTACCACCATTCCTAACCACGGAATAAGATATCTGGAAACGCCTTTGTCGAAATCGTTGTGGCTCTTAAAACGCCCTTCTTGCTATCGTTGTCCCTTTCCGTTGATCTCTCAAATTCTTTTATGATTTGTTATTGAAGTCAATGAGGTAAACCTTATTTCCTTCTTCAAGTTTTTATCGTTCTTCAAGGGTTTCTTTTTTGTGTAAGAGAGCAATTTTGGTCATCGCCTTTAATAAGCAAAATTGGGCAAGATCTAGCTGATTACTTTTAATCTCAGAACTTTTACCCTCCATCTTTGTGACTCTGTACTATCTACACAAATATAGGGCAATATCTAGTTGATGCTACTCAACACAGAGAAGATTATCTTCAATGGAGGAATCATAACATCCTGTAAATCCCACAATCTTTGGTATTAAACGATAGCAAACCTGTTTTTGGTACATCATCAATTTGAACTTGGTAAGATTATTATAGAAGTTGAAGCAAACTTCATTTAGGTTCAAATTTGGAAAGTGAACACAAGATATTTTTTAAACACAGTATGGGTTTCATGAGATATTTAGCTTATGTTCCCAACTATAAAAATCAACATTTTTGCTTCATATACTAGGTAATGAATTTGGGTATATTGGAATGCGAAACCCTATAATGATGTTATTATAACTCAATCCGGTGTGAAGGATAGTAAACTTACAAGACCATAATTTTTTTTCTCTCTAGAGGGTGTTAGTAACACTTAGAGGATGAGCAGGAGAGAATCAGGAAGAGAAGGAGATGAAGATTAAGGGGTGAAAATCATTTGAGTCAATTTTTGGACTCCAAATAAATATTCTCCTTAGGTCAAATCTAGTTGACTAAGTCTTTATTTCCTAGAGATTTTTCTTTATTCCCCAAAGCCGCGGCATAAGAATTTGTCGGGCTTTAGGCTCAGCAGTATTTCGACAATTATTGTGCTTATCATATCGATGTATCAATGCTTTTGTAACGACTAACGTAGATCATAGTCGATTTATCAAAAAAAAAAGTATTAAATTATTGATCTAGCTGTTTAAATGTGTGTCATCTAACCGTTTGATAACTTTGAGTTATACGATTTTGAGGTAGGGCAAGTTTCTTTCGCCGGTTAGAACAGTTGCATTAAAATTCTGGTTTATCGTATGAATTATGATGAATAGTTGATTTTTTTTTTTTTATAATTGATATCATGCCAGTCAAAATCAGGTGGTTTTATATGTAATTAGGGCGCCTATCAAAACTATTGCTTAAATAATGAGATTGTTAAGATTTAAAGTAATTGAACATAAATTGTTATTTAGCCACACACATTTGTGATAATATAACACGATACTTTAGTTTTATAACTTATATTTTTTTTATTAAATTCAAAATGGTTTCCATATAAGGTAGGTCTTAGCTTTTGATTTAAAGAAAGAAGAAGATTATTTTCTTTTTGAGGGGAAGGGGCCTTGGTCTGATTTTATTAAGACGAAATATTGACTACATCAGTCGCCAATTGACTTACAATACAAGAAGGGATGTTCGGATATACCCAATTTTGAGTTACATTATTTATAAATGCAATTTTGCAAATAAATGAGCACTATTATTCATGATTCGAGCACAGTACCCAAACTCTAGTTTATGAAAATTTTGCGCCGCCAACTGAACATCCGAAACTGTATGTTCAATCCTCTACGGTGGTTGTTCGTTAACTGCCATACAAGCCGAGATAACTTGCAATGAATCCCCCTCAATAATAACGTTTCGGTGGTTCAACTCCTTTGCCAAGCGGACGCCCATTTTTGCTGCCATGGCTTCCGCCACCACTGCATCCGACAACACCATAACTTCAGTTTTGACAGCTAAGATCCTTCGTGATTCCTGACCACAACAGCAATTGCTGCCAAGATCGGCCTAAGTATATCGGAGGCCCCAAGCAAAATTAAAAATTGGAGTCCCATACAATGGATATTAGGAAAAAATCAAATAAAATTTAAACAATGCAAAGAGTACAATCGAACCCTTGACCTTTTATCCAAAATCTAAAGTCTTTACCACTAAGCTACGCCTAGTAGTCAGCTTTTGTGCATAAGTAGTAGCATTTTTGTTTCTCAATCTATAACAATCAATCTTGTGTTTTACAAGGATAGGCTTAGGTTCTATATATTTTTAGTGGTGGAGCATTTCCGGAAATGATTTGGTTTCCGAGTTGTAGGAGTTGTAATTAACTTATTATTCTTCTACTACAAATGATGGTAGAGGGTGTCGGTTCCAGTTGAGGCCAGTTCTTCTTTTATAAGAAAATTAGATTTAGGGTTCTTTCTTATCATTTAGTATCCTGTTTGTTTCTTGAGTGGAAGTTTTTCTTTCTCAATTAAAGTGCGTGAGATATTTTTTTTCCATCGCCAAGTAGTATTAATTATGGAATACTTAACTTGTTTTTTTTTTTTTTGTTGAACTATGGAGTACTTAACTTAGGTATATTTTAATTTTCAGTATTCTTGAATTTAAGTGTTATACATTTGCACTCTTCAGTCGGATTATCTTCAAACAATATCAACGAAGATGCTGATGTTGGAGCAAAATCTCAGATAAGTGGGGCTGCTCACTCTTTACCCTCAAACTCTTCTGCTAGCGGCCGAAATACACAACTTCATTTGAATAAAGTTCTGATTATTTATTTATTACCTAATTACTGTTCCTTCAGCAGTTTGTTCATTTCTCCGAAATAGAATCTCACGCAGTATGTAGTTCCAGTAACGAATTTTAGGGACTTTTCATGTAATTTCGCAAAATTTCAGGGTCCTTGATTATTTTTTTTCTAAATTGAGAGATTTCTTTCTTTATCTCAGGATGGATCAGTAGTAGGGGATATGCACCAAATTTGCTAGTTGTGTCTCTTAAAAACCATAAAGGGTTTTCCCATAAAAATTTTCTATGACTGAAAACATGCTTTCGAATAGTTTGAAAAGGATTGTTAAGGTGTCTTATCAACAAAAATAAAAAATAAGATATTCAACTTTCTTTTGTTTGTTTCTTTTTGTGGCTCACTGTGGTTAAAAGAAGATATCTGAGACCGAGAGAAAGGTTTGAAGCTTGAATAATCATGCAGATAGGTCCCCAACTTCTTCCACTGAACACCAACTGGAGGGATGACTAGGAAAACAAACTCTCATCTGGTGTTGGGAGAAAAATCTTCAATAAGATGTAAGAAGTTAGAATAATATCATTTGGAATGTTTCAAGATATTAGATCCTTTGTAGAAATGTGTAGTTGTAGATAATTGGTGGACATTTATTATTATAATATTATATCTTATTATACGAAAAAGTTACTTTATTGATATTTCAAAAAAATACCCTACCAGGCTTTAGTTATTATCACATTATTATAATTAGTGTTAATATTATTATTACTTTATTATATGAATTAACATGTTTTTATTAATAGGCAAAAATATTTTGTTGGACTTGTGTAGATATTTATTATCACATGTTTTTTTTTGTTGAACTGATCACATGTTTTCTTCTTAAAAAAAAAAGTATTACTGTTAATTTCAACTTGCCTCCATAGTTTTGATCAACTGTAAAATTTGGCGCTTATATTTGTCTAACGTTCTAATTTGATCTAAACGCTATGATTTGTTAGTCATATTTAACCGTTCATATTTTCATTTCCACTTTACCTTTCATTTGATGGGTTTCCTCCACGTCCTTTACCTATTCTAGTCGACCACCAATTGCTGACGACCTTTCACTAAAAAAAAAAAAAACAGTCTTCTTCTTCTTCCTTTTCTTTCTCCCTCCCTCCACCACCTCTCTATCCTCCCTCCTACCACCGCCATCACCGTATCCTTCACCATCTTTATCTCTTTAAATCGGAAACTCGCTGAAACTAAAATATTTCAAATGTGCAAGAAATCATATCTCAAACCGATGCGCTAGACATTAATGGACATTCAAAGTATCCTAAATGAATGCCAATTTGAAGAATTCTTAACCTGTGCCACAACCACTGGTAGTCATTTCAGATGTCCTGAACCAATGCCACGGATATCCAGTGTCTGACGATGTCTTGATTCAGTCTCCCTATTTCTATTATTAGACGCATCCTATTTTGTTTACCATGCAAAGATGACTAAACTCACCAAAATGAACCTGACCAACTTCCAAAATGATTTGATTTTCTTAATTTTTTTAATTTGGCTTCCTCTTTCCTCGTTATCCTTCTTTTAGAAAGTTATTATTTTCAATATCATATCTCATGTTTTTCCATTTGAGGAGTCATTAACAGACAGCCAACAACCTTTCTTTCGAGAAGTTCTTTTTTCATTTTCCACCACCAGCCGTAAGAAGAAGATTTTTTTTCTTGATGAAGGACTTTCTTAGGTTGTTGCAGACCACTCTTTTTTCAACGAATAAGCAGAGGTACGAGATGGAGGAAATTACTTTTACAAAATAAAAAGGTAAAGAGGAAATATATTACAAAAAATTTGTTTATGAACACTTTTTGGTAGAATAATCTCACATTGCTCGTAGACTGAGCATATGATTAGTTTATAGTGTGGGAAAGACCTTACCTCCTTAGTTTTTAGGGTGAGCGAGACTCAATACTAGGGGTGGGAATCGGTCCAGACGGGTGGGAAACAGACACTAACTCAACCGGTCCGGACGGAATGGGCATAAGTCCTAAGTGCTCACTAGGACATTCGGACAAAACGGGCGGACATTTCAGATTTTTCTCCAACAAAGTGCCCGTCTGTGACTGTTTGGATAGTCGGACAAATCGGGTGTCGATCGGTCGGAAACCGGTCACTAATGAACAAATAAAGAAATTTTGTTTGAAATTAGAACTGTTTAGTAGCTAAATACAACTTTCTAAACTCCCACTTTACAATTCCAAAAAAGTAAATCAATATAAAATTAAAAGATAATCATTGAGATTTCTCATGGATTACTATCGGTCATATTCTTCTTCTCATGGATACGATCGGTGTATTGTGGATTCTCAGGTTACTGATGAGATATTGAGATTTTGGACGAAATGGAGACTAGAGAAGAGGCGAAGACAAGATTAAGAAAAGTGATTTCAAGGATTATATATTTTTACTCTTGAAATCTAACGATTGTAGCTAACCTTACCAATCTAAAGACTTAAAATCAATCATGTAGGAGGGCGGCTATAAAGGGTAGGATACACGGACGGGCATGGACAGGTTCGGTCGGGTGGACTGTATAAGCATGCGGACTCAGTCGAGTCACCGAGTAAGAGGACCAATGCGTCCGTTCGCTTAAGCTCTTTCGGCCGGGTGGGTACAGACCGATTTGGACATCGAGTGGTCACGGACCCTTCGAACTCGGACGGTCGTGGGCAGATTCTGAGTTTCTGGACTAATACCATCCGATACTGGTACCAGGGCCCCAATATAACAAATCTCGTCCCAATACTATTGAAGTTAATGCCTATATAATAGTAGGACTAACTATACCTCTTAAACTAGGTTTATGTCCGTCTTAAAGCATTTATTTGTGTTTTTAATCGACTGCTTTCTCCTCCCCCTTGCTTTTCTTGTTATTGTTGTTTACTGTAGAAGAGAGAGAGAAAGGGTTGAAGTTGGAAAAAAGATGGGCAGAGTATACCCTATTCCCTCTGATGGCGATGATTGGAGACCCCAACTCTCATCTGATGATCGTCAAAGCATCGTCAGTAAGATGTAAGTACTATTCATCGATCTTCTTTCCCTTATGATCATCTTCCCTAATTTTTGCGTTTACTTCTGGCATCCGATCCAATTAAAGTCGTCTGCAAATTTCTAATTTTGATTCCCAAATTATTGAATAGTTTTGACCAAAAGATGAAGAAGAGAGGGTTTTAGGCTATTTGTTTCTGATAAGTTGATTGTTTTAATGTGTAGAGTGAAGACATTAGAGAATCACATTACTGTTTGGTCACCTTCTGTTTCTGGCCCAGACGAATTGTCTGAACTTACTAAAGTTGCTGAAAGGTTTGAGGAAAAGATATATTATTCTGCTACAAGTAAGGTATGTCTCTCTTACCTGATTCTACATATATTCTGGTAGTTTTTTTTCAATCCTCCTATATTAATGGGCATGTGTTGGGGCGTGGGAAAGGAATTCGATTACGATGATTATCAATCTTGTAATTTGGTTTCTAGAGATTCCGTTACCTTAATACCTTCTTGCTATATTGTTTTGGTTTGGTGAAGAACATGATTTGTAGAGATTGATGTTGTCAATTGATTATTTGATTGACGATTCCAAGGGAAAGAGAGTCATAAAGGAACCCTCCTCCCCTGGGTTTAGGATTCCCCCTTTCAGGAGGAACTGTATTCCTTCTCGGAATGCGGCTCTTGATTCGTTCTTGTCTAATAAACACCATTTCAGTTGCGGCTCTTGATTCGTTCTTGTGTAATAAAAACCATTTCAGAATGCGATTCTTGAGTGTATATCCAACACGAGGTGCAGATTGATCTCTTTTTGCCTTAATTGGTGTGTGGGAATGGAATGTGATTCCATAATGGTGTTGAACTGATTAATCGGACGAGAATAAAGACGGTTTCCCATTTTACATGTCAATATTAATATCGACAACAATGAAATTTATAGTAAGAGGAAAATCCTTCGACTTTAGAAATCGTGAGGGTTCAAGTCCCTTTATCCCCAAAGGCTTCTTTTTACTCCCGGAGTCTTTATTTAGATATATACTCTGAAACCCATTCTTACCACAAGCTTTTAATATGATGGCCGTGATCTGGCATTACGTGCGACTATCTCCACTATAGAAAGAGGGAAAGAAAGATAAAATCCGCTTACTAAAATGAAAATAGGCTTTCTACATATGTATTGTTCAAAGCAATGATTTTTATTAGGTTTAGCAAAGAAAGAGACTTCATAGAAGCCGATATATGAAGAAATAGATAAGCCTATGATGCTATTTTTTATATCATGATTGATACAAATATGGATCGAGCCATCTGTTCCTTCATCCAAGAAAAGGTATTTCTATTTTGCATTGCCCATTTGTTGATCCCAAAATTTCTGCAACAAATTAGGTAGGTTGCTAGTATAGTTCCCACTTCCCTGTCCACGATTCTGCTATTGTATTGGAATACTTTTACTGGAACATAGGAAGATTCCCTAGATGGGTAGAAATTTAAAAAGTGAGTAAGATTTTTAATGGTTTGTTTATGTACGAAGTAACAAACATTATGATTGGACCAATATTGGTGGATCAGTCTTTGGTCATTCATTGAATGATAAATCATTACAAGTGACGGAGATACGCTATTTAAATACTAGAAGATTCAATATTTCAAAATTGTATCTAGAATGGCTCGAAAAGTGGAAACAAGATCCGATATAATTTGGTCGTTATGATCAAACCCAAAATCTTTGGAGATAGAACCAATCATTAGTTCCCAACCATGGGGCGAGTGGAGTCCAATACATAAATCAGTTAATAAAAGAATAGAAAATGATTTTATTGTGTCAGTTAAGTTGTAAAAGAATTCCAGAACCCAAGAATTAAGAATGACAAGTTTTTCATTACCAAGAATACAATAACCACTTAGAATAGGGAAACAGATTATATTTGTCGAGAAATCCAAAATGCTGGTAAGCGAGAATGCGCCAAGAATCACATTTTTAGCATAATAAGATTCCCTTAAGAAGTGGAATCCTAAACCCAGGGGTGGATGGGATTCCTATCCTATGCCTCAGAAATCATCAATTAAATATCATACCAATAAAGTTAATTCTTACCAATCATGTTCTTAACCAAACCAAACAGTGAAGGGTGGTATTGCGATTACTGGGAACAACGTTACGGGAGCGCGACCCTTTGTGTGTGCCAAGCATGGCCCCAAAGTGGAAATTAAATAGAATAGTTTGTTCCTTTCTATGACAATTTTTTCAATGCTCAAAAAAAAATAAGTAACTTGAAGTCAATGACAAAATTGTTGTGAAATCTCATCATAAGTTGTAAGCCCAGGCCTAATCGGCCCAACAGAGTATAGGGTCAAACCTGGCTCGTGCTACGTTGGAGGGAACAACCTATAGCCGATCCCATTAAAAGTCTAACTTCCTAATTTTTCTAAATCTCTTTACTGTTAGTTATTTCTTGCTTGATTTTATTATATTTGTTATTGTAGGTATAGACACTTGTTTTGGACTTTGAAGCCACATTATAATGGTCATGTCGTTTATATTAATAAAAATAAATTTGGGAGAATTTAGAGCTAGGGTGAATTGTGTACAAACTATTGGGGTTTTGGAAGATTTGCAAATACCATTCCTTGTCACCCGATTTCAGAAATCAGGCTTCTGTAGTGGCGCGCCTAGCGCTTTAATAACGATAAAAACTCGACAAAGCCCCAATTTCTACGGTTCTACCAAGAAGCAGCAAATTGTCAGATTGTTCTTAGGCCATAAACAAGGCTAGAGGGTATCTGTTCTAGCAGTTTCAATAGTTTTCTTCTTTTTCTTTATACAAGACAATTAGGTTGTGTCCATTTTCATTCAATTTTTCAGAAATAGAAGATTTGGAATCTGGTTCGAGGTCTGATTGACTCAAGTCAGATTTCAGAATGTTTTTTTTTTCTGACTCATGATGTCTAACGCGCCTGAGACACTGATTTGCGCTAATTTTGAGTTCCTTTGAGTTAAACGATTCAGAGTTCACCGAGCCAGATCTAGACAATGAGAAAAAACAATACCACCTTACTAAATTTTGGAGTGTTCTTTGTTTTGATTTGTTCTTTTTATTGAGTTGACGCATTCTTCTTTCTCTCCATTTACGTCTAAATAATATGTTTCTTCATCTCCGCACCAGTAGTATTTGCTATCTATAATTTGTGAGACCTTATGTGCAGTATTCATGGATTTAAATGTTATATATTTTCATTTTTCAGTCGGATTATCTTCGAAAAATAGCATTGAAGATGCTGACGATAGAGACCAAATCTCATACAACGGGTGGTGCTAATACCTTATGGTCAGACACTGCTAGTAGTAGCCAAACTCTCCAAGGTAACACAGATTTTTCTACAATCTTTTTTGGTCCTAACTAACCCAGAGTTTAGAAGTTGTATAACATAGAAAGTATGATTTCTTCTCCTAATATGACGCCATCGCAAAGAACAAAAATATTAATCGAAAGAAAAACGTGGATGGACAAAAGAAGTTTTTGTCTTCTTTCTTCCATTAAGTATGCTTGTTATTTCTCTAAGAGTATATGTTTCCTGCATTTTTATCTTGTGACCAATTTATAATTAACGCCTGTCCATTTTCAAACGATTTGTATTCAGTTGGATTATCTGCGGAAGATGCTGAGTAGAGAAAGGATCTGCTGATGTTTGTGAGGTAGAGAGGAGAATTATATATTTTGAACTAAGTGGTATTAGTGTATTCTGTCACTCTCTTATTAGTGTTAGTGTTTGTGTTCTCTTTATTTAATAATGATGAATTGGCATTAGCAAAGCTTGTGATGTATGATTGAGGACATAGTTTGATTATGTCTAACCATTATATCGGTCTGTAATTATGGTCTGATATGGTGTTGCTCGTAATCGATTCTAAGTGGTTGCAGGTTTGATTATATCCACTCTCTTCGTGTATATTCATTTACAATG
Source organism: Eschscholzia californica subsp. californica (assembly GCA_002897215.1). Classification (NCBI taxonomy): domain Eukaryota; kingdom Viridiplantae; phylum Streptophyta; class Magnoliopsida; order Ranunculales; family Papaveraceae; genus Eschscholzia; species Eschscholzia californica. The sequence continues at coordinate 79,365 of BEHA01005582.1, forward strand.
TACTCAGCCCAGGTTAATGATGTAGTAGAAGGGAATAAATATAGATAAACAGAGAGGAGAAGAGTAATTCTAGTCATTAGGATAGTTTCTGAATAAAAGGATTACCTTAGCTAATTTTATTGTTAACTTTAAAAGCATACAAGTCTCTCCTTACATGCTATAGTTGTTTATTTATGAAAAAAATGAGTGAACCCCAAAATCTAGACCCTAATAGGGAAAGAACTATCCAAAAATAATAATGTAAAAGAAAAACAATTTTTAACGCTTCTTAAATTGTTGATAATATGTATAACAAGACAGTTCCATAATCTCTTTTTTATTTTCTATGTTGACAACATATATAAATTTTTATGTTTTATAAATGATTGACAACATATGCAATATCCTAACTTTTATAAAATGTTGATAACATGTGTACTTGTCCTGACTTGTTATAAAATGTTGACATCATACAAAATTATGTTGTTAACGACATATACAATGCATCAATCAAAATATTATCTTTCGTTAATGGGTTATTCAAATACAAAAGAGAATATGCATAACATTTTAACGTTCGCAGAAGACAATAAAAAAATGCATTAGATTAAATGTTTTTGTCAAAAGCAAAACAAATAAAAAAAAATGCATTAGTCTAAATGTTTATGTCAAAGCAAATCAAAAAATGGGGAAACCATTTTTTTCTTTACAAGACAAGTCAAAAAAATGTTTTAACCAAAATGTTAATGTTAGTTTGTGTTTGTCAAATGTGAAGGGCAAAATGCGAAACATTTTTGCAAAATATTTTTTGAGCAAACGAACTAGTTCAGAAATTTACAGAATAATTCAGAAATTTTCAAGAAAAAATTTGACGTTGATTTCGAAGGTAAAATTGTACTTTCACTTAATGATTTTTGTTTCAAATATTATTTAGATTTTGGCATTTTTCTCTATTGAGTTTTTTTGAACTCTGTAGGTCACTCTGGAGATCTCAAAAAGTACTCTACTAGATACACATGTGGAAAGTAGCCATTTATATATAAACTAGGTTTCTGCCGCGTCCTACAGACGCGACAGATCCCTCTTGGGTACGCTAATAAACTACATTTTATCTGAAGAAAGAAGAAAAAGAACGATAGTTAAAAAAATATGAGAAAGAAGAAGAAGAAAGATAATATATATTAAGATTTAAAAGGGGGAGTCGGAAGTTATTTAGAAGTTACGGAAGGGAGAGAAAAAGGAGAGAGGTAAGAGAGTAATCGTGGGTGTTGAGAGATATTTTAGGGAGATTTTAATTGATTTAATTGGTGACTACTACCCCTTTGTTTTGAGTCAAATTATTATTAGCTCGAAATCGAGAAGAATCAATAAACAATTGAACCCGAAATGGTGTTTTTCACTTGATTCTTCTCTTGGTTCTTCTTGACCCACAAATAAGTACCCGAATCAAGTGAAACTAGGCTTTCCACATAAACTATTGTACAAAAATGATGATATGCCATCGGGATAAGCTCAGTAATTAGTTGTCATCCCTCCTTCTAGCACCAAACTGTGAGGGTACGAAATCACAGGTCAATAAGTTAAGAGGACCGGACCAATGACCGGAAATCAAACATTCACCTCTTAATATTTTGCGGGCACCGACAACGTTTTTTGGCTTAACCTGTGACAAGAGACAGAACACACGTGACTGTAAGATCCTCGGGACACTGGGATGATGCTGACCTAACGGGCTCCGACGGTCAAATCAGTAAACTGGGCAAATAATGAATATGAATTATGAAACAGAGTTTGAGCTATCGAGTTAAATATGTTATCTGAGCAAGAGATAGTGATACAACCGGGTGTATGCTTGCCTAATTCTCTGGTCGTTGAGTGAAATAAAGTGGTTGTACTCCTTGGTCGTGAGGAGAGAGAAAGATCAGACGTC
>BEHA01005582.1:81998-108480 GCA_002897215.1 Eschscholzia californica subsp. californica
AAACGTGGATAGACAAAAGAAGTTTTTGTCTTCTTTCTTCCATTAAGTATGCTTGTTATTTCTGTAAGAGTAATATGTTTCTTGCATTTTTATCTTGTGACCAATTTATAATTAACGCCTGCCGATTTTCAAACGATTTGTATTCAGTTGGAGTATCTGCGGAAGATGCTGAGTAGAGAAAGGATCTGCTGATGTTTGTGAGGTAGAGAGGAGAATTATATATTTTGAACTAAGTGGTATTAGTGTATTCTGTCACTCTCTTATTAGTGTTAGTGTTTGTGTTCTCTTTATTTAATAATGATGAATTGGCATTAGCAAAGCTTGTGATGTATGATTGAGGACATAGTTTGATCATGTTTAACCATTATATCGGTCTGTAATTATGGTCTGATATGGTGTTGCTCATAATCGATTCTAAGTGGTTGCAGGTTTGATTATATCCACTCTCTTCGTGTATCTTCATTTACAATGTAATCAGCCCAAGTTAATGATGAAGTAGAAGGGAATAAATATGGATAAACAGAGAGGAGAAGAGTAATTCTAGTCATTAGGATAGTTTCGGAATAAAAGGATAACCTTAGCTAATTTTATTGTTAACTTTAAAAGCATACAAGTCTCTCCTTACATGCTATAGTTGTTTATTTATGAAAAAAATGAGTGAACCCCAAAATCTAGACCCTCATAGGGAAAGAACTATCCAAAAATAATAATGTAAAAGAAAAAAAATATTAACACTTCTTAAATTGTTGATAATATGTATAATTTTGTTGTTAACAAGACAGTTCCATAATCTCCTTTTTATTTTCTATGTGGACAACATATATAAACTTTTATGTTTTATAAACAGTTGACAACATATGTAATATCCTAACTTTTATAAAATGTTGATAACATATGTACTTGTCCTAACTTGTTATAAAATGTTGACATCATACAAAATTATGTTGTTAACGACATATACAATGCATTAATCAAAATATTATTATTCGTTAATGGGGTTTTCAAATACAAAAGAGAATATGCATAACATTTTAACGTTTGCAGAAGAAAATAAAAAATGCATCAGCTTAAATGTTTCTGTCAAAAAGAAAACAAATAAAAAAAATGCATTATTCTAAATGTTTATGTCAAAGCAAATCAAAAAATGGGTACAAAAAATGGGGAACTCATTTTTTTATTTACAAGACAAATCAAAAAAAATGTTTTAACCAAAATGTTAGTGTTAGTTTGTGTTTGTCAAATGTGAAGGGCAAAATGCGAAACATTTTTGCAAAATATTTTTTGAGCAAACGAATTTATTCAGAAATTTACAAATAGTTCAGAAATTTTCAAGAACTCTGTATGAGTTTTTTTTTCAAATATTATTTAGATTTTGGCATGTTTCTCTATTGAGTTTTTTTTTAACTCTGTATGTCACCCTGGAGATCTCAAAAAGTACTCTTCTAGATACACATGTGGAGAGTAGCCATTTATATATAAACTAGGTTACTGCCGCGTCCTACAGACGCGACAGATCCCTCTTGGGTACGCTAATAAACCACATTTTATCTAAAGAAAGAAGAAAAAGAACGATAGTTAATAAAATCTGGGAAAGAAGAAGAAAGATAATATATATTAAGATTTAAAAGGGAGAGTGGGAAGTTATTTAGAAGTTATGGAAGGGAAAGAAAAAGGAGAGAGGTAAGAGAGAAATCGTGGGTGTTGAGAGATATTTTAGGGAGATTTTAATTGATTTAATTGTTGACTACTACCCCCTACCCCTTTGTTTTGAGTCAAATTATTATTCGTACGAAATCGAGAAGGATCAATAAATAATTGAACCCGAAATGGTGTTTTTCACTTGATTCTTCTCTTGGTTCTTCTTGACCCACAAATAAGTACCTGAATCAAGTGAAACTAGGTTTTCCACATAAACTATTGTACAAAAAATGATGATATGCTATCGGGATAAGCTCAGTAATTAGTTGTCAGTCCCCCTTCTAGCGCCAAACTGTGAGGGTACGAAATCGCGGGTCAAGAAGTTAAGAGGACCGGAACAATGACGGGAAATCAAACATTCACCTGTTAATATTTTGCGGGCACCGACAATGTCTTTGGGCTTAACCTGTGACAAGAGACAGAACAAAAGTGACTGTAAGATCCCCGGGACACTGGGATGGTGCCGGCTTAAGGGGGATTCGACGGTCAAGTCAGTAAACAGGGCAAATAATGAATATGAATTATGAACCAGAGTTTGAGCTATCGAGTTAAATATGTTATCTGAGCAAGACGATCGTTGGGAGAGAAAGTGATACAACCGGGTGTATGCTTGCCTAATTCTCTGGTCGTTGAGTGAAATAAAGTAGCTGCACTCCTTGGTCGTGAGGAGAGAGAAAGATCAGACGTCTTCCTTAATCAGGTGGTCGTCATGAGAGAGAAATATCACTCGTCTTTCTTAATCAGGTGGTCTTCAGGAGCGAGAAAAATCAGTCGTCAGCTGCTTGATTGAGGGATCGTCTGGAGAGATGATGATAGTAGCAGTTGTTGGTTGTTTGCCAGAGGTTTGGATGATCGATGCGAGAGAAAAAAAAGTAGTTAGTTGATCACGGGTGAATTGGATGCCGGGTGTTGTTATCCGTAGTTGGATGCCTTAGTCGATGCTCAGACCTTCCTTATATAGTTTTTCGTGGTCAACTGTCTTTCTCAGTCAATGTGGTGGGTTGTCGTCTTGAATATGGTAACGCTTGGATATGAATGTGGATATCGTAACTCCCATTCAATAGATATGTTGATGATATCCTTGACCAACTGTTATTTCGAATAACAGTAACGCCTCAACGGGCATATGGGGTGAAGGTTCGCTTGGGAAATAACGACCAATCTTTTTGTGCAGGGTTGTCTTCTTTATTCAGGGTTGACTTCTTTGTTTAATGTACGTGTCATCCCTAGTGCTTGAAGATGAGTGGGACGACCCCCTTTGTCATTTGGTTCATGAGCTTAGCCCTCATGTGGGCCCATTAATCATTGATTTCTGGGGGTGCTTCTGATGACGTGTTTTGGCCTATAAACTCATCTCAAAAAATGTTTTGAAAAACAAAGTAGATTTCAAATGATCAAGATTGAAAAAGAACAACAATGAACTCTTCAAAAGAGAAACTCTTTTAAACCAGTTAGAAACAAGTCGAGTGGCACAAATAGATTGAAAATCAAAATCTCAAAAATGAGTTGTTAACTGCAAAAAAATTAACATATTAACCAAATCTAAAGGTAAGCCAAAATTCATTATATAATTTGTATAATTGAATGAAAGTAAAACAAAAGTGACATAGATAAATGAGATAGATCCACAATTGTATTTACAGTTAAACATTTTAGTATCCACAATTGTATTTACAATTTAATTGATAAAAGAGTTATATTGAATTCTCGGTGTTAATCATATATTTAATTACATAATATTTACAAGGAAAACTAATATTAAATAACTACGAAAAAATTAATTTTGAATTGCTAAAATTTGTTTCATCAGTCTCTCTAAATCACAATTTGTTATCTCTTTTACTGAAGAGGCTAAGAGACATCAACAATCAAAATGGAAAAAAAAAATGCATCATCAACTATGTACTCCTAGCAAATTGTGTTTAACATATTTCTAGCTAATATTTATTTTGTAGCAGCTACAATAAGAATTCATAGTAGTAACAGAAGAACTACCTTGTTGAAAGCAATTCTTCTACTTACAAATGAGAAAATTGTAATAAGATATAGAGGGACATAGAGGTGCGAGGCAAGGGCGGAGCCAGGATTCAAATCTAGGCCTGGCTAGCCTGTAAAAGAAAAACTGGAAAATAAAGACGAACCCGATAGATTTTGTAGATGAAGTGAAAGAGGATTAGGTTTGAAGCAAAATAGACTTTCATTATTTTATTTAGTATGTCTCCTTTAGATTATTCTTTATTTGAGAAAGGCGCTTTTAAAATTTACAATGAGCCCCTTTAAGAATTCTCTCTTAGCATGACCTAAGAAAGAAAGGGAAAAAAGCAAAGAAAAAGAAAGAGGGAAATGGGGACAGGGGAACAGGGGGATTCAACCTCGTGACTTCAGCCGCGCACACCCAACCACAACACCAACTGAGCCGATCAGCTTTGTTTTGTCAAATGCTACCTTCTGGTGTATAAACGGCTGTTCCTTCAACTAATACGGCCTGCTAGTGTAGATTTTCGGAAACAAAAATCAATAATCATGATTTTTATATCGTAAGCAACATAAAGTAAATGAACTTTGACTCCTATTTTTCCTTGAGGCTTTCTTCATAGCTCACCATAGTATTCTCAATTTTTTTGTTACTGGTTCTATTTATTCTTCTCTTTCTTCTCCTTGACCCACATAAGTACCTGAATCAAGTGAAATTAGGCTTTCCACATAAACTATTGTACGAATAAATGATGATGATGATATGCCATTCACATTTATGATGTTCCTCACACTTCCTTGCTTTTTATCATACACACCTAAAGTATTACTAAAACCCTCAAATAGAATATCACCATTTTTACAATAAACTAGTGGCTTTCTGAAATAAATCTTATCAAAGCATGTGTGTGGAGGAACGATTAACAATTTACTCCAAGATTCACTTACTCCATATTCTTTCATCACCCATACATCAACAGTGCAGTTCCAATTAAAAGGATAACAACAAAAAAGATCACCTCCCAAAACACCCAAAGTTGTTTGCTCTCTCCCATCAAAACAATCTGGTAGTGAAATTTCATAGAACCTCTCTTCTCCAAGGTTGAAAGAAACAATATCTCTTGAATTTTTCGATATCCAATGAAGAGCTCCATTAACAAAGATTCCAGGTACATCGAAAGAAGTATTAGGAATGGATTGAATAGTATTAATTCTCCATGAATTCGATCTTAATGTATAGACATGGACTTGACCAGAAATTTCAGATGGACTCGAATAACTAGTAATCAAAATTCTTACCAACTTATAATCCTTTGTTTGATCATCATAACCAAACCCGCATTTTCCCACATACCCTAAGCTATACCTTGGTAGTAATGGTATTCTCTTGTATTCATTGGTGAGTGGGTTCCAAACACAAATTAAAATTGAAGACAGTTTTAAACAAATCAAACCATTACAAGATCCAATTATATCAACACAAACACAATCCAGTTTCATTGGGTAATCAAGTTTAATAGCCGTAAAAGATTCATCTTCTAATGACAAAAATTTAGCATAATGATTTGGAGATGGAGAGTAAAGATGTGAAGCTCTAAACATGAGACTAAAATCTTGATTTTGATTAGAAAAGTTAAGATGATTTTGAATAAAATAAGGATTTCTAAATAACCTATTCCATGACTTACATACCCATCTAAATCTTAAGATGAATTTTCCTGGTACCCTTGAAAATATATTAATAATAACATCTTCTGAGAGTTTCGTCATCGTGACCCTTGTGTTTCTTCTTCTTCTTCTTCTTCCTTTTCAGATTTCAATAGTTTCTTAGTAATATGTATATATATAGAAATAGGCTCAAATCGAAGTTCCCTAATTGGAACCAAACAGGTATTAGGGTTTAGACTATACTTACCCATAAAAATATGTCAAACAAAATAAAGCCCGGCCTCAATTCATGGGCGAGCTCAAATGGATTCTCCCCAGACGATTTACTCACCATGTGCCACAAACCCACGTTTGGTTGCCCATTTTGTTCCCCCGGCCCAGATTTACTTACCACTCAAAAAACACTTCTAAACTTCAAACCCCGTCCATATAACAAAGGTCATATGACTACACAACTAACGGCAAGCTAGTTCAACAAAAAAAAAACTTACGGCAAGCTCAATTAATTATATTTTTTTTCCATTTTTGCAAACTCATAAAAGCATCTGCTTCAAATTGTCAACAGATGTTGCCCAAGTGGTTCCAAAGTGTTGACATAAACTCATAAAAGCCCTGGAAGTCTCAGGTTCGAATACCAGAGAAGGTGGAATCTTTGGTTATTTGAATTGGAATTATTAGGGTATAGTCGTATCCGTATAGACACTTGTTTAGGACTTTGAAGCTGCATTATAATGGTCATGGGGTTTTGGAAGAGTTGCACATACAATTTCTTGTCACCCTATTTCAGAAATCAGGCTTCTGTAGTGGTGCCTAGCGCTTTAATAACGATCAAAATTCGACAAAGCCCCACTTTCTACGGTTTTACCACATAGCAGCAAATTGTCATATTGTTCTTAGGCCATAAACAAGGCTAGAGGGTATCTGTTCTAGCAGTTTCAATAGTTTTGTTCTTTTTCTTTATACAAGACAATTAGGTTGCGTTCATTTTCATTCAATTTTTCAGGAATAGAAGATTTGGAATCTGGTTCGAGGTCTGATTGACTGAAGTCAGATTTCAGAATGTTCTTTTTTCTGATTCATGATGTCTAACGCGCCTGAATCACTGATATGTGCTAATTTTGAGTTCCTTTGAGTTAAACGATTCAGATTTCACCGAGCCAGATCTAGACAATGAGAAAAAACAATACCACCTTACTAAATTTTGGAGTGTTCTTTGTTTTGATTTGTGCTTTTTATTGAGTTGACGCATTCTTCTTTTTCTCCATTTACGTCTAAATAATATGTTTCTTCATCTCCGCACCAGTAGTATTTGCTATCTATAATTTGTGAGACCTTATGTGCAGAATTCATGGATTTAAATGTTATATATTTTCATTTTTCAGTCGGATTATCTTCAAAAAATAGCATTGAAGTTGTATAACAGAGAAAGTACGATAGAGACCAAATCTCAGATAACGGGTGGTGCAGGCTTGATTTCTTCAATCTTTTTTGGTCCTAACTACCCAGAATTTAGAAGTTGTATAACATAGAAAGTATGATTTCTTCTCCTAATATGCCATCCCAAAGAACAAAAAACGAAAGAAAAACGTGGTAGACAAAAGAAATTTTTGCCTTCTTTATTCCATTAAGTATGCTTATTGTTTCATGCATCTTTTATCTTGTGACCAATTTATAATTAAGGCCTGTGATTGTTATCCAATGTCAAAGGATGTGTACTCAGTTGGATTATCTGCAGTAGATGCTGAGTAGAGAAAGGATCTGCTGATGTTTGTGAGGTAGAGAGGAGAATTATATATTATGAACTAAGTGGTATTAGTTGTATTATGTCACTCTCTTATTAGTGTTTGTGTTCTCTTTACTTAATAATGATGAATTGGCATTAGCGAAGCTTGTGATGTATGCTTGAGGTCATAGTTTGAGTATGTCTAACAATTATATCGGTATGTAGTTATGGTCTGATATGGTGTTGCTCATAATCGATTCGAAGTGGTTGCAGCCTTGCAGGTTTGACTATATCCACTCTCTTCGTGTATTTTCATTTACAATGTCTCGCCCAAGTTAATGATGAGGTAGAAGGGAATAAAGATAGAGAAACAGAGGAGAAAAGTAATTCTAGTCGTTAGGATAGGTTCGGAATAAAAGGATAACCTTGGCTAATCTTACTTTTTAACATTTTATAACGAAATTTATAGTGAAAACCCCACAAAATGGGTCCAAATAAGAAATTAGGTCCACTCAAAAATAATGTTGTAAAAAAACTCATTTTGTAACATTTTTTAAAATGTTGACAACATATATAATAATGTTGTTAAGTCCTAATTTTTTGCATAATTCCCTTTTTACCCTTCTATGCTGACAACATATATAAATATGTTGTTATAAACTGTTGACGACATATAATTTTGTTGTTACAAACTGTTGACAACATAAGTAATAACGTTTTGACTCATTATAAAATGTTGACGACATATATAATTTTCTTGACTTGTTACAAAATCTTGATAACATACATGATTATGTTGTTAACAACATATATAGTGCATCAACAAAAATATTATTTGTCCGTTAATGAGTCCGTCAAATAAAAAGGATGATATGCATAACATTTTAATTTTTGCAAAAGACAAAGTAAAAAAATGCGTTAGTCTAAATGTATATGTCGGAAGCAAAACAAAAAATGCGGAAATCATTTCTTTCTTCCGAAGATAAATCGAAAAATTCTTTAGCCAAAATGTTAGTGTCAGTCTGTGTTTGTCAAATGCTAAATATTTTTGCAAACCAATTTTTGAGCAAAAAAAATTGGTCAGAAATGTACAAAATTATTGACAGCAAACTAAATTTTTTTCAGATATTTTCATAAATGTTTTTCACGTTGATTTTGGGATAAAGTTGTACTTTTACAAAAGAGTCCATGGGTATATAGACCAAAATCATTTTCATAATAGGTATATAGACCAATCTTCCCAAAATATGGACATTTAGTCCTTTTACAATAAGGGCATAAATAACTCATACTTTATTGATAAATACCCTCCATGTCTCTCGTCTAAAAAATTCGGGGTTTTTAAATTTCGGAATGAATCCGGAAAGTTTCCCAAACCAGGAGGCGTGATTTGGGGGAGATATTTAGGTTATAAACTGAAAAGATTTAATAGGAAGTAACGGATCAAGGATATTTTCCAAAACAGATTTTTCAAAACAGATTTGGGAAATGGATATTTTCCAAAACAGATTTTCTCTCTCGTCCTTTCTGATTTGGAAACCAAATCTATATATCACTTTCTCTCACTTAATTTTCAGATTTGGAATGAGTATATTTTCTGAGATCAATTAGCGTGATTTGGGGGTTAATATTCAAAACATATATATCAACTTTCTCTCACTTAACTTTCGTTTTTTACTCATACATAAACACACATCGAATACAAATTATGAAACAAGTTCGTAAATATATGACGAGGAAACCATCATTTGTCATGTATACAACGTAATTTATCATATGTGTGTGTGTCATCCATTATGTACCATTGAATACTTAGATTATTTTCTGACATAAATTACTTGTTTTTTACGCGTACATGTCCATTATGTACCATTAATTATAGTAACTTGTTAGGAAATGTAAATCTGAAATGATGTTTTTTGTTATAAAGTATGTGATTTATCATAAATTATGTATACTGTATAGTAAATAACACAACCTTTGTACGACTGAAACGAAATTTTATTGAACAATAATCTGTGTTTTATTGTAAATGAAAAGAACATAGTAGACTAGGTAACTTAAAAACAAACTCCGTCAGAATGTTGCCCGAGCTCTCGATCTTTACTGTCTTTGGTCTTCCAGGTTTACGGCGAATCAAACATGGTAGTGTTTTTTACTCTTCATTAAATGTACATGGTTCATCGAAGTTAGGGGCAGGGTTTATATGTTCCTTGTAAGTCTTCACGTAAGACTTTGTTGTCCAAACAGGATCATAGAAACAATCTTCTTCATCGTAATTTATACTTCTATAGTTTATGTGATGATTCTGTAAGAAATTCCATCAGTGCTGGTTTACTACAAGAAAAAAAAAAAACATATATATTAGTTAAAAAAAAATTATAATCAAATTTACATACATTAATAATGAAACATTTAATAAAAAACAAATGAGATGGATCATAAATAACAGGTACAGATCAATAAGTTATGTATAATGTATGGAAAAGTACAATTGTTTATTAGGTTAAGAGAAGTTTTATATGCTTGTCATGACCACTGTTCAGGTAAAAAAAGGACGTGTAATGTTGGATAAATTTTTCATACTTTACGCACCTTTGTTCATTAACACATCATCTTATGTGAAATGTATGCAAATTGTATCATAAAGTATGGTAATTTATCGTAAAGTAACTGTAATTTTTATTCTGTTACAAGAATCAGAAAGGATAAACATCAATATATTATTAACAAATTGTATCAGAAAACATGGAAAGTTATCGTAAAGTACCTGTATTTTATATTCTGTTAAAGGAATAAGTGTGGATAATCACAAAGATCAAGAACTGTACGGACAGATGATTCTGATCTGCAAAAAAATAAAACAAAAAAAAAGAGGAATTAACGTAGATCTGAAGAAATATACAATGAACATTGGAAGGAGAAATAACATACTAACATTGAACACATCATTAAATAAGAAATAAACATCAAAGATCTTAAAGAGTTATGAAAGTTTTAGAGAGAGAAATTATAAATCTTCCATTCGAAGCTAGTTAAGATGGAAACAGATGTTATGTAGTTGGATCACAAATGTAATATGTTCAATAATAGAGCATCGTAATCTGATAATGGAAAAAAAGAATCATCATTAGATCTTAACAATGGTGTTAATACAAAACTGTAAATTTTAAATCATATAAAAGATGAATGATTTTCGAGCAATCTGATGAAGATGAAAGAAAAGTTCTGAGATTAATGGAGGTTTAACAACTAGTTTCGAGTTTAAAAGAGAGGAAATAAAAAATTAGATCTTATCAATGGTTTGAATAAATAGAGAAACAGTTTAAAACCTGAATTACAATGGAAGTTTTTACAACTGCTACTGTATGAAGATGAAACAATGAAGGTTTGAGCTGCTGCTGGTGAGTTTAATGGAGGTTTATTGAAGATTTAGTTTTTAGAGAGAGAGAGAGAGAGAAAAAGTTACCAGATTTCAATCACGGAATATATTGAAGATTTTGGTTACTTTCCATTGAAACGTGATTGGAGAGAGAAAGTCGAGATAAAAATGGGAAAAATATCTTTAACAGTTTAGAATGTAAATCACGTTTTGATATTAAAGAAAGTTAATATAGGTATTAAATCTTTAATATGTATTATATGGATTTGTGTTTTCTCTCTAGATGAGACCAAAAGGACTAGATATCCATTTAAATTATTATTTAGGTTTTGAAATCCTTTTTAGGATTATAGAGGACTATATCTCCTATTAGGACCCGTTTTTTGGGCTATAAACTCAAAAATTATTTACAAAATGAGTTTTTTTTTCAAATATTATTTCAAATTGGGCCTAATTTCCTATTATTCCCAAATTTTGGGCCTTAGAATTACGGGCTCAAGGAACAACTAGGAAACATAAATCAATAAAAATCATGATCTTTATATCGTAAGCATTCCAAAGTAAAAGAATTTTGACTCCTAATTTTCAACACTCTCTTGCTTTTTTTTAATAACTCGTCGTAGTATTCTCAATTTTTTTGTTACTGGTTCTATTGATTCTTCTCGTGGTTCTTCTTGACCCACATATAAGTACCCGAATCAAGTGAAACTAGGCTTTCCACATAAACTATTGTACTAAAATACAATGGTATGCCTTTTACTTCTATGATGTTCCTCAGACTTTTTTGTTGTTTATCATACACACCCAAAGTATTCTTAGTACCCTCAAATAGAATATCACCATTTTTATAACAAAATAGTGGCTTTGTGAAACAAATCTTTCCTAAACATGTCTTTTCAGAAAGGGTTAACAATTTACTCCAAGACGAACTTATTCCATATTCCTTCATCACCCATACATCAGCAATGACCCACCAATTAAAAGACTTGTGACAAATAAAAAGATCACCTCCCAAAACACCCAAAGTTGTTTGCTCTCTCCCATCAAAACAATCTGGTAGTGAAATTTCATAGAATCTCTCTTCTCTAAGGTTGAAAGAAACAATAACTCTTGAATTTTTCGATATCCAATGAAGAGCTCCATTAACAAAGATTCCAGGTACATCAAAAGAAATATTAGGAATGGATTGAATAGTATTACTTCTCCATGAATTCGATTGTAATGTATATACATGGACTTGATGATGAGAAATTTCAGATGAACTCGAAGAAGTAGTTCTAACAAATTTTACCAACTTATAATCCTTTGTTTGATCATCATAACCAAACCCGTATTCGGCCGCATTCCTTAAGCTATTCCTTGGTTGTAATGGTATTCTCTTGTATTCTTTGGTGAGTGGGTTCCAAACACAAATTAAACACTCAGACAGTTTTAAACAAATCAAACCATTACAATATCCAATAATATCAACACAAACACAATCCAGTTTCATTGGGTAATCAAGTTTAACAGCCGTAAAAGATTCATCTGATAATGATAAAAAATTAGCATAATGATTAGGAGATGGAGAGTAAAGATGTGAAGCTTTAAACATGAGATTAAATTCGGTTCTTTGATTAGAAAGGTTAAGATGATTTTTAATAAAATAAGGATCTCTAAATAACCTATTCCATGACTTACATACGCATCTAAATCTTAAGATGGATCTTCCTCGTACCCTTGAAAATATATTAATAATAACATCTTCTGAGAGTTTAGTCATCGTCACCCTTGTGTTTCTTCTTCTTCTTCCTTTTCAGATTTCAATAGTTTCTTAGTAATATGTATATATATAGACATAGGCTCAAATCTAAGTTTCATTCGGTTTCAAATAGTAATTTCCTTGTTTCAACAAAAAAAATAAAATAATAGTAGTTTCCTAATTGGAACTAAACAGGTATTAGGATTTAGGGTTAAGACTCTAGTTACCCATAAAAAAATGTCAAACAAAATAAAGCCCTCAATTCATGGGCGAGCCCCAGACGGTTACGCATTATTAGTCACAAACCCATGTTTGGTTACCCATTTTGGTTACCCAGATTTACTTAGCACTCCAGAAACACTTTGAAAATTCAAACCCCCTCTACCTAGGGGTGGGAATCGGTCCGGACCGGTCGGTATCGGACTCTAACTTCATCGAACCAGTCGACTCGGACATAAACTGTTGGCGACCACCTCTTTACTCGGGCGGACTCGGACGGTCACTCTCAAGAATTCTTTGTCCATTGACCGTCCAAGACCGTTTATTTTACCGGTCCAGTCGGACACCGGACGGTCTCGGTCCGGACTTTCCAACAAATTTACTTAATTCAGAATTTTATTTTTATTACCACAAACAAAATTACTTACAAATGAAGATGTTTAGCCCAAGAAATCAAAAGTAAATATAAAAAAGAAAAAACACAGTTGATCATCATTTGACAAGATATAATTAAGTCATGCACTAATGTTTGGTCTTCAAGAGGACTATATGACTATAGCCAACGATTATCATATATTCATATGTCTATAAAATTCAACGGTCAACTTCTAAAAATGAGGACAGTTTAGTCGGTCAACCTATTCAGTCACTCGTACTGGTCGGTCAGCGGTCGGTCCTTCGACATAGAATTTTGACCGTGACCGTCCGCCAATTCTTTCGGGCCGGTCGGACACTGACCGTTATGACCATCGGGTGTCCATGGACACTTTTTATCTCGGTCGATCGGGTCGGATAGCGGTCTTCCGGATCTTTTTCCCACCCCTACCTCTACCCAGCTAACCGTAGGATCTGCTTAATTATAATTATTTCTCCACGACCAACCCTTTAACTTATTTAGGAACTTATATATACACGTGCCACAATATTTTTATTTTTTTTTGAGAAATCGACTATGATCTACATTAGTCGTTATAAGGCATTGATACGTCATGAAGATGTGATACGCACGATAACTGCTCAAGTTAAACTTATAATAAAAGAGACCTCCCGTTATTCGTTAAAATCTTTTTACTAGAAACTTAAAAGTCCGGATCTTCGAAGATCTCAAAAGTTTCGGGACAAAAATTTATTAAAATTTTGAAGGTCCAGGAACTTTTAAGTTGTGAAAAATTTTTATAACATTTTT
Source organism: Eschscholzia californica subsp. californica (assembly GCA_002897215.1). NCBI lineage: Eukaryota > Viridiplantae > Streptophyta > Magnoliopsida > Ranunculales > Papaveraceae > Eschscholzia > Eschscholzia californica. The sequence continues at coordinate 95,590 of BEHA01005582.1, forward strand.
TATCTGGGACATTGAAATTCCTGGATCATTAAGTTCTGGAACATTTTTATTAGAACTTTAAGTTCTAAGACCTATTTTGTTAGAATTTTGGATCAATTTTACATCTAAGTCTTTCAAACAAATGGTTAACATTAAAACAAAAGATATTATTCTATATACTTATTTCTTTCTCATTATTGTTACGCAAAACGAAATGTAATAGAAAAAATGAAATATTTTGAGTTTTTTTGTCCGTAAAACGTGATAATAACTACTAAAATTCGACGATAAAAAAAAGTCAAATGTTTTTTTTTGCATTAAAAAAAAAAGTCAAATGTTTGGCATATAACTATATGACTCTGTCATTCCACATTCTTTCAGCAATACTATCTCTCCAATCACCAGCTTGTTGTCTTTGTTGTTCTTGAGTTTGAATCTCTTCATCATAATCTTCATTAGGGATACACTCATCGGTTTCTTCTTCATCTGGAGCAAATTCGTCTGAACTGCATTCTCTTCGAATAAAGTTATGCAATCCTGCACATGCTAAAACTAATTGTGCTTGTGATTTAAACGGAAAGGATGGAGCAGTTTTGAAAATTTTGAATCTCGCTTTAAATACACCGAATATTCTTTCTATCGCGGTTCTTAAAGAAGAATGACGATGATTAAATAATTCCTCTTTAGTTTCTGGACGTCTAGTACTCCCAAACTCCCTTAAATGGTATCGAACTCCTCGATATGGTGTCAAAAATTGAGGACGATTAGGATATCCGGCATCTGCCAAATAATATTTACCTACAACAGAAATATTTAAATGAAAAATATATATTCATATATCATCAAATCAAAATATATTAAAATGAATTTCGGTAAAAATAAAAATTATCTTACCACGCGGCACTTTAAATCCACCGCTTCCCTCTAAAGCATCTTTTAGTACTCTTGCATCATTTGCTGATCCTTCCCATCCACTACGAACATATATGAATTGCAAATCAAAGGTGCACGCCGCCAAAACATTTTGTGATATAATTCCTTTTCTATTACGATATGCAACCGAATTTTTTATTGGTACCATGGCCGGAATATGTGTACCATCAATAGCTCCGACACAATCCTATGTTTCAAACATAACATGATTGATAAAGTTAACTTAAGAGTATAATATAAAATTAAATTAACTTTAATCCAAAAGAAATTTATTTGATTACCAGAAAGTAACGATTGAAGCGATCATCTGTTAGGATCTTCATTGAGGTGGTCGTTGGAGTTTTCACCATTAATTCCGGAGCTAATAAGGTTAACGCTCTCAACACTTTATTGAAGTTTATGCTTGTACAAAATTTAGATCTATCAAATCTTTCTCGAGTTACTGAATAACTATTATTCTGACCAACCGTTAAAAGAAACATCCCAAGCATCTCTTCCACACTAACATAACGAATACCCATTAAAAGAAACTTCTCTTTTAAAATTCGACATAACTTGAGGAATGTATCTGGATACATCCTATAAATCTCACGAAACTCATCAGGGGAATCACTTAATTTTTGTTGGATATAAATGAATCATTTACTAGAGACTGACTTTCTTTGAGCATTAGGTGCATGTAGACAAAAATTGCAAGTAAATGCGATTGCACGAATAATAATGTCATTGTTACTATTTATTTTTTCAACATGTTCCTCACCTTCAACATTATCTTCATAATCCATTTGATAAATCCTAACAAATAAACAATGAAATAAAATACGTCAAAAACATTATAACATAACCCTTCTAAGATTGCTCAATATAAAAAAAAAACATATAGAAAACCATATAAAGTAAATAATATCTTTAAACGATATTGTCGTTCCACTAACATAAATTGTATGGGCAAATATCCGCCCCACGAGGTGCCCGCAGAATTTATGAACAACCGCTTCGTAAGGATAAAATCCGCGAAGCTTGATAAGGAGGCCCGGTAACGGCCCAAGACGCTAGCATGATCACCAGATCCATACCCGCTTAACACTAAGCGTATCTGACACGTGTCGCGCGATAACCACCTCCTAGTACTAAGCTATCTGACGGCTAGAAGGTTATCGCGCAATCCATAACCGCACTAATGGTGAATATTCCGTATCTTCCACTTGAAGACGGACGTTACCGGCCAGTAGCTTATCGCACACGCGGTAGCATCCTGACCGTCCCCCAAGAGATTCGAATTCTCATCTGACGGTCAGTGCGTCAGATCCCCTATCTCTTAACGTACTTCCATGAGTAATGTCACAGAATAATTACGTCGGTTACGAGCTGACCGTCATCAAGACGACCCTCCTCTACCACTATAAATACAAGAGGCTACAACCAGACCAGGGCATCCAATATTCGACAACAATACTCAAGTAATCCTATCCATCTTCTCAAGCATTCACTCCGATAAGCCTCTCAAAGAATTCTCTGGTCTGATATATTCCCCAACCAACGGTAACGAGCTGACGGTAACACCCTTCCAACAGTAGCTAGCTGGCCGTATCACCTTCCTAATACCGCCACCTCCTTATCGCATCATTCATCTAGCGATAAGACGCTTGACGTATCATCTTCATTCATCCAACGATTCTCACCATCTGATCCACTTACGATAAGCACCTTATTGCTGATCCCTTTACGACCAGCACCTTATCGCAAGTTCACTTACGACTAGCAAGTTAACGATACCGTCATCTTCTTAATTACAGTAAGTATATCATTACCGTGGGGATCTGTTCCGACAACTCCACGAGCCGCGACACCTAAGCACTCCAACGACGGTTACCTCCCTATCGCCCATTTTCACTTTAATTATATTTGATCAAGTATCTGACTTGACCGTCGGAGCCCCCTTAGGCCGGCACCATCCCGGTGTCCCAGAGGCTTCACGATCTTTTCTCTCTTTTTGTGTGCAGGTTCTTTTCGACACGTAGCCGGTCCCCGAAGCATCCGACCCGACCCGACAGGACTTTGACCGTTGACCCGTTGACTGTCAGACTTTCCGACCCGTGGACATTTTACCGTCTACATAAATAAAGCATAAAATAGAGTATTTGAATCATAAACAAAACAAACTAAAATAAATCTTAAACCCTAAACTCCAAAGTATCATTTATCAAGCTCCGATATTATCCAATTTTTTCGCTCATCCAGATTCATCATGGAAAACATCATTTTCTGCTCCGGAGATTTTAGAAGTTTTGCTCCTTCCATTTTCATTGTGTAGTCCAAATCAGGAATCTCATAAAGTGCTTTACACCAATCGTTTGGACTCTTTGTAGTCTGAACAAGTTCTTCCAGACTCAGAGCCATTCTTTCACTAACTTTTTCATAGTGTGTCCTTGCTCGTTTTCGTTGGACAGGTAATTTGCTCCTACTTGGTTGATTTGATCTATAAGTATTATCCTCAACGTTTGGAGGCGCATAACGTTGGTCACAATTAATACTGTTAGGAAAAGGGTCTAAGTCGACATCGAAGTTGTCGACATCAATCCCTTGTAACCCCTCGACTGATGCTTCACAAGCATTATCTCCAACAGCTAAAGACCCTCCAAATATTGTGTACCAATCCTCGTATTCTGGATATCTGTCACTCCGGTAATCCTTAGCATTAGGGTGTTTCTGCAATAAACTACTTGGATCAAATATTTTACTAAGAATTTTATTACAGTTACTTAAATTAAATTTTATGTTTAATTACCTTAAAATATTCTTCCCAAACTTCTTGCGGAGCGGTGATCTTACAGGTGGTTGCATCCCAACCAAATCCAGAGCATGAAGCCATTAACTCTTTAATTTGTTTTTACTTACCTCTCCACTTCTTAATTTTACTACTTACATGTTCTGATGTTTTATTACCGTTACACTTTTGATTTAGAGCTGGAATAATTACTTGGTCATAGTACGTCTTTGAAAGTGCACCATCTTTTCCGTATTTACCGCTATTCATGGCTTCAACAATAAGTTGAAGTAACACTTCATTTTCAGTTGGAGTCCATTTCATATACTTTTTTGTTGTCTGTGAACTCATCTAACAAAAATAAATAATAATTTAAATTAAATTATCTTACTCAACGAAATACTAGATAATACTACAATTCAAATAATGATTTACATATTTTTTTTTTTAACTTATTTTTTCAACCAAATCTCAGGATGATCTGTACTTGAAGTTTCCATGATTAAATCTTACTTTTTTCCTTGGGTTCTGATTTATTTAACTATGCTAGTCTAGTAGTTTTATTTTGGCACAAAAACCTAGCCTAATAGTTTTTTTGTTGATGAAGCCTAATAGTTACCAACCTAAACTGTTGAATCTGTTGAGGAAGCCTAGTAGTTTTTTGTTTTGGCACAAAAAAAATATTAATTGATTAAGTATACATGAAGAAAGTACATGCAGTGAAGAGACTTACTACATTAAAGATAACCATCATAATTTTCTAACCCTACAAGCCTAACAACAATAGTCTTATAAAAAAATCCATAAAACCTAGTAGCTGATGACATCATCGATACATGATTCATCTTTGCTCGTATCCTTATGTTGTTACTAGTCAAATCAATTCCCTATAACCCTATAACCCTATCATTGGTCTTTGCCTATAAACCCTATAAACCCTAATCATTGGTCTTTGCCTATAAACCCTATAAACCCTAATCATTCTTCTTTGTTTTGCTTTGACACGTACATACACATTGAATATTGCTTTGTTTTTAAATCAATGTACAACTAGTTAAGGTTGCTCAATAGTAAAAGTTTCTAGCAATAAATTCTTACCTTAAGATTAGCAAGGAGAGAGACAAGAAGGAGACAAGAAGGAAAAAGTGGTGGAAATACAACCGTAGGAGAAGAAAAAGTAGGGTTTCATATGGTCTATTCGTTATTTATATAAATTATTAGAAAGAAGTTTTTTATTTTTGTCTATTTTAACCCAATATTTTCATGTACACCCAAGTAGAAAGAATTTCAAAGATCCACCTAAACTGGTGAAACTTTGGATTTGACAAAATTACTATAAATTTGTCTCCAAAAGTGCTTGGGTCGGATCTTTTGCTAAAAGTTCTAAATTTTTTTTCTAAAAAATGAATAACACGGAATTTTAAAGTTCTTAAAAAAAATCCAAACCAATAACACTAAACTTCGAAGTTCCCAAAATAAGGTCTAAACCAATAACGCTAAACTTCAAAGTTCTTAAAAAAGACTTGAACCAATAACACCGATCTCCAAAGATCTTAAAAAAAGGTCTAAATCAATAACACCAAACTTCAAAGATCTTAAGATCTCACGAAAGCTCAACGAATAACCCCCACTAAAGCCCAAAAATATGAAGGAGGCCTAAAGTCCGACAAACTTATTACATTATTTACACCTTTAATAGCCCTAGTTCAATAACCATATATTCCACCTTCCGTGGGAATCGAACCTAGGACCTCCAGATTTTTGGAGTTTATGTCAACAATTTTACAAATTCAAATTCATAAAAACATCCAAATTTGACTTGGTCAAAGTCCAATTCTTTGGACCAAGTCTTTATTAAGCCCGCAACAACAAAACGTAAAGAAAACCCTTCGCCAACTAAAATAAATAAATAAATGAATGAATAAAAAGATAAGTCCAAAGCGTAAGCATAATTTCCTACTTTGAGAGGGTCGCATGCAACCTTGGGACAAAAAAAAAGTCTCCGGGACATAAAGACTAAGTTAATCAAGATTGTTGATCGTCTCCGGGGCAAGTCTTTATTAGGGGGCATATTTTTTTTACCCCAAACATTTACTTGATTAAATTCCACCCGCTAATCTTCATCTTCCCTCTTTTACTCTCTTTCCCATTGTCTCTCACCATCTTTTTCTCTTGTTTTCATATCATCTCTCTCATTCACTAATTTTCTCACTCGATTCCTCATTGTCTATATCTTACTATCTTTCTCTATTGTTCTCATTATCCCTCTCTCGATCTTTTATTGTTTATACATATCTCAATTTTTCAATGTTTGTTGGTCGATCTCCCATCCCCCTCTCTCACACAGACACGATTCTGGCGAAGGGAAGTGTTACCTTCGCCGGACCAGACCTCGAGAAGAGTTTCTGGCGAGATCTAGAGAGATAAATAGTGAGAGCGAAAGAAAGACAGTGAGAGAGAGAGATAATGTGAGACAGTGGGAGGGAGAGAGAGAGAGCAGCAAAAGAGAGAAAGGAAGATAGTAAAGATTAAGATTAGAGGCAAAGTTCAATAAAGTAAATTTTTGGGCTAAAAAATATGTACGTATATCCCATAAGTCAATCTTGATTGACTAAGTATTTATGTCCTGTATACTCAGAAATTAAAAAAATAAACATCTAGATTATCAGTTACAATTATAACCGGAAGGAAATGGGTTAATTCTGTTTTGGCCTCCAATTTGTGACTAACTCACCGTTATGGCTCCCCATAAGTGTCTGGTAGTTTGATTGGCCCTCAAAGACCAGTTTTTTCCATAAGTACTCTTGGGNGGGGGGGCAAAATAGAATTATTTCTCAAAAAAAATAAAAACCATAAAAGCCATGTCACCTCTTTCTTTCTCCTCCACTTCATCATATCCCTCTTCCATCACATGTCCTCCTCACATTTCTTCTCTGGCGAAAGGTCGTCGACCAAAACAAAAAGTTTTGACCGACCACCTCAAATATAAAAAAGAAATCATCTTTCTTCTTCTTCTTTTTCTCTCTCTTCTTCTCTCCCTTCTATCGCTCATTTCTCTCTTTAAAACCTCTGGGGAAGGGGTTTCCTTCGCCGAAAGTTTACTCCAACAGACCTTTGAAGGTCTGTTGAAGATCTGTTTCAACAGAGAAAAGAAGGGAGAGAAAAATAAGACAATAAGACAGAGAAAGAAATAAGAGGAAGACAGAAGAAGAAAAGAAAGGAAGAAATAAAGAAAGAAAGATGAAGAAGAAGGAGAAACGAATAATTTTTTTTGTTTTGTTTAGGTTCAAGGTGGTATGCCGGAATTTTATATCTCAGGAGTAAAATATAATGCTAAAATAAAAGCATATTGATCAATCTAGCAGAACTACAATATAATTCAAAAACATAAATGTTCATCGAATTCAATATGTCGATCCTAGATGGAACATGTTTTATTCTGCACTTATTATGCGCACCCTCAAATCATTGCATCCTTTCGATGCTAGAAGTTGTACCAGTGCCTCAAAACATGAGATTTTTGTCCTTACAAATACTCTATTCTATATCATGAACGATACAGAGATGGATCGCATTGTCCAATTATTGATCCCAAAATTTCTACAATAAAGTAGGTAGGTTGCTAATATAGTTCCATGTCCTTGAAATATGAAGAAATACACACTTGTATAGGACTTTGAAGCTACATTAAAATGGGCATGTTGTTTTATCATTAATAAGTTTGGGAGAATTTAGAGCTAAGGTGAATTGTGTACAAACTATTGGGGTTTGGAAGACTTGCACATACCATTTCTTGCCACCCCATTTTAGAAATCAACTTTCTGTAGTGGCGCCTAGCGCTTTAATAACAATCAAAACTCGACAAAGTCTCAATTTCAACGGTTCTACCACATAGCAGCAAATTGTCAGATTGTTCTTAGGCTATAAACAAGGCTAGTGGGTATCTGTTCGAGCAGTTTCAATAGTTTGGTTCTTTTTCTTTATACAAGACAATTAGGTTGTGTTCATTTTCAAAAATAGAAGATTTTGAAGCTGGTTCGAGTCTCGAGGTCTGATCGACTCAAGTTAGATTTCAAGATATATTTTTTTCTGACTCGTGATGTGTAACTCGTCTGAGTGACTGATTTGGGCTAATTTTGAGTTCCTTTGAGTTAGATGATTCAGATTTCACTGAGTCAGATCTAGACAACGAGAAAAACAATACCACCTTACTATATTTTGGAGTGTTCACCTTACTAACATTTGGAGTGTTCTTTGTTTTGATTTCGTGAGAATAGCCTCACATGGGAGAATGGGTATCTAGGAACCAAGAATATGAGCTCTAGGTACTCTCCACTCATAGCCAATTGGTTTTGAGTTGGATGACCACAAACTTAACATGGTATCAGAACTAGGCCCACACGTGATAGGCTTAAAAAGCCACACGTTCTCCACGTTGCCCAAAGAAGTACACGTGTTAGGGTCAAAGAACACCACACATGAAGGGGTGTGTGAGAATAGTCCCACATGAGAGAATGGGTATCTAGCAACGAAGAATAAAAGTTTGATTATTTTTCAAGCATCTTATTGATCCTAACGACATTCTTAGATATAACAGAAATTTGAAATTTTTTGTAGCATTTTATTGATTTTAAAAACACAATTATATACTTACACCAAAAAATACTTTTAAGTTTTTAAAACAACTTAGGTGATGAATCGGCCTAACAACAACATAATAATGTATCATATTTTTCAGACTTACTTACATTATGTTAACGAAATTTTTAACATTCTCTAGCATTTCCTTCATTCTCCTGTATTACTTAAATTAGGAGAACAAGATTTTAAACTTTTTTTTAGAATTTTCTTTATTCTTATATATAATATATGCTTTGAGTTGTTTAAATTAAAACAATTTTAAATATTTTTTTCAGCATTTTATTGAGTTTAACAACATAATTATATATAACATGTCTTTTTACTTGTTAGAGCAAGTGAACAAAAGTTTGATTATTTATCTAGCATTTTATTGATTCCAACAACACACTTAGGTATAACATGTTTTTGAGTTACTTAGTTTAGATTAACAAAATTTCAAAAATTTCAGGCATTTTACAGATTTTAACAACCCAATTATATCTTAAAAAAATCCAATCTTGTTTTCATCTAAAATATGCATGTAAACTAATATGGGAGATTTTATAAGTAATGTCTTTTATTATCAAAGGCAATGTATTTTGCAAGTTTGACTTGGTCAATTCATAATGACTAAGTTTGTTTAATGGCAATGATAATTTTTAGGGTTCAGTTCACCCATCCGGCCTTCTCCGGTCGGCGACATTAATTAAAAAAAATATCTTCTTCCTTCATCTTCTTCCTTCTTGTTCTCCTTTTTTCTTCGTTCCTTTCCCTCTTCTTCCCTCTCTTTTCTCTCTATTGTCTACCCTTCGCCGACTGTCTGGTAAAACCAGACTGCATCTAGATCTGCACCATGAGCTATCAAATCCAATCACTCTCGTTCGTATTCTGATGAAGTGATGATATCTCTATCATAAGCTTTTTCTTGCTTTTCGGTTGCTTTAATAATGGCGTAAAAGTACAGAAAGTTCTCATACATTTTTCATTCACGCTTGTTATTCCAAACCTTTACTTCCATCGTTATCAATTTTAGGACTTCAAATCATGTGTTAAAGGGGTTTTTGTTTTTGATGGTTTGATTTCTACTTGTTAATTAATTTGAATGGAGAAGATAACGGGACATGCGCATTAGGGTTAGGGTTTCTCCTGTCCCAAACAATAATAAAAAAAAACACACGAAAATAATAAAACACAAACTATAGAACCGTATATAATCACAACGAAAGAAACAAAACAAAGGTTCGAGATAAGATTAAGCTCTAAATACTGAGATCAAATAATCAAGAAATTACTATGTATAAGAACAACTCTAGAATCAGAAAGAGAAAAAAGGGATTCCCATTAAATTACCTTTATTTGTTGGCGAAGAATGAAGAAGAGATAATTATACAAGTTATTAGAAACTACTACTAGCTAAATAGTTGATTTGAAACCCTAATAATCTAGAAAAAGAAGAAGGAAGGAGATGAATGAAGGAAGAAGAGAGAGAAATAAAAATTCAGTTATGGTCGCCGACCGACACTGTTAGGTCAAACCTAGCTTGAGGCATTGCCTCTTAAACATACATGGCCTTTAACCAAACTAAGAATTGCCTTTATCGAGATTGCCTATAACAACTTTTGACATTGCCTATAAAATCTCCCAACTAATATATATTCTACTGACATTTTCATTATTGTTGTAGCATTTTATTGATTTGAACAACATCATATGCTTTTTTTAAAAATTTGCATAAATTTTCTTTTAGCATTTCTTTGATTTTTTTGTATAAATTTTGGCAACTGTACCAACATCTTCTAAACTCTGAAAAATCGATCATATTTTTACAAACATAAATTAGTTGGATAAACAAAGAATGTTGTCGACATCGTTGTGGTATTTGTAGCATTCCTATAATATCTTCTAGCATTTCCATTAACTCTCAACATTTTTAACGTCTTTCACGATATTTGTACTAAAACTTAGAGTAATTAAAATTAAGAGAAACCCATTAAAACATAATCAATTACAATATAATCCATTACAAGACCTAATAACTTCAAGACTTTTTCCATTTATCCTTCAATTCATGCAGGAACATCCAAGTCAATTCAACCCTCATCCTTTGCGATTGCATTGATAAATCTTTGACTGACATCCCGTGTGACAAAGGCTTATAGTTAGCTCGACCACAAGTTCATCCACGTGCAAAATCACATACAACCACAATCATGCCTATAACTTTGTAAAATACATTAGTGTTCAAACAAATGCTTGTAATTCATGGAATAATAAAATAAAAAACGTAAAAGAATCGAAATGTAAAACTTCACAGAAAATCTGTACAATTGTCGATAAAGTCATTTTGAGAGTAACGATGTTATGTTTGTAAAAATATTATTTTTTTGTTAGAGTTCAGAAAATGGTTGGTAAATTTCCACAATTTATGAAAAATCAATAAAGTGCTACAAGAAATTTGAGAGTGTTGCCGATTGCAAAGAAACTCGCTCATACAATATTACGAAACGTAAATGGTTTTTTTGGATAAGCCAGAAAATTATAAAAAGAAATATGTTTTTAGAATCAAGAAAAATGCTTTGAAAATATACAAACAGTTTGTGAAATATATAAGTAATTTTCATGCAAATTTTCCAGAGGAAACAAGATTGTAGAGAGATCTGAAGAATTTTTTTTAAGAAAAAGATTGATATCCTAGCTTTAAGAATAAGAACAACAACCCATGCATGGTGCAATAATTTATCGTGAAAAAAAACGAGAATATGATAAAAAGAGATCTGTAATCCATTGAGCACCATGTTCTTCTTGTTTTCTTCAGGTGAAGACTAAAAAGAATGGATGAATTTTCTCTGCAATTTCTTTAGGTTTTATCTCGGTGAACTGAAGAAGAGAGAGTTATGGTCATTTTTTTACTCAAAAGATTAGGGAAACATTCCTTTAAATGGAAAAGGCAATATTTGTAGGGATAGAAACTTCTTATTCAAGAATTATTTTCATGAAACTGAAAAGGTTATTTATATCTTCTAATATCGGTAATTTTATTTAACCTGGGATAGGTTAGGTAGTAGTAGAGAAAAGAGAGGGTAGACATGTAAATTACTCTTGGTGGATTTATTTTCTATTTAATATTATCTTTCGATTCTAAACCCATTGACCCTGGGATTTTGGACCTAAAACCCATCCCCCGAAAAATATTCTACTTAATATCCTATATATTAAAATAGGTATGTCGGTTATGTGAGGTATAAGTCTGATCGTTCATTTTTTGGGAGTTTGATAAAGATCACATCTGACCACCAATATAAAATCCTCTTTTTGTAATTCGAGCCAAAACAAAGGGGTATTAGTGTCAATAATTAAGTTATAACTTTTTGAAACTACCATTAGACTCTTATACCCTCATTTGTATTAGATATTATCAGATATGTCAGCTTCTAACAAATTAACTGCAGTCTTCAAAAAAAAAAATTAACTGCAAATCTATTGTTGGCATTTAAATCTATTGTTGGCATTTATTAGATACCCAACAATTATGAGACGAGATCGTGGGAGGAAGAGAAATTAGTGGGGAGAAAATCGGTTACAATATCTCTAATTTATTAATTTTTGGGAGTTTGATAAAGATCACTTCCTCTCACCGCCACACATATTTTTCTCTCTCCTCTTCTCTGCAACTTGATTTATTAATTTGGAATTTGATGTATGAAGATTACTAATCGTATGACGCGGCGAAAACCTAGTACATGTACTACACAATAGCCTTTTATATAAAAAAATGCAATTACAAACAAAAAAACAGAAGACTATCATTTTATATCCAAAAACATACTTGAATGTGATTTATCATGTAATTCATGACTCTAAGCTAATGTGCTACAGTAGTTCAAATTTAAATAAATGATATTTTCACGAAGCAATTAATGGAATTACGTAAATGAAAAAGAACGTCACACGAGCTTTTAAGCATTTTACATTTTATAAACTGTATTTGGAAGAAAGAGGTAAAACGTCATAAAAATTTACGCAAGGAATAACTAGAGCAGAAAAATATATAAACATGATCTTTATATCGGAAGCAATCTGAAGTAAAAGAACTTTGACTCCAACTTTTTCAACAATGTGTGGCTTTCTTTGTAGCTCACTAGCTCACCTTCGTATTCTCAATTTTTTTGTTACTGGTTCTATTGATTCTTCTTTTTGATCTTCTTGACCCACATAAGTACCCGAATCAAGTGAAACTAGGCTTTCCACATAAACTATTGTAAGAAAAAGTGATGATACGCCTTTCACTGTTATGATGTTCCTGACACTTTCTTGCTTTCTATCGTACACACCTAAAGTATTACCAATACCTGCAAATAGAATATCACCATTTTTATAACAAAATAGTGGCTTTTGGAAATTAATCTCTTCAAGACCTGTCTGGGAGATGATTAACAATTTACTCCAAGACTTACTTACTCCGTATTCCTTCATCACCCATACATCAACATTGGGGATGGGACGATAAGAATTACGACAAATAAAAAGATCACCTCCCAAAACACCCAAAGTTGTCATCCCTCTTCCATCGAAACAATCTGGTAGTGAAATTT
>BEHA01005582.1:118887-146180 GCA_002897215.1 Eschscholzia californica subsp. californica
GAATGGTGGGCAGAATCTGTTGCTACAGCTTGTTATATTGTGAACAGGTCTCCACATTCTTCTTTAGATGGCGGCATACCTTACGAGGTGTGGTCAGGTGAACATGCAGATTACGGGAGACTTAAGGTTCTCGGTTGTACGGCCTATTACCATGTTAAAGGTAACAAACTTGATAATAGAGCAAAGAAGGCAATTTTCTTAGGATATGCTACAGGAGTCAAGGGTTATCGGCTATGGTGTACGGAAGACAAGAAGTTTGTAATCAGCAGAGATGTGGTGTTTGATGAGTCATCTATTGTAGCTATGGTGAAAGCTACGGTGCCTAGTTGTGGTGATGTTGGGTCTACTAAAGCTCAAGTAGTGGAAGTAGAAATCGAAGACCAACGGGTTCCTAGGAATCATGATCAGGTGGAGCATCAGGATAATACTCAGGATGAGGAAGTTGATGAACCCGATCATGAGGAGGTTCAAGGGGAAGGTACACAAGTTTTACAACCACAACAGCAGGATGTTTCGGTACACACTAGGCCGAAACGGTTATATAAGCCGGTACAGAGGTTAGGGTCAGACAAACCTCTTAGGCATTACGGGCAGGCAAATCTGGTTGAATATGCACTCTCGGTGGAAGACGACGAGCCGGTCACCTTCAAACAAGCTATTACCGCGGAGGAAAGAGAGAGTTGGTTGGTTGCTATGCAAGAAGAGATGGAGTCTCTTCACAAGAACCAGACATGGGAGGTTGTCCCATTGCCCGAAGGTAAGTCTGTTATTGGTTGTAAATGGGTGTACAAGAAGAAAGAGGATTATTCCGAAATCAAGGGTACAAGGTATAAGGCAAGACTAGTGGCCAAGGGTTATGCACAGAAAGAAGGGGTCGACTACAATGAGATTTTCTCCCCGGTCGTGAAACATACTTCTATTCGGGTGCTATTGAGTATTGTTGCTCACAGTGATCTTGAGCTGGAACAACTCGATGTTAAAACCGCCTTCTTGCACGGTGATTTAGAGGAAGAAATTTATATGGCTCAACCTGAGGGATACAAGGTTGAGGATAAAGAAAATCAAGTATGTCGTTTGAGGAAGTCTCTTTACGGATTGAAACAATCCCCTCGCCAATGGTACAAACGATTTGATTTTTTCATGCTAAAGCATGGTTTTCGCAGAAGTGACTATGATTGTTGTGTATACATCAAGAAGCTTCGCGAAGGTGACTTTATTTATCTCCTTTTGTATGTGGATGACATGCTTATTGCTTCTCGAAGCATGGTGGAGATAGATAAGTTGAAATCTCAACTCAGTCAAGAGTTCGAGATGAAAGACATGGGCGCTGCAAAGAAGATACTGGGAATGGAGATTAAGAGAGAGCGGTCAAGTAAGAAACTGTACTTGAATCAGAAAGGTTACATCGAACGAGTAGTGTCTCGGTTCGGGATGCAGAATGCGAAGGCGGTGTCAACACCTTTGGCACCACACTTCAGGCTCTCGGGAAAACAATCTCCCACTACTACGGTGGAGAAGGATCATATGGATCGTGTACCGTATGCTAGTGCAGTTGGCAGTTTGATGTACGCTATGGTGTGTACTCGTCCGGATATTTCACAAGCGGTCAGTGTGGTTAGTAGGTTTATGGCAAATCCGGGGAAGACACATTGGGAAGCTGTGAAGTGGGTCTTGAGGTACTTGAAGGGTACTATTGATACGGGTTTGTGCTTTGGTGGAGACACATGTCAGGTAAGCGGTTATGTTGACTCGGATTATGCTGGCGATCTAAATAGAAGACGATCTACTACTGGTTATGTATTTAGGGTACATGGTGCTCCAGTTAGTTGGCGATCGATGTTACAATCTACAGTTGCGTTATCTACTACGGAGGCCGAGTATATGACTATAGCCGAGGGTGTGAAGGAAGCATTGTGGTTGTGGGGTCTTCTGGATGATCTAGGGATTAAGCAAGAGTGCGTGGATGTATGGTGTGATAGCCAAAGTGCGATCCACTTGGCGAAGAATCAGGTTCACCATGCTCGCACTAAGCATATCGATGTCAGGTATCACTTTGTACGAGATGTCATAGAGGAAGGTGATGTTTCTCTCATGAAGGTACACACAGATGAGAATCCCGCGGACATGTTGACTAAAGTGGTGACGTGTAGCAAGTTTTAGCATTGCTTGGAATTGCTACAAATCGGCTCGTGTTAAGTTGCCTGAAAGGGCGTAATGGCGACAAGGTTTTCTTTATGTGAAGGGTTGGTAGAACTACGGTAGGCTTGATCCTGTAAAAGGGTACGTAGGCAGCCATGGTCATATGGCGCAGTCGGATGAAGTTACAAAAAGAAGATATATCTTACAAGGAGTATCCTGGTGTTCGTCCAAAATTTGAAGTATATCAAATTGTGTACGAGGTGGAGAATTGTAAGAGGCAGTTTATAAAAATTGAAGAGGAGGTTAAAGAGGCAGCAATAGGCAGTTTCCAAATTGGGATGGTTTCCAATTTTTTGGCTCAATAGGCAGTTTCCAATTTTTTGGCTTATAATATATATAAATAGGGGTTGAGTGCTTTGTAATCAACACACCAACACAAGCAACAACAACTCTTCTTTAGAGAGCTAGAGAGAGAGCAAGAGTGAGAGAAATTTTTCATAGTTTTTGAGCGGTGTTAAATTTCTCGGTCGTCGAAGATTTAGTATAGAAGGTTAATTCTATACGGTACCATCTTGGGACGAACTTGCGGGTTGTGTTAGTCGTCTTCATCTATCCTTCAATAAAGATTTCTTGTTCGCCCGAGGACGTAGGTTTTAAAGCCGAACCTCATTAAATTCTGTTCGCATATTTAGATTTTGGCTTAGTTTTTCGATAATTTTCATAATCGGATCAATTTCTAGGATAGGTTCGATAGCTTCCGCGACTTTCAGTTATAACATCCCAGAACACCCAAAGTTGTTTTCCCTCTCCCATCAAAACAAACTGTTAGTGAAATTTCATAGAATCTCTCTTCTCTAAGGTTGAAAGAAACAATAACTCTTGAAGATTCCGACATCCAATGAAGAGCTGAATTAACAAAGATTCCAGGTACATCAAAATAACTACTCCCTCCGTCCCAAATTAAGAGTCCCATATCGGTAATCCAACTTATTTTCATATTTTTTCTTCTTCCAAGTTTACCCTTATTTATTTGACAACTTTTCTTGAAGTAATTCAAGGATTACAATTTTCATTCTAGAAATACATGTAACTTTTCTTGAAGTAATTAACTTTTCTTGAAGTAATTGAAAGACTACAAAGAAAAACCAACTTTTGCATTGGAAAATGTCAAATATCTTAATTAACTTAATTAATGCACTATATATTAAAGATATCAAAGAAAGGGTATTCATGGAAAAGTAAGGCATTTTATATGATATATTAGGAATGGGACTCTTAATTTGGGACATCCAAAAAAGGAATAGTGGACTCTTAATTTGGGACGGAGGGAGTATTAGGAATGGATTGAATAATATTACTTCTCCATGAATTCGATCTTAATGTATAGACATGGACTTCACCAGAAATTTCAGATGAACTCGAAGAAGTAGTTCTCACAATTCTTACCAACTTATAATCCTTTGTTTGATCATCATAACCAAACCCGTATTCAGCCACATTCCATAAGCTATTCCTTGATGGTAATGGTATTCTCTTGTATTCCTTGGTGAGTGGGTTCCAAACACAAATTAGAATTCGAGACAGTTTTAAACAAATCAAACCATTACAAGATCCAATAATATCAACACAAACACAACCCAGTTTCATTGGGTAATCAAGTTTAATAGCCCTAAAAGATTCATCTGTTAATGACAAAAATTTAGCATAATGATTAGGAGATGGAGAGTAAAGATGTCTAGCTTTAAACATGAGACTAAAATCTTGCTTTTGATTAGAAAGGTTAAGATGATTTTGAATAAAATAAGGATCTCTAAATAACCTATTCCATGACTTACATACGCATCTAAATCTTAAGATGAATTTTCCTCGTACCCTTGAAAATATATTAATAATAACATCTTCTGAGAGTTTAGTCATCGTGACCCTTGTGTTTCTTCTTCTTCCTTTTCAGATTTCAATAGTTTTTTTTAGTAATATGTATATATAGACATAAGCTCGAATCGAAGTTTAATTCGGACTCAAATAGTAGTTTCCTAATTGGGGTTCAGTATGTAACAGGTATTAAGGTATAGACTATACTTACTCAGAAAGTAGTAGTTTCCTAATTCGGATTCAGAAATCAGAATGTAACAGGTTTTCGAATTGGAACCAAACAGGTATTACGTTATAGTGCCAGTCCATTAATTTGACTGACAACACTTCAAAAAGCTCGGTAAGTAAGAGAAGAGTGTTAGAAGAGAGACTAGGGCAGCCCCGCGTCCTAACCAAAATAAAGAAGGATGAATGTTTTGAAGAGATTAAAAAAAATATATATGGGGTTAAAAAAAGGCCAGCGCTTTGGGGAAAGCTAAATAGTTTCCGGAGTGTGAAGACTTGGTCAAAAATTGGTCAATTTTATTTGACAATTTTATTTAGGGGGAAAGCAAAATACTTCTCCACCTCAGCTCTCTCTCTCTCCACCTCACCTCACTCTCTCTCCACCTCACCTCTATCTTCTCCGATTAGGTCGCCGGCCGGAAAATTTTCCGGCCGGCGACCATAAAAAAAAAAATAATATTCACTCTCTCTCTCTCTCTAGAAACTCCAACGAAGGGGTTTCCCTTCGGCGGAGTTCCGGTCTGTTCTTCAACAGACCGATCTGGTCTGTTGAAGAACAGATCGATCTGGTTTGTTCTTCAACAGACCGAACTGGTCTGTTGAAGAACAGATCTGACTAGTTCCGGTCTGTTGAAGAACAGACCGGAACTCCGGCGAAGGGAAACCCCTTCGCCGGAGTTTCTAGAGAGAGAGAGTGAGGTGAGGTGGAGAGAGAGTGAGGTGAGGTGAGGTGGAGAGAGAGTGAGGTGAGGTGGAGAGAGAGTGAGGTGAGGTGAGGTGGAGAGAGAGTGAGGTGAGGTGAGGTGGAGAGAGAGTGAGGTGAGGTGGAGATAGAGTGAGGTGGAGGTGGAGTGTTTTTTTTTTATTTCCCCGGAAAATTTCTAAAATTCTACATATTCCCTTTAAAATTTCACATCCCGGAAACTATTTAGCTTTCCCTAAAGCGCTGGCCTAAAAAAATTTGGGTAGAAAAAAAAATTGTAATTTTTTTTGTTTCCTCCAAACACCAGTCACCCTTAATGTTTTTTCATTTCTACTTCCTCCGTCTTCTCTTCCTATCACCACCATCAACTCCGACAACTCCCACTACCAATTTTGGGGACACTTCCACCATCAATTCCCACAATACTTTCTCTTCTCTCTCCCTCTCTTTCTTCTCTCATCTATGTTCCGGCAAAGGAGAGTCCCTCTTCGCCGGAATCTTCGTCTGGTTTTCCAGTCGAAGAGTCATCTGAAAACCACCTACTTCGTCTGATTTTCAAACGAGGGGTTTCGGCGAAAGGGTCTCTCTTTCGTCGGAACTTAGAGAGAGAAAGAAAAGGTAGAGAAAATTGGAGAGGGAGATAGACTGAGAAGAGAGGGAAAGAGATGAAGATGAGAAGATAACGAATTTCGACAAGAATCGCCACCTGGCAAGTATAGCGACGACATAAAAAGAAGGGTGCGTGCGGGGCAAAATAAATTAATTGGAGAGAGACACATTATAAAGAGAAATGTGAACAAACCAAGAGTTCGTAATACTACAAAGAAATATTAACGATGTGTTTGGATGCCAGATATGTAAGTAGATTTCTTGCAATAATAGAATTTGATAGGAAATCAAGATTCCTTGATCTGTTTGACTACTAAAAATCCCAAGACTCTAGAATCCTAAACTAAGCCCTAATTTGTATCTGATCAAAATTCCACCTTACCTTATACTAACATTTTACTAGAATTTTAGATTATTATACCTAAATTTCATACTTAAAATAACCCAAAAAAAAATAAATAGTTCCTACAGAATAACTTTTTTCTAAAATCCCGTTTTTTCCTCTAAAAACGGTTTTTTTTCATACTCCTATTTCATGCAACAAAAAAAAATCTCAGAGTGACCTCATTAATCATGTTCTAGCCTGAAAAAATCCTTTAGATTTTGTTAAAGTTTACATAAGTAAATATTTGTAATTTTTAGGATTAAATGTTGTTTGGTCCCCAAATATAATCTTTTTTTTTCTGACACTACAAAGTGACGTGCTATTTATGACGGACTATTTCCGACGGTAAGAAGAAACTGGTCGGAAAAAGGTTAATATTTCCGACGGAGTTCGTACCTACCGTAGGAAATTCAATTATTTCCAACAGAATGTCTAAATTCCGGCGCAAGTATGAGGTATTGACGACGAGTTTACACTGACCTTCCGACGAAAATAGTTACTTTGTTATTTGGAGAAATGACACTGTTCCGACGGCTCTTTATGTCGTCAGAAAAAGTCCCAAATATGACGGTTTAAAATTTTCTCCGTCGGAAGAGGAAATGATTTCCTGAGTTTCTTGGCGCGAACATTTTCCGCCAAATTTTTGCGGAAATATTTTCCTCGAAAATTATTTTCGTCGGCTCGTTGGTCGGAAGTAGATGACCTGCTTAAACCCAAACTCTACTTTCTCTTTCCATCCCTCTTTCTTCTCTATTTTCTCTCCGCGAAAATTATTTTCGTCAGGTAAACCAACGCCCTCTCTCTCTATCTTTGTTTTTCCATTGTTGATTTTTAGGGTTAAGCTTGGATTTTCAAGTTGTACTACTAGGTTAGGGTAGTTCAGTTCGTCAAGTTTCGGTTTCAAAAAAAAAAGTTCGTCAAGGTAAACCAACACCCTCTCTCTCTCTAATTTTTGGTTCTTCATTTGATTTTTCGCTAATTAACCAGGATTGAAGTCTCTCTCTAGGACCTGGTTCTGCAGATCTAAATAAAAGAATATGAATAGGTTTTGTGTGAGGAAAACCATTAACCTCCCTCGTATATTTATATTGTTAATAGTTTACATAAATATGTAATTGAAATAGATAGCTATACACAAGAGAGGAAAGAAAATACATAAGAGAGGAAATAGTATATACAATATATTGGAAAGAATCAAGTCCAATCTCATCCAAAATCTTTAGTCAATTATTTCCCGAATCTGATTATTATTACCATTATTACCCTCCCGCAAATTGAGCTTCGAGGAGACGCGAAGGTTCAATTTGGGACAAAGCTCCAAGAACCGGAAATGAGATAAGCTTTTCGTCAAAATATCAGCGAGCTGATCATGAGATGAGACAAACTGAATCTTCACTGATCCGGCTCAGTTCTTAGGGTTTCAATTGATTGTTTGTCAATTTTGATTCTGAAATTTTGTGGGTATTTCAAGTTTTCTACTACTTTGATTAGGTACTTCATCATTAGGGTAGCTCAGTTCACTTCTTTTTCCATTATATGTGAATTATTAGTACCAAAATCTTGTTGAGAATTTAGGTTATAGGATTTTTTTTGGTGAGAATTTAGGTTATAGGTTGGGAATCTATTAATTAGTAGTATGTAAAAGTTAGAAGTTACCATTCTCCCTCTAGGTCTCTCTCTTCTTTTTTTTCTTTTGAAGTTGACTACAATCTACATCTAAGATAGTCATTAGAATAAATTTTAGTTTTGCTTAGTTCAGGAAGATGAAGCAGAAGAAGAAGAAGATGAGGAGGAGGAAGAAGAAGACAGTGAATGATATTTATTTTAGTTTTGCTTAGTTCGATTAGGGTTTTATCTTAATCTAGTTTTAGTTTTTGGTATGAAGATTTTAGAATCTGGGTTTAGAGTTTTAGTTTAAGCTTCATCAAATTCATATAATGTTTTGAAATGTATAATGGTTACAAGAAACTAAAATAAATATCATTCACTGTCTTCTCTTCTTCTTCCTCATCTTCTTCTTCTTCATCATCTTCATGAGCTAAGCAAAACTAAAATTAGTGATTATCCCGGACTTGCTATGTTATCTGGTTGGAGCACTAAGGTAAAATGGCATGTTCAACTTGCTATGAGCAAACTAGTCATTTATACTTGCCTAATTGGCGGAAGACATGTTATATGGGTCATAGACGCTTCTTGCATATGGATCATAGATTTCGCAAAATGAGGAAGGAATTTGATGGTGAAGTTGATAAGAGAGCACCTCCTAACCCTCTTTTGGGTACTGATATCTTGCAAAAGTTAAGAGACTTACCACATGTGTTTGGTAAGAAATTTGAGGAGAGTTTGAGAGGGGATACTAGTCGCAAAAGAAGAAGTGTTACAAAGGACACAGAAGATATGCCCGATAACTGGAAAAAGTCGAGAAAAATATTTGTGATAATATTTTGGGTACTATTATGGACATTGAAGGAAAAACAAACGACAATTTGAAGGCAAGATTAGACCTTGTTAGAATGGGAATTAGATATGAGTTGCACCCAGTACAAAAGGAAAATGGAAAATTTTACATTCCAGCGGCATGTTATACTATGGACAAGTCACGTAAAGAGTTGTTTTGCAATGTTTTGAAAAATCTCATGTGTCTGGATGGTTATTCCTCGGATATTTCTCGTTGTGTCAATGTAAAACAACAAAAAATACTTGGGTTGAAGAGTCACGATTGTCATGTAATAATGCAACAATTGTTACCTTTGGCGATTCGAAAATCTTTACCGAAGAAAGTTTGCTCTACTTTAATCGAATTCAGCATGTTCTTTCGTGATTTGTGTTCAAAAGTGGGTCGAGTTGAAGATTATCAACGACTCAAAGATAAATTTTCCTTAATTCTGTGCAATTTGGAGATGATATTTCCACCAACTTCTTTTGACATAATGATCCACTTGTCTATCCATTTGGCATCAGAAGCACGTATAGGTGGTCCAGTCAATTATAGATGGATGTATCCAATCGAAAGGTATATAACATGTTATTTCATTCATTAATTAGTAATCATCTTGTTTGTGTTTACTTCTCTAATGATTATTCACTTGTGTGAATAGATACTTGTGTACTCTTAAGAAATACGTTCGCAATAGAGCCCAACCGGAGGGATCAATTGCCGAGGGATATATTGTCGATGAGTGTGTCTCATTTGTGACAAGATATATGGAGAATGTCGAAACGCGGTCGAATAAATCACCAAGATACAAAGACAACACTTCGATTCGTAGCGGGTCGAATTTATATTATATCAAGCTGAGCTTAATCGGGTGCATTATTATATCTTGTCAAATGACAACGATGTCACTTACTATATTGAGTAAGAAATATTTTTAGAAATGATATATAACTTTCATGTTAATTTTCAATAGTTGTTGAAAGTAATAAATTGTTGCTTCAATTTGCAGCCATCACAAAGCAATGTTACATAGGTTGTACAAAAAGAAGTTGAATTCTCTTGCAATTGAGAAGAAACACATACAAGAATTTGCTCAGTGGTTCAAAAATCACCTTAAAATGCTTAGGCAAGCGAAACAACAATACGCTGAAGGACTCGACATCCTTGCCGATGGTCCATTTCCATATGTTGAACGATTCAAAGGTTATACACTTAATGGTTACAATTTCAAGATTTATTCCGATGAGATTCGAGCGAAAACACAGAATAGTGGCGTCACGCTTGATGCAAATCAGACTTTTTTCTCGAGTGCAAAAGATTCCAATCCAGTTGATGCAGTGTTATCACATTATGGGCGTGTAACCGACATAATTGAAATTACCTATCGACAAGGTCACCGAGTTGTGTTATTCAAATGTGATTGGGATGATGTTGTCAAAAAAGGCAGAGGTCTAAATCTTGATCCATTAGGTTTTACACTTGTCAATTTCAACCACCTATTGCAGACTCAAGATGAAGATCCTTATGTGTTGGCATCGCAAGTTAGATAAGTTTTTTATGTTCAAGATCCGACTGAAACAGATTGGCAAGTTGTGGTAAAGAATAGACCAAGGGATAATTTTGACATGAGTAACGATAAAGATGGTAAACTACTAGATAGTGAGTTAATCCTTAATCCTACAAATGTCTATGATGGTGATGATGAGATCAACCATGTAACAGATCAGACATATGAAGATGTTGAAATGAGTACTTATGTAGGTGATGAACATGAATACTATTATGAAGAAGAAGATCCTAAGAATGATGAGGACGACTATGAAGAAGAGAATTATGAAGACGACGATGAAGAAGATAATGATAAGGACGAGGATGACGAAGAAAATGAAGACGACTTCGATGAAGCTTAAGAATTACTTTGTTATTTTATCCTTTTAAAATTTTGATTTTGTAATTGGTTAACTATTTCAAATAATTTAAAACTATTTCTAGTTAGCTTGATATTTCAGCTTTTTGAATCTGATTAACGCTCGCACTTTTGCATTTCGATTGAAAACTATTTCTAGTTAGCTTGTCATTTATACTTGCCTAAGTTGTAAATTGTGTCATGACTATTATTTGTAGGTCTTACATGGTGGAACCGGAAGTTTGAGTAAGAGATTTGTTAACCAGATCTGGAGCCGTAGCTCTCGGAATTCATCTCAACTACTCCCTTCTTCAATTTCTCCTGTCATAATCAGGTAATTAGTCTCTCATTAATTAACCTCATCAGTTAATCTAATCTCTGTTCATTCTGTATCTTTGATCTGATTATGCTAATCTACTTTTATACCGTATGATTTCTGTATTTCTGAAAAAAAATTAAAATCTAGTTTCAATATCATTTTACAGATCCAACTTTGTAGAACTAAGACTTGTAAAAACACATACAAACTAGAAGAGTACACATACAAAATAAGAAACCAAAGATATATAGTTAAGGCCTAAGGTTGTATATAAATCGAGGAAAATTACCTATGCAAAGCTTTATCACTTGGGTTGCTATGAGGAGGGCTCTGAAAACTAAGATTAAGCTTCATAGGTGGGGTATTCTGCCAAATGCTACCTGTGTGCTTTGTAATATTGGTGAGGAGGATGATTATCATTTGATTTTTGGCTGCAACTTCTCTAAGGCTATTTGGCATGCTGTTTTGAGCCTCCTTGCTGTCCAGAAACTCCCTTTTCTTGACCAACAAGCTTGCTGATATGTTGTCTAGCACACGACCTAGTATAGGTGAGGAGGAACTTACACCTGGAGATCTTGAGGCTGAATTCCAAAGAATTTTGCAAGAAGAACGGCAAGGGGCAGTCCGGCAGAGGGTTAAATAGATTGAGTATTTGATTTTCTATTTTTTGGCATTAGTGGTTTAAGGTTGTGTGCTTTTATGCCATTGGGTTTTCCCAGTGACTTGGTGATGTTGGAACTGGCTTTTTAGCCTTCTTTGTTCTGTTTTGTTGTTCTTTGGGTTCGGGTTCCTTTAAGGCCGCTGATTTATGCCCAAAAAAACATTTTGGACTTCAGGCTGATCAACATCAGATCCCTCTACCGGACAACAAAACATTTTATGAGACATTTCCCAAATGCAGATCACAATATTCCAGCAAGGTACCATACCATGTGTCTCAAATGATGGTAGATTTATAATAGAGACTCCATACAGCGTAGGTCGATTTTATGCATATATATTTATTCATAAAGCAGCGTCAATGATTTCTTGAGGACATAAAAGGTGCATGCTATGTTGTATTAGGCGTGAGACGAGGCGACAAGGCAACTGCCTCGCCTCAGCTCACCAACACCTCAAGAAAAGAGCTACTGCCATATTTTTCTAATTTGTTTCTTGACAACTGCAAACTAAACTATGCTAATTTGTGTTGGCTGAAGTTTTTGTATTGATAATGCAATAAAGTTTGGTGTAGTAATGCGTAATTCACCATGACACATGATTTGGTATCAATGCAGTATACTTACTCTTAGTTTTCAGAAAACAATGTCCAGCCATTTTTCTGCTGTAAATTTTGTTTAGGTTGGAACTATTCTGTGTTTGTGAATGTTGTCACTTCAATTTTGTTTGCAGTTTATGAGAAATGGGTGATGAACAACATCAAAAAAAAAAAAGAGGAAGGGGAAAGGGAAAGAATGGGTGGTTGAAAAAATTGAAGCCAAACGAGAAAATAGTAATAGAACTCAATGCAAAGAACTTACCAATAGGACAAAATGTTTTAGCATTGGCGCACTATATTTCCTTGCTCGCGAAAGATGGAAATGGGTTCTCACTCAAGAAAGAGTGGGACGAGTTAGGAGAATAGATCGATGACGCCGTAGAAACGATAAAGGTAAATGTGTCATTTAATTACATGTGTTTTTCTTTCTTTGTTTTCTTACATCTAATAATCTTTCTTTTTTATTTAGGTTTTGTTTGAATTTCCTAGTGATTGCGATAACTTTTTAAGAGAGAGACTAAATTCACGATGGAAAGATCACAAATATTATTTGAAAACTACATACTACAAGAACGAAGAAGACAAAAACCGATGTCGCGAGTTTGTACCTGAAGGAGTTGTTGCAACTCAGTGGTTATCTTTGATTGAGCTTTGGGGAACTGATGATTCAAAGGTACAAAAACATTTTATTTTCTTACACATTTAGGTAAAAGTTTGATGTGTTCTCTAAAGTATTATTATTTTTTTAATATAGGTAGTTTCCAAAAGAAATGCCAGAAATAGAGCTGCCTTGAAGTGTCTTCACACTACGGTTTCTAAATCCTTTTCACGAGTCATATCGGAGGTAAAGCTTCATCTTTCACTTAACATAAGTTTGTTAAAATGCTTTGGCAAACTTACATTATTGTTATGTTGTAATGTTATTACTTGTGAAGTCTTTTCGTTTTTTAATTTTTGTAGGTCGAAATAGAAGAAGGCATCACAATCGAGAGTCGAACAAAATTTTTTAAAGTCACTCGAACTCCTAAAGGTGCTAAAGAGATTTTAAATGAGGATTCTGCGGAAAAAGCAGTAAGTTTCTTTTCATATTAACATTTGATATGTTTAATATTTTATTATGTATATGAAATACGTGGACGGTAATCAACTTTGTATTGCTTGGCAGAGACAAATAGATGAATTAGAGGCAAGTAGAATTGCTCGGAGTACTCCAGAAGATTTTGACGACTCGCAAAGCCCGAATGACGTATTTGGCACCGTCATGGGACGTGAAAGAGGTGGCCGTATTCGGTGTCTTCCAATGGTAAAACCAAAAGACATATGGGGTCGACAGTCATCTTCGGGCGTCATTAAGGATTTAACGGAGAAAAACAAAACATTAACGGCAGAAGTTGAGGCTATGAAAGTGGAGATGGATGAATTTGAGGCTTTGAAAGAAGAGATGGAGTTATTTAAGAGATTCATGCAGTCACACACTGCAAGTTCATCATCGCAGGTATAATTAACTTATATTTTTATTACGTTAATTACTATTACACCCAAACAATTTGTAAAAGTATCTCCTTTTATGATATAAAATAACACCAAAACACACCCAAAAGAAACGGTTCCACTCGAATCACTTCTTTGACAAGATAGTGGAAACTTAGTACAAAACAGTTCATACCATTAAACTATACATAATTTCGATCCTATTTGAAAGTGATCGGCCTTTCGATCCTATTTGAAAGTGATTCTATCTATTTGTGTCCGTTAAAAGTATGAGAACCTCTTCATCACTTTTAGATGAATCTGTTGCATATATACTGGCAAAGCAGTTTTACCATCTATATCTACTTAGTTTGCCTTGGTCTAATTTCAGAGTCTCATGTTTAGTTCAGGTTTAGTAAAGATACTGATATAAGGATTTAGTTTGCCTTGGTCGAATTTCACATAATTGCTAGTTTCAAATCATAACACACTTACTAACTTCATTTTGTATGTATGTTAATGCAGTTACCATGATATCTCGAGTCGTTTGTGGTGTTGAATGGAATATCAATTGGATTTTTGAATCTCAGCCTCGATTTTGACTCGGTTGGTTTTATCGTTTACATTACTTAGTGACTTTGTTATTTTACGGTATATATGCTTGTATGAAACCAATAGCTTTATTGGTTTTCGACTTCATTACTTTTCATGTATATGACTTCAGTAATGAAATATCCAATACTTTTAATTTGTTATTCTTGTGAATGTTTGGTTTATGTTATTTTTATCAGCAGGTTTATGTAATTGATAATGCTGCTGCAGCAGCAGCGGAAAAAACCAAAATTAAATTTTTTTTAAAAAAAATTGAGTATTTTCGTCGGATAGGAGCCGTCGGGAATAGTTTGCCACTATTTTCCGACGGATTATCAGGTTGACATTTACGAGAATTTTTTCCGACGCCTTTCTCTAAGGTATTCGTCGAAAAACAATATATTTTCGACGACTGCCTTCGTCGGAAATACTATCTCCGTCGCCACCATTTCCGACCACTTTGCGGCGGTCTAGCCTCGTCGTACGAAGTCTTTTCCGACAGCTTTACCTTTATTTTCGACGGACCCTTTCCGTCATAAATGCCTTCGTTTTTGTAGTGTGAGAATTCGATTACGATCTACATTAGCCGTTACAAGACATTGATACATCATGAAGATGTGATAAGCACGATAACCACATGAAAGAGATCTAAAACTCAACAACATGAAAGAGACCCAAAGCCCAACAACATGAAAGAGGCCTAAAGCCCGACAAATTATTACATTATTTATTTTACTTATAGTCTAAATTACGGCAAATTACTTACAGACTCGACTCCACGACCTCATGGGCCCAAGAGGGGTGTCCAACCGCTGTACCAAAGGTTGGTGGCTGATCCCCAAATGTAACCAGTTCGTGGTTTTAACTATGTTGTATATGGATATCTAAATTTGTATTCTATTTTTCTCATATAATTTGTATTGGGGTATTTTTTTATGATTTTATCTGATCTATAAATTTGTTACTTTTTAAGAGTCATAGTTGAGAACTAAAATGAACTTTTACTCAGAAATAGATTTTTATCTACTGGAAAGTCTAGTCTAGATGTTAATTGTCGACCCAAATTTTCGATTTTACTGTTTTTAAAGTTGTGCTTGTTTTTTCATTTTTTTCTAAATTTAAACAAGTTAGACTCAATTGCCCATTTGTGTGGAGGGGACATGGTAGCAGCCCTACTATTTTTCAATTGGGAAAATGAGATTGTGGCTGGGCATTTTATCAGGGTTGTTTTCCATTGAAGGAGGCCAACTTTTCGTCTGTAATAGTATGAGTGGCAAATCTTAACAATAGGAGTAGAATTGGTCAAAATAGGTGACAAGACAACTATTTAGTTAAGGAATGAAAGGTGGATCTGATTTCACGTAAAAACCTAAGAAAAGAAAACCACCCCTACCACCATTTTGAGAGGGAGAAGAGATATAAAAAGGAGCCAAAGAGCAAAAGGAATGGTGGTTTCTTGTATAAGGCCGGGTGGTATTTTTCGGTGGTCGTCTTAGTTTTGATTTTCTCTCTCGCGCTCCCTTCGTGTTTCCCTGAATGCCTCACCCGTGTTCAGGGTATGTCGCGACTCTAATTTCTTATTCTTATTTTAAAATTTACTTCGGTTAGGTTTATATTTGTGTACTTTTGAATAAGGAGATCATTGTTTAATTATGTCTCAAACATTCTTTGATCTAATTGCATAAATTATTAAATAATAAGTATTATATGTGTATTGACACCCGAACCAATAAGACAAGTCATATTTGGACAAAAAAATTACGATATTTTTCCTGTTTTGGTTTCATTACTGTGTTTTGTTCTTTTATTTATTTTTAGACAAATATGTTGTTAATATATTTATTTATTTATTCTACAGCAATTCGTGATCTTGGAGGGGAGGTGTGAGGGCTATATGTATGTTTTCCTTTATTTAATTAACCCTTAATTAAATATTGATTTAATTATTTAATAATTCTGATTATTTTATCTTTTCAGGATTTTTTCATGAAGGATCTTATGGGTGTTATAAGCCATAAAATATTACTAACTGACTTGACTTTTGTAAAGTAGAAACTGTAGGAACAAAATCATGAAAGGAGATGCCTCGAAAGGAGGGTAACGGTTAGTATTTAATATTGATTGTGCTTTCCTTTGTCGATTTAAGCTAGCTATTTAGACGATTCACACAAACAAGTACAATAAACATTTTGAAATGGGCTCTGTATTAGACTATTGAAAACGAGTCAGATAAAAAAAGCACCGTTTACTACTCTTACATATAGTTATGGAATATGCATATAATTTTCTTTTGTTTTTTTGTAGGATTACATCATGATTGGAAGATATGGGTTACATCGATAATGTGCTAATTTTGTAGAAAGCGTTAATATAATTCATGGTAAACTATAAGCTTCAGAATGTACGACAAATATCTATAAACACTTTGATTTTCCGCTTACTGGAACAGTAAGATTTATACCGTTCATCTTATAATTATTACACGAGACAAATCTAGAAGAACAGACCAGGAGTGCTTGTGGGCATGGGTAAGAAATAATTGTAGCATTGGGAAGGAGACACTTGCATGAAATTCAAACCTCTGATGGCCGTAGTAGTTGATCACCATAATGGATTCAAACCTCCCTTGGCTACTCGAAAACCACAACATTATCGATGCAAACAACATCGATCTTTCACGCAGATTGAGTCTTCATTCTTCTTCGATGTGTTCGATCCGACAGTCCTCGAACAATCCTTAAAACAAGCAGTTGTGGCTGTCACTAACATGCATCGTAGCTTCTCTACTCCTTGCTTATCAAATTCTCGAAGAGTAGAAGAAGACATCGACAACAATAGTATTTCAAATTCAGGTCCTAGAGTTGAGCTTGTTGCGGGTCGTGGAGCCCCCGGTATACGGGCTCTTGTTGTTGAAGCTGCCATAGCAATGGCCTCTGGTGTTGACCCGGTTCCTATTTCAAGTGGACTTGGTGGTGCTTACTATTTGTGTAGTCGAAATGGGGATAAAATTGCAGTGGCTAAACCTATTGACCAAAAAGGTTTTTCGGCTCGGCTTATTGCTCAAACCGGGTTCAAGAGTTCAGTTCGAGATGGTGAAACCGGGGTTCGTGAAGTAGCCGCATACTTACTTGATCATAACGGATTTTCCGGAGTGCCTCCAACTGCACTTGTACAAATCTCACATGTCGCATTTCATTCCGATGACTCTAATATAACAGAAATGTCAAAAACCGCATCGTTACAACGGTTTGTGGATCATGACTTTGATGCGGGTGATTTAGGCCCGTCTGGGTTTTCGGTTTCTTCGGTTCATCGGATTGGAATTCTAGATGTAAGGCTTCTAAACCTTGATAGGCATGCAGGAAATATCTTAGTGAAGAAAAATATGCAAGAAAAGGATGGTCATTATGTAAGTGAAAGTAGTTATGCGGTTGGATCTGCCGATCTCGTCCCAATAGATCATGGGCTTTGCTTACCCGAACTACTTGATGACCCTTATTTCGAATGGTTACATTGGCCTCAAGCATCACTGCCGTTTTCGGAGTCAGAAGCTGAGTATATAAGCCAGCTCGACCCGCTTAAAGATGCGGATCTCCTAAGATCCGAATTGCCTTCACTAAGAGAATCTTCAATTCGGGTTCTTATTCTATGCACGACATTTTTGAAATTTGCTGCCTCTGTGGCCGGAATTTGCCTCGCGGATATTGGCCATATGATGACACGAGAATTTATCGGCACCGGGCAAGAACCTAGTGTACTAGAAACCTTATGTATCAAAGCCAAGGCTAATATGAAAAAAACATTTGAAACTGTTCCAAGCCAAGAAGAAGAAGAAATGGAAATGTTTCAATTCGATTTAGAGCGTGAAGACAGTTATAAAGATAATGAGGTTCTAGATCTTCCTCGACTCCTTCGAAGCTACCCCGAGACAAAAATGACGACAATGGGTAAGCCTCCAAAAATTCCTCACATTAAGCTTCCGTCTACACGTTCAATGAGTGGGTTTCCTCATACGGTCTTGTCTCCATTACATGAAGAAAACAATAAATACGAAAACGAAGAAGAAAGCGAAGAAGAAGAAACGCAACAAGGTAATGAAGATCATGAAGGTGGTGTGGGAGTAGGAGGATGGGGATTAATGAAGAGTGTGAGTTTCTCAATATCGAACCAAAAGTGTGAAAGTGAGGGGATTTCATTTAAGGGGATGAGTGAAGAGGAATTTCTATTGTTTTTGGATAGTTTTGAGAAGCTATTGCCAAAGGCTTTTGAGGAAAGAAAGAAAGTAGGAATGAAGCAAAGGTTGGGAACTTCATGTGAATTTTAATGAGACTATCAACATAAAAAAAGTTGAAAGTAAAATGATTGGTTAAAGAGATATAATGCCTTTTTGTATTTCGAGTAACGTATAGAAGATTATTAACCTGTTGGAATGTTTGAGCGAAGCAGGCGTTAGGTGAGAGAGAGTGGGGTCGAGGAACCTCCTACTTTTAAAAATGAATTGTAAATTTTTTAGTTTTAGCGGAATAGGAACCACCCTTTTGTGAAGATAAACAACTCATTTCCTTCCTCTAGATTTTACTTTCAATTTGTTTGTTTATTTTACTTTCATGTAAATTATTATTGCACAATAAAGTTATTACTTTAATTTTGATGTAGATTTATTCAATTTATTTGCTACTTCTACTAACATAGAAGTGGTCAAATTTATTCAATTTAGTATATGTCTTGTTTCAGCACAACAAATATTGAATATCCGCACTTATCTTATCCTTGTCCTATAGTTAAATCTATTTAGGGCTTAAGGATAGAAGATTTACAACAATTTACCTATGATGAACTTTGAACGAATAATTTCAATTTGAACATCATCTCCCGTGTAAAGCGAATTGAGTACTCAAAAAACAAACCTAGAAAATTAAAGGAATATCTACCCCGATATCGTAACTCCAAAGTGAGACAATTTTTTCTTTCCATGTAAAAAATGATGTATTGAAGTCGTCAAGTTAGATGGTTCATTCTTCTTTGTTTTTTGGAAATCATGCTTGAATCTTATTTAGTTTGACTAGAAAGTTGATGTCGCGTACTTCTGAACACATAATTTCATCAATTATTTTGCAAAAAATTTAATGATGTAGAATCGAAAGTATACACTGAGTCGTCCATGCATAGACACCAAGTGTTAGTAACACTAGTTCTGATATAATCCCCCTCATGAAGTTGTCCATGAAGCTCTAATAACCACCTTCACCTAACAATTGTCAAATGAATCGTGCGGTAGATTTTTCCGAACGGGGAAGTTACATAAGACTCCTCTCGTTCTTTTTCTCTTTTTCTAGTGAACTGGTTCACAACTTCACATGTTCCTACGAAGGATCGAACCTCACTCAACACTGTACATTTATTACATGTTACCACTATAAGAAAGAAGGCTAAAGGCTTCGCAGCCTGAAAGGTAAAACCAACCTATTTGAAGCATAACAAGGTAAACAAGTTTTCAAGGAATTTCACCATGAATAACCTTAGGCTTTCTCCTGTCCATGTTGGTGTCACACCTGTGAGTCTATTCTCACCAAGATGGATTATCCTCAACTAAGTACAATGAGGGAGGCAATCCATTGAGTGAATTCTTTTTGTAAATGCAATGTTCCAAGTTGACTAAACATAAAACTTGGAACATTCCCTGTTGTGTTGTTGCTTTGGAAACTTATATGAACCATAGATCTTTAGGGAGAACAACAGTGAGGAAGCATTCTAGATAGAGTATTTCTCAAAGATCCAGATAGTGTAAAAAATTTGTATCTTCTCCTGGATTACATAGTAAAACAGAAAGGCCCCAAGAATTTATTTTTGAGGATCAAGTGCGACGACAGCAGAAGATATACAAGGTAAGTTACCTCTGAATTCGTCTGAGTTCAAGTGAATTTCCATAACCTTTAAGGAACCCAATATGCTACTAAACAATTTCGAAGCGGTACTATGAGTTGTCTCATCCCTAAGGTCTAACTCTCTCAACAAATTGCATCAGGCTCAAGCTTCTCATCCCTCAAAACTTATAAGAGGGAAGTTTTATGAACAAAACCAATAAGAAAATTCAACTCAAAAATGCCAAGTCTTGAAATAAACAAGCCAAGTCGTCCAAGTAAAATCCAAGACTAGAAAATGGAAGTAAAATAACTTCGAATGTAATACGCCAAAAGACGAACAATGAAGGTAAAGTTGCATAATATCTTCAAGCATAGAAGATAGAAAAACTAATCCATTAAACAAGCTCTGAATTCAGCAGTAGAAGTATTTAAAGACTAGAATTTCATAAAGTATCACAATGACAATAAGCAATCGTTTCAACTTAATCCGAACAGAACTTCAACACAGTATTCAACTAAGACCCCATTAAAAACACAAATTACTCTTCAAAACTGCATAATATGGTCCAAAATTCGACAAATACTAAAGATACTGAGATGCAAGATCATCGTAGTCTTCTAGCCTCCCTTTCAGACTCGAGAAGTGTAAGAATGTCACCTTCACGAACAGGTCCTTTGACGTTACGCATGATCAGACGGTTCTGATCATCCAAAAACTTAACTCTCACTTGAGTCACCTGTCCTCTTGAACCAGTTCGGCCCATAATCTTCACAACAACTGCTAGCTTCACTTGAGAATCCATTTTCGTTCCTGATAAAAATAATAATAAAAATCATAATGGGTTACTTCAATTAAGAGAGGCATCTTCATAAACAACATACCATAAAACAAAGAACTAGTATTTCACACAACCTGAACCATTGACCACGAAAGATTTATGTATCACTCGATAGGGCATAATCTTTGTTTTTCGTATGCATACGCACATATAGAAGTAGATCGTACTAGTTATTGAATATTCAAGATCATAAAACACTACCCAATATGAAAATCAAGAACAAAAATGACTTCATGATCATGTCAATTCCAATATTATTAAGTTGACTTCAAGGTTCAAACCGGTTCGAAATCGGGGGAGATCGAGTTATTCAAGCATCCCATTAACTCTTTTAACAAAAGATACTACCATAAGGCCAATTCCTCTAAGAAAATTCAAGTCCAAATGATTTTGGGATTGAAAAAACTAACCTAGCCAAACTACAGCTACAAATTTCAAGAACTAGGTTTAATCTTATGAACACATCAGAAATTACAAAAAGCTTACAACAAATTTTTCTAGGGTTTCGGGTGTAAAATTAAACCAGGATGTTACTAATAGTTTCAGATCAGCTAATAAGTTGAGCTAAGATCAAAAACTGAAACGTTAACTACATATAAACAAATAATCAGTCACGAATTCGTTCATAAACTTGACTAAGAACCATAATCAAGTAAGAATCATGAGAACTCGATAGATTTTAACTAGATATGAAAGATAAAAACAAATTACTACGAAGAAGAGAAAGATAATGACAAATTAATGGGTAGATTTTACCTAGAAAAGTTCTACTGAGAAATCGGCAGAACAAGAAATGGGTTTGTTTCTCCTCTGTGAACTTCTCTTTCTCGCTACGTTTAAGAAACAAGACCTAACCCTAAGTTCACATTTTATATGAACAAATGAATTACCAGAGTGGACCTTTAGTAGACGGCCCAAACGTTTCAGGCCCGTTCTAATATACATAATGAAAAATGAAGTTTATATATACACTTACCTGTTTTACCCTATACAATCAATCACACATAGACTCATTTTTACTCTACTGCACTCATTTCTCCATACACTCTTTTTTTTTTTTTTTGAATCCAAGCGAAACAATTCATTTCATAAGTGATAAAAATCACTATTTTACATGGATGATAATTCTTATTTCTCTCCATACACACATGTTGGTAACTTGTGGTCAAAATCCTTGACTAATTTCTTCTCCCTCCTCTTTCCCTATATTATTCTCCCTCTTCTCCTACCCCATCTTTCCCTCTCTTTTCCTTCTGTTCTCAAGTTTAGCTATTTAATTTTCACCTCTGCCTCTCTTATGAGCGACATTTAAAAGAATGTTTATAGTTTTTCCGTTGGTAAGATGAAACCCATGTTATACACAAATTGCCAGAAAAATGAAACTTGTGTATAAAATTAGGCGTTGGTGGAGCCCTACTGACAGAAAAACAAAGAGCGAACATTCGAAGAGTATTTTGATAAGTTTTCTATTCGTAAGATGAAATCGATTTTGAACTCAAACTGTCAGAAAGATGGAATCGACGTGTAACATTTGAAGGGTATTCGATAAGTTTTTCATTGATAAGATGAAAACAATTTTGTACCCAAACTGACAGAAAGATGACACCGACATATAACATAAGGCATCAGTAGCTTTTGTGTCGACCTAAAACGCAATCGGTAGGACTTGTATCTTTGTTAGGTTACCTTCCTAAAGTTTTTTGTTTTTTAAGATAAGGTCACTTTCATTAAAACCAAAACTTAGATGAAGATAATTGTTCCTATACCTTTCTAGTAAGTACTTCTTCAGTCTTTATAATTTTATTTGGATCAAAATAATTTGAATATAATCTTGGAGGAAGATAACTGTTTAATTTCAGAATGTCTTCACCATTGAAATTATTCTATTTTCCATGATTTTCACTATTGAAACACCATTTAAAATTGTTTCACAACGAAAAATGATTTTGTATTCGAGTCCAAGATCGAAATAAGATTTTGTCATAACGCATTATGGTCGTTCATAATAAATTACTATCAATCATAAAGCATTATGAGAATTTTCGGGATTTCACAACCACAAGGGTTTTTTGTCTGAAAAAAAAAATTGATTTTAGACCTCCGGTCAATTATATTACTATTTTTTTCAATAACTTTTGGCCGAGCCATAATAGAATGGATTTCAAGACCATTTTTTTTAATTTAAAAAATAGGTTTATAGTCCAAATTAAAACTCAAAAAAGATTTTAGATCCAATCACAAATGTGTTTTTTTAGTCGTTTAAGTGTTTTGCCAATTATAACCTCATAACACAAAAAAACAACACTATCGGGGTTCCATTTGCGTTTCCCTCCAAAAAAAAACTAAGCTTTCGGCTAACCAACTGGGCACCCTACAAATAAAAAACACATTAAGAAAGTGAAAAAAGACATGAATACATTATTATATGTAGACGTATAATTATTGAGGATGGAGTAGTAAAAATATTGTAAATCGTTAAAGATGACAATGTGAAGATGAATTGTTAGATATGTGAGTTAACGTTGTTAGGTAAGGAAGTGAAAGAAGATTTTTTTCATTTATTTATTTTTTGTTGAGGGGTACAGGGAAATGAAAAAAAACAAAAAACAAAACAAATACAGAAAATCAAGTAAAGAGGAATAGGGGAAGGTTCTCCACAAGCGGGAACATTGATTTCCTGCGCCGGGCATAAAAGAAAAAATGATGATGATATTTTTAAAGTGTGAGGTGAGCTTAAGTGAAAGAAGATACGAATACATTATTATATGGAAGTTTATAGTATTGAGAATGGAGTGAAAAAAATCAAAAAATATAAAAAGTCATTGAAGAGACAATGTGAAGAGGAAATGTTGGATATGTGAGTTAACGCATTAATTTCTTAAAAACATGTCGATTTAACTGTGAAGCGTAGTATTTAATAAATTTAGTTTTGAAATGGCGGATGTTGGATTCAACTAAAAACATCACACGTGAGCCTATCTTCATCATGTTAAGTTGTAATAAATAATCTTATTTTTGTTCCTAATTAAACTACGGCGTTGAGAACCAAAATTAGAATACCCACTTTTGGGATCCTATCTATCATTAACCTATTTATACCCCATATAAGATAAAAAACAAACGGTTATATTTATCATTGTCATATTCCATTATTAGATTATTAAATTGTAACTATATGATTTTAGATTTGTAACAATAATTTCTTTCATTTCTCGCTTTAGATTGGATAAACCAACTTCCAAGTAAACAATGAACCCAAATACAATGTTAGTATACTTCTTAAAGGTATATAAGATTAGAAGTAAAAAGGGACAGAGATTTTACTATAGCATAAAATTAACTCGAAACAATGGCAGCCCTAAGACCTAGCATAATCAAATATTTACGAACAATTATGTATATAATTGGGAAATGATTAGTGTACAAAGAATCTTTGACAAAATCCTTGACTCGATGAGTCACACGGTTAAAAGAACAGTCCATATCAAAGTCAAACTTTGAAAATCTTTTGTCATTTTGTGAAAATGAGTCATTAAGTCTAGAATTTTGTCAAAGATTTTGTCATTGTAGCACTCCCATATGTAATTACAGATGAAACAAATTCATATCTAAGAAATACTCGCCATGTCAAGTCAAAAGTGTTCGAACTTCAAGAGGGATAAAGGATTTACTTGATTCCAAGATAATACCTTGATAGAGACATTGATGTATAGTTATCATGTGGTTACTACGTTTTCGGTTCTTATTGCTTTGATGTTTCGACGACTCCATCTTCTTGCCTTACTGTAGAAAAAAACCTTTGCAAATATGGTTTGTGTTCTGACTAAGAAATGAAAATTTGAATTCCTTTTCACAATTAAGGGACCTTATTCGATGTAAATGAAGAACTTGATTCTCCTTCTTCTTCTTTATAGAAAAACAGATAAGTTGATAATAGTTTGTCAACTTCATAAACCAAAAGGAAGATGAAGGTAAAGAAGAGATGGATGGATGGAAGATGAAGATAAAGGATTGCATAATATGGATACTTGTCATTGTCATCATTTTTTATGTGGTGCATTAATTTTGTCTCATTCAACACAAAACCACTTTGTTTTGTTATATAGATATAGATTACTCATTTTAGGTGTATCAAATTTACTTTTTGTGAAAAGAATTTATGTTTTCTCTACTGAAAGCAAAATTAATTATTTTAGAGAAAATTTAATTTTTACTCGAACAAAATATGTTTTGTGACATAAAAAATTGTTTTTGTAATCTATAACACCAAGTCACACTAAACTCTGAACTTGTACTTGACTCACTGTGCCATTCCATATCGAAGTTATTATGGGAATTAGATAAATATATTTTTTTTATGAAGTTAGGTTTTTTGCCTTCTTTATTCATTAATATCAGTTGTTACATTAGTTTTTACATTAGTAATCACCTCTAAGTTCAGAGCTCTTACAATGTAATGTGGTGGTTCATCTATTCCCCACACACCACTAACTTCAGTAACTAAAGTTTCTTTTGCTAAAGAATTTGCAACACTAATGTGATCCCTCGAAATTTGATAGAACTTCACCTTATTTGTGTATCTTGTTTCATCCCTGATATCATCGATTATGTTACGAACTTGCCAAGGTACATTATCAGATTCAGTTTCACATGCGTGTATAAGACTGTTTTTGAGAAAATCTTCTATGATTACTTTCCTCATTAGTAATCTTTTAACAAGTCGTTGTCCAATCAAGACAGCTTTTGCTTATAATTCAAGAGCACTACTTGTCATACAGTACTCTCAACAGCCATGAATGCCTCTTCAAAGTTTCCAATCACAACCGCAGAAGTTCCTTCACCAAATGTGAAAGCTCCATCAACGTCAATTCGAACTTCATCTTCTAATACATTTGTGTGTTTTGCATGAAGATGTGATTCTTAGACTAGATCTATATTTTTATTTTTGTCAGCTAAAAGCACCCGAAAATTGTTGTTATCAATCGGGGGATGAGATTGACTAAGGTCAATCCCCTTCGACCATAAACATCTATTAGCACTCGGGCACGGATCAACCCTTCTGAAACCCAAAGCAAGACTTCAAACTCGGATCAGTCCAAGCCCTTGCTTTGGGTTTCAGAGTGGTCACTCTGAATCTTTGCTTAGGTCTCGGACTGACCGAGAGTATGGTTCCCGAGAATATTTTTAATGGTTGTTTTGGATCAGTCTAACTCCTCATCATATATCCAGGTTGTTTGGAATCAAAGTTGTTTCCACGATGAGTTTACTCTCTTTCTCTCTCTAAAACAAGGTTTTTTACCTCTCTAACTCCTCATTGTGTTAATTGATGATGATGAATTTGAAAACAAAGTTGTTTATAATGATAAAGTGTTGATGATCATTCGAAGAAGGAGAAAAGATGAAGAAGAAAGAGAAAAAGAAGAGAAGAAAAAAAAAATTAAGGTCGGGCGGACTCGGTGCCTCCATAATAGGCACCAATGTTCGTACGAAGTGCTAACAGACACCTGCGACAAAATAACAATTCCGCCGAGTACATTTAGCCGCTCCCTTAGAGCAAGTCCAACCGCAACC
This sequence comes from Eschscholzia californica subsp. californica, assembly GCA_002897215.1. Taxonomy (NCBI): domain Eukaryota; kingdom Viridiplantae; phylum Streptophyta; class Magnoliopsida; order Ranunculales; family Papaveraceae; genus Eschscholzia; species Eschscholzia californica. The sequence continues at coordinate 145,076 of BEHA01005582.1, forward strand.
CGTCCCAGGCCCTTAAAACCACTTTTGCATTCAAATTTAAGGGCCTTAGCTGAGCCCTTGAAATTCAACTCCAACCACAGACTCTCTTGGGGCCCTCAAAATGTGCACGTGGGGAACGCGTGCGTAGGGTTTTTTGTGGGTGTGCGAAGAACTTGTATATGTACGAAACACTTGTTCTAACTATTTTCGAAATAATATTTTTCTTCTAAGGTTGAAAAATTATTTGGGAACCGACGCGTTAGATTTTAAAAAATATGTGGGTTTTTGTTAAATTTTAAAAAAAAATGAATGTGTGAATTTTTGTTAGATTTAAAAAAAAAAAACTAATCAAAATTACTAATTTTTTATTTTATTTTGTTTAAAAAAGATTTTTTGAACCGTTAGATCACATCCAACGGTTGGATTTGGCCCCCAACATGACCGTTGGGGAGCACATGACCGTTGAGAGCTCCCCAATGATCTGTTGGGGATGTTCAGCTGGCCCTTAATAAGGGTCGGCTGAACCAGCCGGTTGGGGCTCATACCCAACCGGCTCTAGTTGGAGCAACTCTACCCGAGGGGAGGGACCCTTAATTCAAATTAAGGGCCTCAGGCCCCCTCTCGTTGGACTTGCTCTTATAACTATTTATTAGTTTGGACTAATAGTACTAAGAGATCTCTAGTACTAATGTGATTCAAATTCCGACCTTTAATCCAACAAACATATTTAATAGGGTTGAAGAAATAGAAGAGAAAATAGAGAAGATAAATGCTATGTTTACAACTAAAAATCTGGAAAAAGTGATCCAGATCTAGTTGGCACCTTTGGGAATTAAATAACATTTAACACAACTTTCTCTCTTCCCCAAGTACCCTCTCATCCTCCTGTTTCTCTCTAATAAATAATCAATTGTGGATTCTTCTTCATCTTTTACTTGTCTTATTCTTAAAATAAATTGTACTCCATTTAGAAATCACAAGGCACTTCTTCCCCCAACCTAAAAGTAAAATTTACTTGATACTTGAAAGTCCTCATTGAAACATATCCTTGAACATCTTGATGGTAATTTTGATTGAACTTTCAATTGGAGGGGGAGAATGATATATTTGTCAGAGAAGCGAATTA
>BEHA01005582.1:146275-158440 GCA_002897215.1 Eschscholzia californica subsp. californica
GGCGGACTCGGTGCCTCCATAATAGGCACCAATGTTCGTACGAAGTGCTAACAGACACCTGCGACAAAATAACAATTCCGCCGAGTACATTTAGCCGCTCCCTTAGAGCAAGTCCAACCGCAGCCCGTCCCAGACCCTTAAAACCACTTTTTCATTCAAATTTAAGGGCCTTAGCTGAGCCCTTGAAATTCAACTCCAACCATAGACTCGTTAGATTTTGTGGGTGTGCGAAGAACTTGTATATGTACGAAACACTTGTTCTAACTATTTTCGAAATAATATTTTTCTTCTAAGGTTGAAAAATTATTTGGGAACCGACGCGTTAGATTTTAAAAAATATGTGGATTTTTGTTAAATTTTAAAAAAAATGAATGTGTGAATTTTTGTTAGATTTAAAAAAAAAACTAATCAAAATTACAAATTTTTTATTTTATTTTGTTTTAAAATTTTTTTTGAACCGTTAGATCACATCCAACGATTAGATTTGGCCCCCAACATGACCGTTGAGAGCTCCCCAATGGTCTGTTGGGGATGTTCAGCTGGCCCTTAATAAGGATCAGCTGAACCAGCCGGTTGGGGCTCATACCCAACCGGCTCTAGTTGGAGCAACTCTACCCGAGGGGAGGGACCCTTAATTCAAATTAAGAGCCTCAGGCCCCTCTCATTGGACTTGCTCTTATAACTATTTATTAGTTTGGACTAATAGTACTAAGAGATCTCCAGTACTAATGTGATTCAAATTCCGACCTTTAATCCAACAAACATATTTAATGGGGTTGAAGAAATAGAAGAGAAAATAGAGAAAGAAGCTAGTAACCTTTTGCCATCGCATTGCCACATCACAATGGGTACCCTGTCTCATCATCTCTTTGTAAGTAGAAGTAGAGAGACAAGTACTACTTTTAACCATTTCCCGTATCACTGCGACATCAAGAAAAAGACGGCGCATCTATTAACATCAACAATACTTAAAGTAGGACCCACATTAAATTTGACATTTCAACCTCGATTCAACAGGTTGGCACTATTTACCTTATTTGGTACCGACACCTACGAGTTCATAGTTTTTAAGTTTATATTCGAGCTTTTAGGCGCCACAATGAAATTCTATTGCTACAAATCACAAATTTTTAATGGAATTTTTTGTACTAAGATTATACCAAGATCACATTTTGACAGATAAACAATTTTTTATAAGTGCATATCGAAACTAACGAGTCTTTTTTTATCTTGGAATCATTAATTACGTAATTATTTGATAAAATTAAATTCTACTAATTTTTTTTTATCTTGGAATCATTAATTGCGTAATTAGTTGGAATCATTATGATGTGGCAATGCGATGGCAAAAGTAAAAAACAATTGTATTTTCAAGACAAGTAGACATTGTTTGGTCGATACAGGGGCGGAACTATGTGGAGACCAGGCTGGGCAGTTGCCCCGCCTGATCTCCACATATACAAACTAAGATACCACAATCTGAAATAGATTGCTTTAGCTTTGGTGGTGGAGTTCGCATGCTTCCAATACAAAGACACGTTCCAACTCTCACTCTCCATTATAGACTTTAGGCTTGCCCGGCCTCGTATGAGATCTTGGTTCCGCCCCTGGGTCGATACAAATTGTTGTTTCTTCGATACAAATAGTTGGACAATCATGTTGGAAAATAAAATATAAAAAAGTTGATGTAGTTTATTCTAGACAAACTCTGGTTTGTTCAAGACGTTGTGTTTTATTGACCACACAAATGAAAAAGTAATAATCATGAACAAAATATTTCGAAAATAATTTGTTGGTAAAGGAACGAACAGATAAAAACAACATAAATAGTAGAAAAAAAACGTAAAAACCTTCTTCAGAAAACAATAACGAAAGAAAACAAAAAGAACGTTTTGAAAAGAAAAACAACATAAACAATAGTTAAAAATCGAACGAGACAAAAACCAAAATATAGTCTGTTTTGAATCTGCTCCTTTTGGTAATTTTACACCTGGAACGCGGCAAAACAATAAAAAATGTAGTTTTTTTTGCGATTAACTATCCATTCCCACCTAATTTCCCATCCCCTCTTATGCTAATTCATTTTTGGGAAGTTTTATAGGGCCTTCCCATTTTTATTAAAAAGCCTCCCCACGAACCATTTCACTTGAGAAATAATCATTGAGGGAGGGTCTTTTAACAAAAATAAGGGGCCCTATAAAATCTCCATTTTTTCTCAAGCGTCAAATATAATCAAAAGGTAAAAAAGTATTAAGCCCGGCTAATTATTAGAGAATTAGACGCGCCAAATATCCACACGCGCGACGCTGAGTGGTTCTCCTTTGTTTTTAGGTCACCAATAAAAACGATGCGTTGATGCGCGTGAGTTTATTTACTTTGTCGCAGTGATATGCTTAAATGCCGCTTTGGTGGCGCAGTTTAATAAACATTACTCCTTGGAACTCAGTAACACACAACCAGACTAGTACTATAGTACTACTATTTTCTCTCTCTCTCTACAATTCCAATTCCCCTCTTTCTCTTTCTCTCTCTAAAATAGTAGCTGAGGGAAAAAGATAAAAACTCAAACAAAAATGGTGAATCGTTTTGTCTAAAATTAGGGTATCTAAAAAGGGATATGAGAAATAACAAGATCTATAAAACAATTATCCATTATGGGTAAAATTGAAGAAGAATCATCACTTTCTTCTTCTTCTTCTTCAGGTGTTGTTGGAATTTCAATCCCAAATGAAAATGTGGATCATAATCCATGTACAAATATCTTCAAATTCGTTCGTTTCAGATGTGTAATTGTTCTTCTTTTTAGTGCTGCTGTTTTTCTTTCTGCTATTTTTTGGTTGCCGCCGTTATATCATTATAGAGATCGAGCGGATCTGGATCCAACCACGTTATTGAAAGGTAAGAATATGTTTATGATTCTTATCGATTTCTTGTGTGATTGTTTAAGTTTTTCTTTTTAATCAGGTTAGGGCATCGATCTGGTTTTGGGTTTGTTGGAAATTGTAATGATTTGGGTCTAGGGTTTCTAGTAGTTTTCTATAAAATTGGCATGAAACTGTGAACGTTTTTCTCCTTTTTGGGGGTTTTTATCCTGTTTTTGAGTCGATGTTTTATGTGCATTTTACCAATTTTAGGCGTTTCTATCGGATTTATAGGATCTATTGACCTGCATTTGGGCATTAATAGAAATTTTGTTAAATCCCTGTGTTTGGGGTTTTTTTATCGGATAAGAAATGATAGGAGGTCAAGGAGTTAGAAACTTGTGTCCTCAATTTTGTTTCAGACACAATCAATTTGTGATCCTAAATTTTGTGATAAAAATTAAACTTGTTCGGTGGTTATGACAATTATGCGAATACCCCCAATTGTCCTGTGTTTCTTAGATGGTTTTGGAATTAGAGGGTGTTGAAAACTTGAAATGATCCACCCGATTGCTTGAACAGTTCACACCGTCGCCAGTTTTTGCACATTTGATTAACCCGAAAAAAATTTGTGAATTGGAGGTTGGTGTTGGTGTTGGCGGGGATGCGGGCTTGTATCTCGTTTCTCCATGGATTTAAGTTTGAGTTGGGATTCCAGATGCTATTGCATAGACCAGAATGGAAGACAAGATTGGTCTAGTCGGTAGTCCACTATCAATAGCTGCTAAATGACGATGGCAATGAAGTTGCATGATCACCATGTTTGTCTCAACAGTTGATGCACCTTCTTGGCTTCTTGGATTTGGCTTTACGCATTTGAATGGCTAATATATGTCAAAATCCTACTGGTTTTAAAAATATTTATAAGGCCCTTAACACAAAGTGACAGAGGGTCTTTGCATTTTACGATCCTTAGGTTGTCCCTTAAGCAAAGATGTATCAAATAGAAGATCAATGGGGAGGCTGGATATGTCATTTGTGTTGCTTGTCCTAACAGGAGGCTAAGAGGACAATGAATGTTTTTAGAACTAGAAGGATATCTGGAAACCATCTTTAGGTGGTTAGATCTTAGATCTGTTATACAGTTTGGGATGGTGATATTAGAATTTTGAAAGTTAATGAAAGTTTAGTTGCCCATATATGGTTCTTTATAATGCCGAAATGAAATTTAATTACTGGTTAAGAGAGAAGTAAATCTTGTGATTTCTTCAACACTTTTTAACGTTCAAGGTTGCAATTCTGTGACATTTGATAGATTTCTCTTGGATCATATTCCGGTAGTAGGCTCTGTGAGTGGTAGCATGGGTTTTACTCTACGGATTGCAGGGTGATTATTTTATGCTTATTGACTATGGAGCTGGTATGGGTGGATGTATTAGTTTATTTCAGATTTATAACTCAAGATCGTGTTTATCTACTTAAATCATGCTTTAAGAAAATTATCTATTACAAATTGAGAAATAGATAGAAGAACAACTGGAGCTCTCTCCTTGTTTGACACAACTTAAACAAAACAAAGAAATCAAACCTTCATGATGAAAATGTCGGCGATTCAATTTGTGGTGGCTAATACTCTTAGGTAGAGCATCTGTCCGGAACGGCTCAATTCAGGAAGGAGCACATCCATCACGTATATACGGGAACTCTTCTCTTTTGGTTGACTAGGCGGGTTATATTCAGGCTTCAAATGAAAAATCGGATGTATCTTTGTGTTTTGTGCTTGCTTGTTATATTTGCTTGCTTTTTCATCTTTCCAGAATGTATTTTCTGAAATGATCTTAACAGCTATAATGCTTGCCAATGACCATGCACCGTATATCAAATTTTTAAAATTATCATTTGACACATTATGAGGCTGACATAGATGGATACTTCAGGTCATGATGTAGTGGCGGTGTTCAGACTCCAAAAGCCGGTTTCCTTGCTGAAGGCTAATATTCAGCAGCTTGAGTTCGACATCTTTGAAGAGATTGGCGTTGTCAACTCCACGGTACAAATGCACCTCTCTCTCTCATGTATTCTCTCTCCCCCCTTTATAATTGTCTCAATTGTTTAACACTTTTAACTGAACCAGGTCAATGTTATATATCTAGAACCCTTGGATGATTCAAACTTCACAAATGTGGTGCTCTCCGTTGACCCAGATACAAAATACTCAGAAATTTCATCAGCTAGCTTAAGTGTATTGAGGGAGTCATTTGGAGCGTTGTTGATGACACCATCATCTCTCCGTTTGACCCAGTCACTATTTGGTGATCCTATCTCCTTTGAGGTCCTGAAATTTAAAGGAGGAATTACAGTGATCCCTCCACAGAAAGCATTTCTTCTTCAGAAAACACAGATCCTTTTCAATTTCACCTTGAACTTCTCCATTCATCAAATACAACAAAATTTCGGCGAGTTGAAGGGTCAATTGAAGTCAGGCTTGCATCTAAATTCTTATGAGGTTCGATCATTTTCTTCTCCATTTGCTCCATATCTGGTGCATCTTTTATGCCGTTCGTACTTCTTAATGGCTAGTGCCACTTTATGTAAAAAGGTAGTAGGAAGCCTTTATGCAAGTTTAGTATAATGAAAATAATAATTCGTCATAGAACAAGCTCTAAACTTCATTCATGAAAATATTAAAATTAATCTTAAGAACTCTGTGATCTCTAGCCTTGTTTACGGGTGAAAAAAATCCTCTAGTATTACGTTTATGATTCTTATCTGAGAAATAAAGATAGATCTTAAAAATACCAACTAAAATACACAAGTGGAGCATAATTAAGAAGCGACGGTCGCAACGGGCTCATCTGTGGTTTGTAAACTCAGCCTTTGTCCGGATGGAGAATCCCCTGCGGGGTACTCTTTTCCCTATTGTCGACGTTAACATGCTCTTCTGTCTACTCCCTGTGGATTGATAGAGAACTTGTATCGTGGAAAGCTAAAACAACATACAAGCGAACAACTTAAAGAGTCACGTGGTGTGGGTCTGACTCGGTTGAATCGAGGCAAGATGGTAGCCTTTTGTTATGTTGGGCTAAGAATTCTAGGTCATGAAAATGCAACAATGAGCCATAGCAGCGTCTATGTTTTTTCACTAACCTGGACACTAATTGACGAGGTGATATGATGGTGATTGGACTTCCTCTTCCAAATCGTGCTAATGAGTGTACTGTGGCAAGTGGGTCCTGCCAGTTGGAATAGGTATTGGAGTGGATTGCATCAGCTCTTAGACACTACAGTCAGGCGTCTGCTTTCTGCTCTTGCCTTTTGCAAGTCCAAATATGCACAACTTTTTAAAAGTTAAATCTATCTCATCTTTTATAGCTAGAAAGTAGAAAATTTATATTCATTTTTGAATAGTTCGCTTCGTGCTTGATATTCCAAGATGCACGGATTTGTTTAAATTTTCTTTTTGCAAGCTCTCATAAGAACAGAAAGATACTATGTAAAACATCCTACAACAATGAAATCAGAGAATGAAAATGTAAATCTAGCATATAGTATCTCATTGATGACATTTGTTGAATGCAGAATGTGTATGTTAGCTTGACAAATGTAAACGGGTCAACAGTGGCTCATAATACTACGGTTCAGGCATCGGTTTTGCTGACAGTAGGGAATAATCCTCCACCATTGCCAAGGTTGAAGCAGTTAGCTCAGACAATCAAAGATTCTCCTGCAAGGAACCTTGGCCTCAATAACACTGTATTTGGTAGAGTTAAACAAGTAAGCCTCTCATCAATTTTGCAGCACTCTCTTGAGGGAAATGGCCCATCTGGCTCCCCTTCTCCTAGCCCAACTCCTTTGCCTCATCCAAGGAGTGGTCATCACTACCACCACCACCACCACCATCACCATAACTCCCCGCCATCTGGGAAGCCTCCTGAGAAGCACCACCATGGTTATCAGAACGCTCCTGCACCTGCACCTCAACGAAATCTCCATGCCAAACCACCATCTGGTTGTGGAATTGGGCGGCTTGGGAAAAACAAGCATCGGTACCTAACTCCTACTGTTTCCCCAGTTGTTGCTCCACGCTGGTATGGTGCCTCTCCAAGTCCTAGTGAACAACCACCAGCTCCACCTCCAAATTTGATTCCTGCATCTTCTCCTTCATCGGATATGATTGCTGCTCCCGTTCCTCGTTCAAGTGAGAATACACCAGATGTAGAACCTCCTGATTTAACGCCGGCGTTCTCACCATTGTCATCTTCCTGTGAGTTCCATCATCATCTCATTTTACTTTCTCTTAAGTCATTTTCGTTTTTTGTCTACATATCATTGGAATCATCCTCTGTTTTTCTTTTATCTATTTAGCGAAATGAAATAATAATGATAGCATAGAGAGGAAAAATCACCATTGTACATATGAGAAAAGAGAAGTTGTTTAGGTTTATCTCTGTACAGGAAACTTCTCCTCATGAAAATTTCTTGGTGTTACAGTCAGTATAGTTGACCCATATACTGCTTGATAGGTCTATTGTATTTGTTTGGTTTTTTTCATATACAATATACAAATTGAGGGTTAGATCTGTTTAAACAGTTTATTAAGATATTGCACATTCAGCCACTTCTCCTAATGGAAATTGGGAGGACAAGACCAGTAATCCAGTTTGTTGTTTTTTTCCTACCGGAAGTTTTAAAGTAAGATTTTTGCTAGGTTTCGGAAGCCTTAGAAATGCTTTAGTTACCAGAGTATGATTTCCACGGGGACCATAGTACCATACTGTTCTCACTGTAGGTTAAATTTTAGATGAAGCGCATCGTAATCGGTCAATCATATCTTTTTTGTTTCTTTCAATCTAATGTAATGCACTTAAATTTCTTTTCTCTCGAAGTTTACTTTGCATCTGATGTAACCTAAAATTTACCGATCTTGCAGTTTCCGCAGGTGGTCATGTTTCTTCTCTTCAATGGCCATTTGCACTGGTTCTACCTCTGCTCGCATCTCATTTATTACTATGAGGGTAAAAGAGAAGTGTTCTTTTCTCTGAATAGGCACTTGTGTTTGTGCTGACAAAAATCGGGGATCTTGGTCAGTTTTGCAATGTTTCTGAATATAAAAAAAAGAGACAAATAGAGGGAGCGAGCACCGTAAAGTTGGAGGAACGCAAAAGGGCGTGTCTGACAACAATTACCAAATCGGGTATATTTTGGTTTTGTGTTGTTGTAAATATTTGATTATAATTCAGTCAGCAGACATGTTTTCGGGTCAAAGTCACAGAGCTGGCAGGCCCTTGATAACATGTAGTCTTTGCTGTTGCTGTGTATGAATGAATGAATGATATACTCTTCTTTTCTGCAGAAATGTTAAAAATGAGGTAAATGAGCTTCTTCCTATGACGAAAAGATTACAGTGTTATTTTTTTAATTATCTTTTAATTTCTTTTATCAGGGCATGAGTGGCTAGGTCGCCTCTTTTGGACCCAAATCTTTCAGCTTATGTCTTATATACACTTGTGCGTATATTCGGCTTAAACCTTAAGCCCAACTGCTAAACCTAATTGTTGTCGGAACGGATGCAATATACAAGTCGATCTCCTCTTGGCCACTCGTTTGAGACTGTTTGTATCTACGGTTTTATCGTTTGATTAGAATACACCACTCGTATTTCCTTGTTGAAAACGCCAATATGAGTTGCCTTACCTTACGAGGATATTGTCATTGATAAACAGTCAACAATTAGAGAATTTTTAGGTGGAAGTCCTTGGAGTACTGTGGAGATGGATGTGTCACAGTCTATACAAAAAAGGTTAATTTCAAATTGGACTCCAGGGAGCAAGAACTAAAAAAAAGATTCCAACTTTTTCCGAAATACTCTCAGAAGCCAAAATAGAATTAATTCCCAAATTTTCTAAATACATTAAAGGCCACCTCATCTTCTCTTCTTTCTTCCACTTCATCACATCTCACCTCCATTTCATCTCTCCCCCTCTCCACCTCCCCATCATCTCCTTCGCAAGTTGTTGCCCGTAAACAAGAACTTATTACCGTTAGCTCCACATATTGCTATTGTTTTCTCTCTGAGAACCGACGTTTTAAAAGTATCTCGGTTATCTAACCATTCTTCTTTTTGACGATTTTTTTTCGGGCTTTCCTGGATATACTGAATCTTTGTAATTCTAACGTTTCACCAATGATAAGCCATCCTGAACTACCCGGAGCCAATGGAAGTCTGCTAACAAGGTTTATGAACCTTTGTAGAACTAAATATACTAGACCGAAAACACCAAGATGATAATCAACCGTTCTTAGCTAAAAGAGAGGACAACTTATGAGTAGAGAAGTTAATTGAAAAGGACATCAAGCAAATATTGGACTTAGTGGTAAAGACATTGATAAAGAAAAGATTAGAAACTATAAATTTTCGATATTTAATGAGGGCCAACCAAGTTGGTTGCCAAACCATTGGATATTGACATTCATGTGATTGTATCTCCAAGCTCACTACAAATTATTTATGAATGCCTTAAATCTAGAGTACAGGTGATAATTCAGATCTGTGTCAGATCTGGTTAGTCAAATCTGGCTCTATCTCTATCTATTTACCTATCTTTAATCCACTGGCATGATTTTATCCTATCCTTGGATGCTGTCTAGTCTGGCTCTCTCTCTCTCTCTCTTTTTATTTTTATTTTATTTATTATTAATATTTTATGGTGACATTGCTTTCGACATTCATTTTTCACCAACTTTGACCTTTAACTCGACATAATTTTTGTAAGAAATAAATAGAATCCATGTTTTTTTTTTCTATTAGATAACACAATGTAATAATCATACATTTAAAATGAAAATTCAATACATACATATATTTATAAATTATTGTGTGGGTATAGGTGAACAGGGAGGCCTTTGGATGAGGTAGGCATAGGATCAACACTAATGACTTCATTAGGGAAAACAAGCTCCCATCTAAACTCTTTAACCAAATTGTGTAGAAAAACAAGAATTTCAATTCTAGCAAACTCTCTTCCAGGGCACATTCTTGGTCCTCCTCCAAAGGGTACAAAACTATATGGTGTTATATTGTCTCTTTCGAACCTTATTGGATCAAATTCCTCCGGATTTGTGAAGTATTCGGCAGATTTGTGTGTAGTACTCGTAGTCCACCAGACCTAATTAATTAAATCATTAAAAACGATTAGTTGGAGTAATATAAATAGTTGTCTAGTCGTTAATCGAAATAAGGTGAATAATGATATGATTTTCAGTGAGAATATCAGGAGTGATCTAGGAGAATTACCATCCAATCTTTTGGTATGGAGAATCCTGCATAAGTGAAGTCTACTTTGGCCTTCCTAAAAGTTCCTTGAATGGGAGGCGAGAGTCGGAGGACTTCACTAACAACGTTCCACGAATATTTCATCTTCGAGATATCGTCTTTGCTCAATAGCTCCCCTGGCCCCTTTTGTGAAGCAATTTCTCTTTGCTCTAAGCAAAACAATTACATCTCCAAATTAAGCAAAATCATATCTCAAATATTTAGATAAATGGAGGAGGAAAAGATGAAAAACTAACCTTCAAAAACACGTTGGTAGCAATCGGGCGCCTCCGCTAAATGTTTCATCAACATCATCATAGTAGAACTACTTGTATCATGTCCTGAATCCATGAGTAAGATAACATTATCTGCGATTTCTTTGTCACTTAGTAACTCCCCGTCTTCATTTTTCGTCTCCATCAAATGCGAAATCAGGTTCTTTTCTATTTTCCTATCCGAATTCCCCATTCTCCTCCTACTTTGAATCAATTTTATCAATTCTCGACGAATTACAGTTGCCGATTTCACCGCTTTATAATGTCTAGTACCCGGAAAATATATAGGTAACTGAAATACTCCTTTAAGCAAAATATTGAACTCTTTCAAGATCATTTCTTGCCAGTTTGGGTCATTCATGCCTGCAAACATATTACAAGCTAGAGCAAACGCGTAGCTTTTTATCAACGAGAAGGCTAAAACTTGATCTTTCCCAATCCAATCGCTTCGAAAACATTTCTTACAGGTCATATCAAATCTTTCTACTAATTGATTCATCACTTCTTGTTGTAAGAAACTTGCAATAACTTTCCGGGTTCTAATAGCTTCGTCATAAGGCGCTGTGAAAAATGAAACACCAAAGAGTTTGTTAAGAGAAGTAGGCCACCATGTTAACACTAAGCTTTTTTCACCCGTAAACAAAAACTTGTTACCACTTGCTCCACATAGTGCTATGGTTTTCTCCCCGAGTAACGATGTTTTAAATATTTCTTTACTGTATTTCGTCATTCTTCTTCGTACAAATTCGTCGGGCTTTCCTGATCTACCGAAACTTTGTAGTTCCAACGTTTCACCGACGATTGGCCATCCTAAACTACCCGGTGGCAATCGATGTTTGCTGTTGATGAATTTTTGAAAAAATAAATATACAAAACCCAAAACACCAAGTGAGATGTAGAACAAGTAATGTAAAGGTAGCTCCATCTAACTAAGGGGAGAAAGAAAGAGATGATAGACCTAAATCAAATATACTGAGCTTACTCAGATCTATGATTTGATCTGATTTAGTTAAGAGTTCTCTTCTCCTAAACAAAAAGAGGAAGTTTTAAGAAGGTCAATGAACTAAAAAGAGAAGTAACAAGGATAAACAAGTGGACTAGTTAAAATAAAAGATATTGGAGCAAGTGATAAGGAAAAAATTATTAAATTTTTGTTATCTTGTTATTTTATTGTCTTCCCAAAGAAAACAAAGAAATTAAATTAGAAATGATAAGTTTCCCACATTCAATGAGGTCCATCCAAGTTGGTGGCTGCAAAATCCAAGATCTGACTTTATAGAGGACATTGATTGGGGCATCTAAGTAAAAATCAGTTGCCAAATCAATTGAGGGAAAGAAAATTAACTACTATCATATTTTTGGTTATGAGTGTTCCTTTTGTGTATATGTGATCCCCTAATCAATTACCCTACTACTTTTCACAAACATTGGTTTTATATTTGTGGCTTGTCTTGTTCTTTAATATTGATATGGTGGTGGAGTTTGAAACTTGTCACATCGAACTTACCTATCGGCATTTAACAAGTTAGGTTTGGGCGACAAAGTTTTTTCATTTGGAAAATACTTGTCTAAGAAAAAAAGGAAATTGCAAAAATACTCTTTTTGAATTATTGGTGCCCATTTTGTCTCTCTTAAGACTATCTAGATCTTCTTCTCTTCCGCACACGTGCCCCAAGAGAAGTCTCTCGAGCTAGGGCGAGATATAACTAGAGGTCCC
>BEHA01005582.1:164428-195146 GCA_002897215.1 Eschscholzia californica subsp. californica
ATGTTTCTCTCTTGGGCGGTTCATTTGGGTGTCCCAAATGACGATCCATGTAGTCGTACTGTAATTTTAAATATAGAGAATATCTTTCTTTATCACAACCATTTGAAACAAATACAATAATTATGATTGTTATTGACATGCACGTTATGAGCATTAGAAATAGAAAAGATCCAAATAAGTTTTTCACGCATGGAAACAAAATAATTTCGACTAAGCTTAGTATGTGGGTTTGGACAAAGGAACTTGTAGAAAATGTCAACTCCTAGTTCATACATCATACCCATCTCATTTTGTGTGCACTACAGGTTGCCCGAGAGTTTAATGTTACGAGTTGTCGAAGGAAAAATTGTAGCTCCAAGTGATATAAAACCTGAATAGCAGGTATCCTAGCTTGCTTCTATTTCTTTTTAAAATTTGTGGTTCGAGTTTAACTCAACAGATTCTTTCGTTTGGAACAGGAGGTAAGACTTCTTACCCATTAATTTTCTCTCAATGAATTATAGGTCGCTGATTCCAGTGTGATTTTCTTAAACAGTAAGATAATTAGGCAACATGAACAACTAATTATAGTTGTGTGGTATTTCGAACTCTTAGGTGTTGTTTGTTTTTTCATTTTTCAGATCTGAAATCTGGATTAGGTCTGAATTGGAACCTAATTCAGATTTCAGATGTTTGTTTTTTAATTTAAGAAAATCTGAAAGTTTGGCTGAATTTGGTCAAGGTCTGAATTGACTGAAAAAAAACTCAAATATTTCAGACTTCGAACCTGTGACCTTTGCATTACGAAGTAGATGCACTTACCAACTGGGGCTACCAGTTGTTGTCTTTTACTTTTCTTCTTTAACTGGTCTTGAGGATTTAATTAATATGAACAAAATAGAACTAGAGACAAAAGTGAGAGAGAAGAGAAAACGAACAAGGGAAAGAAGAGGAGTCTGAGAAAAACAACAAGTTAAGAGCATCTCCAATGCAACATTCAACAAAAACTCAACTAATCCAATGTGTTAAGTATGAATTGAGATTCTTTTTCCTAGGTGACACTATTAGTATCCTCAAATTAAAATACTTCTCCAACGCAACACTCAAAAAACTAGTGACCACTATATCTTATGGACTTATGGTGACACTCTCTAAAAACTTGATTATCTTGAAAAAATGTTTGAAGGGATGCTCCCCTTCGCCGGAGATAGATAGAGAGAGAGAGAGTAGAGAGAGAAAAGAAAGAAGAGAGAGAGAGAGAGAGAAAAAATTCAAGTATTTTTTAAAGTTTGAAGGTCGCTAGAAGCATTGGTCGGCCGACGACCTTCATCGGAGAAGATGATGAAGTGGCGAGAGACATGACGTGGAGGATAGAGGTGGTGAAATGGAGGGGTGACGAGGTGTCTTTAATCTTTGTAAAACAAATTTCATTTTGACCCCCTAGTTTGTTCTAAATAAATTGATTTTTGTGGGAATCAATCCATATTTAAAAGGGAGCCAATTTTGAATATACAAAATCAGTTTAATAACAAGGGAAATTATGGAAACAAAAGATTTAACTGACGGTATTAAGAAAAGGAGATCAAATTTGTATTTACGAAACACAGGAGGTCATAAAGGAAGCTGGTCAGAATGTGAGGGGCTTTTGTGACCAAAAAATAAAATAAAATTCCTTACTTAAAACGTGTTCTCCGGGGTAGTTTCTAAAACATGTTCTCCGGGGTAGTTTCTAAAACGTGTTCTACTGAGTAGTATAATCTAAACCCTAATAGGTGTTCATATTAATAAACTCTGTTTAGGGCTTAATATCTGTAACCTAAACCTCTCTACTAGCTAGGTTGAAGCACCATCTAGGGTTCAGTTGTTCTTCAATTTTCTTAATTGCATATTGAAATCAGAAGTCAAAGAAAGAAGCATAAGACAAACGTCATGATGATGTCAGAAGATGTTATTATTAAAATATTTTCAAAGGTACCAGCAAAATCCATCTTAAGATTTAGATGTGTATGCAAGTCATGGAATAGGTTATTTAAAGATCCTTATTTTATTAAAAATTATCTTCTTAACCTTTCTAATCAAAGAAACGAATTTAGTCTCTTATTTAGACCTACACGTTATTTATATCCATCTCTACGCGATAATGCTAGAACATTGTCATTATCAGATGAATATTTTAAGATTACTGAAATTGATTACCCAATGAAGGAGGATTCTTCTTGTGTTGATATTATTGGATCTTGTAATGGTTTGATTTGTTTAATACGGTCTCGAATTTTAATTTGTATTTGGAACCCATTCACTAAGGAATACAAAAAACTACCATTGGCACCTCGGAGTTGCTATTATGATGAGGTCCAATACGGGTTTGGTTATGATGATCAAATAAAGGATTATAAGTTGGTAAGAATTATGAGAACTTCTAGTTATACTTCACCTACAAAATTGTATGAAGTTCTAGTTTATACGTTAAGATCGAATTCATGGAGAAGTACTACTACTCAATCCATTCCAAGTAGTTTTTTTCATGCACCCGGAATCTTTGTTAATCGAGCTCTTTATTGGATGTCGGAATGTTCAAGAGTTATTGTTTCCTTCAACCTTGGAAAAGAGAGATTTTATGAACTTCCACTACCTTACTGTTTTGATAACAACTTGAGATCAACCTTTGGTGTTTTGGGAGGTGATCTTTTTATTTGTCGTTATTTGATGAACAATATTGTTGATATATGGGTGATGAAGGAAAACGGAGTAAGCAAGTCTTGGAGTAAATTGTTAACCAATAGTGGACCGACATGTTTTGCAACTAGTAATTTCACAAACCCAAAGCCATTATTTTGTTATAAAAATGGTGATATTCTATTTGAGGCTATAGAGTTGAACAATTGGAGTACTTTAATTTTGTATGATAAAACGCAAGAAAGCTTTAGGTACATCTTTGGATGCGAAGGTATAGCATCACTATCATCGTTTTTTCACACAATAGTTTATGTGGAAAGCCTAGTTTCACTTGATTCGGGTACCTATGTGGGTCAACAAGAACAAAGAGAAGAATCAATAGAACCAACAACAAAAAAATTGAGGTATTACTGAATATTATGGTGAGCTCGAAATAGTGATTGTTTAAAATTGGGAGTTAAAGTTCTTTTAAATTCTTGTTTCAATTTTTTTTTTGTTAAAGAAGCTATTGTTTCAAATTCAGTTAATAAAATGTGAAATGTTACTTCTATTAGAAAAATGACTCAATTTGACGACTCAAAAACTCGTATCATGTTTTTCTATCTACATAGTTCCATCAACACTTTTTTGAAAATATCGATGATTTAAAATAAAAGGTATAAATTGTACCACATTAACACCGAGTCACAGATTAAATCACAAAACAAGTACTATATCTTCTTGGTTATAAAATAGATAGTCTTCTATCTTTTCATTTTTTTTCATTTATAATGGCAAAATTATATATAGAGTATAGTGCTACTTTCTAGCAGAAAATATATTCAAAGGTTAATTTTTCTTTTATTGTTCGGCCATAGCACTATTATAAAACTACTTCAATATTTAGAAGAAATCACTTGATTTAAGTGCGCAAACTGAAATTTCTTGCAATCTTTGTTTCCAATAATCTAAAACTTGACTGAAATTTCCTTTTACATATTTAGGGTGGTGATTCATTGAGCTCGAGCTCATACCTCATACCATGAGGTATGAGCCCGAGCTGCTAGCCATTGAATTACTGGGAAGTTAATCTTAGACGGAACAATTCTTTAACTGTTGACACCTAGCATTCTTAGTTGGTGGAGGGGGCAAGTTAAATATACATGGAAATAGGCTATTTAATGTAATTTATCGTCTAATGGAAGTAGAGAGGATTCCTTCTTCTTAATATGAACCTGGAGAGCTAAAGCAGGTTCATTATTCTTTGGTGCAACAACATTTTTATCTTTCTTGAACTTCCATTTCTTTCTTCTAACTTCTTGAGTAACAAGGTTCGTAAAGAAATTCTCTTGTTGGTTTAACCTTGTCTCCTGTTGAATTAACATACTTGCTAGTTCGTTCACATTCCATTGTTCCTTAAGTGAATATAATTCATCTGGAATGGTCCATACTGAGGAGGCAAGGAATTCATAATAAAATGAACGAGAAAAGGCTCCTCTATATTCTTACCAAGTCCCTTAAGTCTCGCTGCAATGTTGGTCATTTCAATTAAGTGCTCTTGCATACCTCTCACACCGTCATATTTTATGGTAGTGAATTGAGCCATTATCGTGCCAGCTAGAAACTTATCAGCTGCACAAATCTCTCCTCAACAACATTAATGAAGTCTTTAGCATTATCAGTTTGAGAAAGAGATGACTTTATATTGCTTGCAATAGTCATTCGCATAAACATCATGCTTAGTATGTTCGATTTTTCCCAAGCATCAAAATTATTCTTTTCATCAGTGCTACTTGACGCAGTTAGAGTAGCAGGTTTATCAGACATTAAGGCACGATCCAAATCAAGAACACCTAACGTGAGCTTGACATGTTCGCTTCATTCTGAAAATTTTGAGCCGGTAAAGACTGGAACATACGCAGCTTGTGAGTGAAGGGATATAGGCGCAGATACTGCAAACATAACGAAATCATAGGCACATAAATATATATAATTTCTCCTTTGGGATCAAATTAATACATACATAATACCAATGTTTATATATATAAACAAGTCCATTAATGTATCATCTAACCTCAAAAATGTTTATGACCTTTGGGCAACACAAACTAATATTAGATGATACCTTACATAACATAAATTGTTTTATATATAAACAAGTCCATTAGTGTATCATCTAACCTCAAAATGTTTATGACCTTTGGGCATCATAAACTAATTTTAGATGATACCTTACATATTTATCCTACAATCCGTTTAACTTATAATTCATCTTTGGACAAATTATTCACCAAAAGAGTCGTATAAATGCAATTTACATGCATCGTTTCATTGCATAAGAATATTACTATAAGGTGAGCCATCATAGATTTGTATACTTATTTCATTAGTCACTTTGGCGACGTTCTTACTGATTATACATATCATGGTCACTATCTAACTTTCTTATGCTTTCTTTGAGAAATAAAATTCAAATATGTAAGAACACAAACTTGGTTGAAAAATTTGAAGAGTTAAGGAAACAACTCAACTTTAAATTATTTGATTTCAACCAAAACTGTAAATCATCAAAACGATTAAATGATTTTCTTTTTTCTCAAAGTTATTTCAACATTTTCATTGACAACTTGTAAGTTGAAAAACAACATACAAAAATTCATCAAACGGATTTTCGGGCAAACATGAAAATCTTCACCCTATGGCCCTGATACCACATGTCAACTAAGATCTTGTATATTGGTCACTACGATTTGAGAAAATTTTCTGTTTGAAATTCGGACTTAAAAATCCGAGTTTCAGTCAGACAAGAAATCAGACTTAAAAGTTCATAATACAAACGAAAAACTTAATACACATATACAAGGAGTTTATGAGATAATACATATAACATAAATTATCTCATAACATAGAAGGACCTAGAGATATCATGTTTATCACAACTAAACAACAATACTTTAACATGAAATGAAAACATAAATTTCTTGATAGGTTATGTACCTTTCTCCATGTTGAGTAAAAGATTAGACAAGAAACTTGTCCTTATTTCAAAGATGAACTTGTATACTCTTTCATCTTCTCTTCTTCAAGTCTATAGAGATGGAAATTCTAACTTGAACCATATATGAGCAAGAGCATATTTTTCCATCCGTATCTATCTATTATATTAAAACAGCTCGGTCGGTTATCAGGGGATAAGTCTGACCGTTCATTTTATTTTAGGGATTTAATTTTGATTAGATCCAACGGCACATAACTTCCTGATTTTCTCCCATGTTATCATAACCACTAAGATAAAACCAACACGCAGGTAGAATTGGTAGTTCTTCTAACTACCCACGCATGCACATTTCAAATTTAAAACTACCAAGTTCCTTTTTTTTTTTTTTGACAAAGAAACTTTAATTTCATTAATGATGGAGTACATCCAAACATCTTACATGGCTTTGATAACATCATGTGTTTACAAATGCAAATTACAACATGATGATTAGAGAGAGCACTATTACTGCCATAATTACACATACAAAGACCTCTAAAAGGCCATTACTAAACCCTAAAAGGCTATTCTAAGACCCTTAAAGGCCATTACAAGATCAAGATCTTTACATTATTTATACCATATAATCACAAATTTTTTACATATGGGTTATGAAGACCACCCATATGAATCGAATCCATGATCTCTTGGATTTCAGAGTACTATACCTCTAACACAGTGATTGGTGGAGAACTTTGAGATTTGAAGAGTATGTGGAATAAGATTGTTGATCAAATACAACATTTCTTCTTGATTCTTCTCTTTATAGTTTGTTGCCGATTCATCTCTCCTTGATGTCGATTTTGCTTTTCTTTATGTCGTAACCCTAGAAGAGATACAGGAAAACAAATACTACCTTCATGAGAGAATAAACCTTGTATTCCTTCCAACATCATCTTTCATATTTTCTTCAACCTTTTGTTACTCCAAAACTATGGTTAGATCTAACAAAAAAAACAATAAACTTCAACATAAAAAGTATATAGATCTCACCCGGTGAAGGGATAACCCTTCACCGGAAAAGCTTTGATTTTTTTGGGATTCTGTGGGATGTGGTTATGGAGAGAGAAAGCGGTTTCCTACCAATAGAAAGATTCAAGTTCCTTAATCTTCTCAACAAATACAAACTAATTCAAATAGTTACATTTAGACTTCCTCTTCAATCTTATCTTTAAAACCTCATCTCTCTCTCTCTCTCTTTAGAAACACTCTAATCTCATCTTTAAAGCAAGCCAACAAACCCAAAGAAATGAGCAACTGTTAATCTTTTATTTTTTTTTGTTCTATATTCTGATTTCATATAGTACCGATATCTCATTTACTGTTGTTCTAAGTTGTAAATAATCATTTGGTTTGTCAATTGACGGTCTGAAATACCGAAGTTTCAGTTTTATAAGTTGTCTTCCAATCTCTTCTTAGCAGAATTGTAACATTATAAATTTTACTAATTTATTGTGGTATTGTATGTTTTTTTTAAAGAATGTTAACATTTAGTTTATTTTTTATTTTTGTTTTTCTCCTTCATGAAATAAATGTGATACAAGTTCAAGATGGTTTGAGGAACATTGCAACAAAAAAAAGATGGTTTGAGGAACATAAAACCAATGGTGTTTTTTCGAAGCGAACCGTTGATTTATCTCTTGAATATTCACGGTCGTCCCATTTTCATCTATAATTTGTTGTAAATAATCATTTGGTTTGTCAATTGACGGTCTGAAATGCCGAAATTTCAGTTTTATAAGTTGTCTTCTAATCTCTTCTAAGCAGAATTGTAACATTATAAATTTTACTAATTTATTGTGGTATTGTATGTTTTTTTGAAAGAATGTTAACATTTAGTTTTTTTTTCTCCTACACGAAATAAATGTGATACCAGTTCAAGATGGTTTGAGGAACATAAAACCAATGGTGTTTTTTCGAAGCGAGTCGTTGATTTATCTCTTGAATATTCACGGTCGTCCGATTTTCATCTATAGTTTGTTGAATCTAACGACTCTAAATCTATTACATCTTCACGATTTTTTTTGTTAGGCAGTTGTAACTTACCAAAGATAAATGTTTATTTATTTACCCTCACTTTTATACGAAAATAACATTCAATGTTATGTTCTCAAAGTTCAATTACAGGATATTAACGTCATTTATGATTTCCTACCTAGAATATGGGAGAGAATCGTGGGAGAGAGAAAATGGTGGGGGAACTAATAGAGGAAATCCTGGATTTAGTTTCCTGTTTTGTTCCATTTGTATCCCACTTTTGAATGGACAGTTAGGTATCCCACGTTTTGAATGACGAGTTAAGAAAGAGGTGATGGGCGAACTCCATTAGCATTTTGAATTTCTTTTATAATCTCTGATGACATTTGATTGGTTCTAACTTTGTGTTAAAGCGAATGAGAAAAGTTGTTCCTGTAGATCTAAGAAGAAAACTTATTAGAAGCAAAACAAATACGTACGAAAATCTTCTTTCTTATTCTCACTGTTTTACATAAGAGTTTATTTTTCATGTTGATTTTTCTCCATTGTAGGTATTACATGCGATTTAAAGGAGAAAATCGTGGGAGAGCATCATGAAACAGTTAATTTCTTATTGTTGTTCTTTCATTTGCAGGTTTTCATCTCCTTCTTCCATCTAATTCTTTTACAGATTTTTGTTCATTTGAACCCAATGTGAATCTTGGTGGTGTACTTATCATGTTTTCTTTAATTTTGCAGGTTTAGAAAGATGGTAGATCAACAAGTATTCCTAATTTTTCATGTTTTGTTTTTATTTTTACTCAGTAAATTCTTTGTTCACAATTTAGGTTATGAAGGACCCAAAGAATTGTTGGAGCTAATATCTCAAGGAATAATTTCTTAATATTTTTCTTCTATTTTTTTTGGTCCTTTCTGTTATATAATAAAGGTGGGCAATACGTAGACAACCAATTTTTTTATATGGACAACTATTTTCGGGTCCGGTGCTAGTCATTTATATTTGACTTTGATTTAATATGGGGACAACTCTAGAAGGACTTGAATATTAATACTAATTAGTGTGAGGATTATTAACAATTACAACAGTTAAAAATAAAAACCTAATTATCTTTCATATTCGTCATCTTCTTCTTATTTTTAATCGTCATTCAAAATCCAATCAGAACATGAGGGGTTTTTGTTTGAGTAGAAATTTTTAGTTTAAGAGATATCGTGGTTGCCGGAGTTTTTTTTCTGAGAGAGATAATTAGGGTTAGGTTTTGAAATTAAGAAATGGCGGTGACAGCAGATCAAAATCATCAAGAACCATCATCAAATAAAGAAGAAGAAACGATTCAAATTACGTTCACAAAAAGAGGATGATGCTTTTGGTTACCTTGTCTAGGATCAATCCATCATCACAGCGTCGGATCCGCCCCTTGGTGGGAAAGAATCCAAGGCTCATCAGACCAATACGAAGATAAATGGCGGAATAAAGGTATAATAGCTTTCAAGAAGCAAGAGAATGGTCAGAAATTGTTGTTGGGCCGAAATGGACGACATTTATCGGGTGGTTCAATAAGAACCACCATCATTACCACCACCAGAGGAGTAACAGTGGCGGCCCCGGCGGCATCCGATATAGGGGTAAGAAATTTCAGGTTCAAGTCTAGAGAGAAAGTGGAAGAAGAAGAAGTAGTAGAGAAAGAGAGAGAGTTTAATTAAGGTTTTACCAATAATATCTATATTCAACCATTTCCGAATTAGGATTTTTAAAGAGAAGAGTAAGTTCTTGTCTGGGATTAAAACCCTAGAAGCAGTACTCATGTTTGGATTACTTTTCCAACTTTTAGTTGAAGTCTAGAGAGAATGTGGAAGAAGAAGTAGAAAAGAGAGAGTTTGACTAAGGTTTTACCAATGGTATACATAAACATGAATGAGTTGGTGGGCATTATGTTCAAATTCCTTTGAGGTGGAGTGTTGTATTGTTTTCTTTTACCCTTGAAATGTTAATGTTTTCTATTTTGGATTGAGAATAAATAGATTTTTCTCATTTTTTTGAGGTGAAAGTTATGTGATCTTACAAAGAGAGAGCTGAGAAGAAACACATAATCTTTGTAGAGATGGATTTTTTTTTCTTTCTAGAGATGTTTTTTCTTTATTATTTTGCATTAATGTTTATTAACAAGTAAGAATTTGGTATTCTTTTCTATTTGGTAACTAAATCGATTATGTAAATTTTGTAAGAATTACAATTTTTTTTTTTGTATTTTACACATTTTTGTCTTGATCTTTTTGTATGCTCATTGAACAGAAATAATCTAATTTTTTGAAGGGCTTGGAGAGTAAACATAAAGACAAGAGTCTATCTTATTTGTTGTTTTTTTTTCCTCTCTAAAATGTAAATGGGCCGTTTTGTGAAGTAAGTCTTTCTCCTTCCTATGGTTGAGCCTATTTTCTTTTTCCTTTTTGTGAATTTTTTCTGTAATGAAATTATTGTCAAATAGGTGTCCACCGCGCCCTACAGGCGCGTAGATCCCTTTTGGCTAACGCCGTTACGAGTACAAATAAAGTTAAAATATTTCTCTCTCCTACGTGCGTCTCTTTTGGCTACATATACCGAAACGTTTAAGCGTCGTGAAATTAATTTTAGACCATTTAACATCTAATTCATCTGTTAATGAAGTAATAGGTTTTAAAACTGAACTTATGAACAACTATTTCATCTATTTAACCTAAGGTTGTTTTTTTCTGTTCAGGTGAGTAGTAATTTTTTTAGTTTTCCGTTTCAACTTCACTATAACTTTTAATGTTTTTACGATGAAATACATGATAACTAGGTGTAGGGCGCGGTAGGAACCTAGTCTCTCTTTTATACAACAACAAAAAGCATTTCCATCATTGCAATTTGTTTTGTCTACCAAAACTCATAGTTCTGTTCATATTTGGAGTCAAGCATCCCTTAAAAGTTATCATCGACTGTTTATTTATTGTTTCGAAATACAATTTATTGTTTTAGAAAATCAAAACTTATCATCGACGGTTTTCTACCGTTGCAACTTTGTAGAAGCGACGATTTTTTCGGTAGAAACCGTCGCTAATAATCACGTTTAGCGGCGGATGTACAACCCGTCGCTACCAACTGTCGCGAAAAATATCCCGACGGAGGCTTTCACGATGGATTTTGTTCTGTCACTAAAGAGTTTCGGCGACGGTTTTCTTACATTACCGACGGTTTTAAGCCGTCGCAAAAAGTCTCCATTTTCGTAGTGAAAAACACAAACTTGGTTGAAAAATTTGAAGAGTGAAGGAAACAACTCAACTTTACATTATTTGATTTCAACCAAAACTGTAAATCATCAAAACGGTTAAATGATTTTCTTATTTCTCAAAGTTATGTCAACATTTTCATTGATAATTTCTAAGTTGAAAAACAACATACAAAAATTCATCAAAAGGATTTTCGGACAAACATGAGAATCTTCACCCTATATGGCCCTGATACCACATGTTAACTATGATCTTGTATATTGGTCACTACTATTTGAGAAATTTTTCTGTTTGAAATTCATACTTAAAAATCCGAATTTCAGTCAGACAAGAAATCATACTTAAAATACAAACGAAAAACTTAATACACATATACAAGGAGTTTATGAGATAAAACATATAACATAAATTATCTCATAACATAGAAAGACCTAGAGATATCATGTTTATCACAACTAAACAACAATACTTTAACATGAAATGAAAACATAAATTTCTTGATAGGTTATGTACCTTTCTCCATATGTTGAGTAAAAGATTAGACAATAAACTTGTCCTTATTTCAAAGATGAACTTGTATACTCTTTCCTTTTCTCTTCTTCAAGTCTATAGAGATGGAAATTCTAACTTGAACTATATATGAGCAAGAGCATATTTTTCCATCTGTATCTATCTCTCTTTTATACAACAACAAAAAACATTTCCGTCATTGTAATTTGTTTTGTCTACCAAAACTCATAGTTCTGTTCATATTGGGAGTCAAGCATCCCTTATGTGTCAAGACAACAACTTCATTATGTGTCATATGTCTGGTCCATGTGCTAGCAAGGAAGCGCAGACAGGTTCAGTCTGATAGTTGAGATTTTATGGATTAAGTTTCACTCAACCAAAATCAGTCGCACTTTACTCATAGTAATGCAATAACACATACATAATCAGTATAAGGTTTAAATCTTTTACAAGGTTGCTCACACACCATATTTAGTGAAAATTAGATCCCAATCTTCTTACTTTTCTTCTTTAATTAATATAGGGAATTTTTCATGCATGAAGAAAGAATATGAGCAAAGTAGAATCAGAGAAAGAAGTTCGAGAGAAGAGAAGTCAGAGTGAAAAAAAAAACGAACAAAGGAGAGAAGAAGAGTTAGAGAGAAACAGCGAGCTAACGTCGTTACGGGCAAAACCGAGTGTTTGGTTAGTTTCCGACCCCTATAATTTTCAAATTGTAAGCTGCCTACTAATAGATCCTACTGCCAATAGCATTTCGAGCGGGTGCTTTTAGCACACCCCAAAAAAATTTGAGGAGCTTTCCTAATAAGAAAACAAGTGACATGACTAAATCGATAAGCTTCGTCAGCACGTGGAGAGTTTGCGCGTTATAACTAGAGGAGACGCGGCTTAGATCGTCATCAACGGTCAAAGAATATTCCCGCCTCATCAAAGAAGACAAAACACTAGTATAAATATCACTAACCCTAGTTCGAACTATTTTAACTGTAAAATACATTTTCATAACAAACACGTGCTCCGAAAAAAACGCGGTTTCATCACAGTCTATTTAAATGAGTTAGTTGGGGTTCAAAATATCACTCACCCTATCTTACTTCTCATCTTTCTCTCTCTCTCTCTCTCTCTCTCTCTCTCTCTCTCTCTCTCTAAAACTAAAAAAGTACTCCAATCCATCTGTTTCTCTCTCTCTCTCTCTCTCTAATGGCGTATTCTGAGAATTTACTAGGTCTTCATCAATGGCATCCATCATCAATCACTGATTCATTCTTCTCAGATGTTTTCACTCTTCTGGAAACTGAAACTCTTACAAAATCACTTCAACAATCTTTCTTCTCTACAAACAATCATTCCCAAACCCTAACTAATAATACAAATTCCACGAATTCTTTCACTGCCAATAGCTTCATTGAAAAACCTACTTATTCAGGAGGAGGATCAGATCAAGAAACAACTTCAAAGCCACGAAATTCAATTTCAATCAACAACGGTAAGATCATGAAACGGAAATCAAGGAAGAGATCTTCTTCTTCCATCACTTATATTACTGCTAATTCTACTAATTTCCGTGAAGTGGTTCAGAAGGTGACCGGTATTTCAACCGGTAATGAACTTTTACCGGTTACTTCAGTTTTGAAACAACAGGGGAAAAAACAGAGTCATGACCTGTTAAGTAATTATTCCAATTTGCCAACATTGGATACATCAGAAATTTTGCTGGACCAGAAGCAAAGACCGCAGATTAGTGTTGCTCCTAAGATGGGTTTAACATCTAAGGGTCATTTGGTGGTTGGAGGAAGTGGGTTTGGTTTGGATTTTGATAGTTTTCCTACACTTGAATCTTGGGGAGTAAAGTGATCAAATGTCAAAATTGAATCGATCTCTTAATTTATGAGTTATATTTTAGAATGTTTATTTTGTCTGATTTGTGATATCTGATTCAATTGATTTAATTTTTGGATTGATGTGACTTGGGCGATTCAAATGTAGATAAATGAGATGATTTAATTCGCATGACGAGACAAAGATCACCACCTAAGAGTTTGCTTATAAATTTTGTTTTGATGGAATTCTAAAGAAGACATACTTTAGTCTTTGTTATTATCTTCTTTATCAACATACATACAAAATTAGGATATCTATTATATAAAACGCAATGGTGTTTTTTGAGGTGAGCCGTAGATTTATGTCTTGGATATTCACGTCCATCCGATATTCATCAAGTTTTATCTAATCTAACGACTAAAATTGAATTTCAAACCCACTAAATCAGAAGTTCCTTAATTCTCTCCCACTTTTTTTTATAACCAACCACAAAAACCCACTATATCTCACGATTTATGACTACTAAAAAAAACTCCTTAATTTTCTAACTAATTTTCTAACTACCCACAAACACATTTCTAATGGTTGTTTTTAATTTTCAGAAAATAACTACCCACATAAAAATCTATTGTAACTAATCATCCACGATTCTCTCCCATCAAAGATAACCGACGACTTTGTCAGCCATCATTGGATTATCATCTTAAACTTCTTTATCCCACGATCCTAAAACGTTAGTAAAAACTAATTCTTCACCGCCCACAACATCTAATTCTTCACCGCCCACAACATCTCCTACTCCCTCTGCCAAATTCGGATCAAACCGAAACTCTTTCTTCCACTCCATATCTACATGTTCGTTGTATCCCTTCCACTCCATATCTAAGAAAATCTTATAATGGTTTCTCTTTTGAAGTAAATTTTAAATCTCTGCTTAACTAACAGGTTTTTTTTAAATGGTACTAATACCTTATCTTTCTTTTAAATTGTTGGGTAATTAAATTTATTGTCACGTAATGATCGGTGGTGGTAGGTTATTCCCGATTTACAATTTCCACTTTCTTTCTTTTTTCCTTCTTCCCATACATCTGCGGTATGTTTATTGTGTCTTCAACCTTCTGTGATATTTTTATTGTTATTTAAATATTGATGGAATATTGATGATTTTTCTTTTTTGACTATTTGATACTGATTCCAGGTTCATGTGATTTCGATGGTCTTCATTTTATGAGAATTCTCAAAATATCAATTTGATTACTCATAAGAAAATGTTAGTTCGTATGTTCACTTCAGTTATTTTCAACATTGTGTATGTTAGACTTCTCTGTTTTGAAATTTGAATTCCACATTTTCAAGCAAATAGTGGGAGAGAGAAGAAAAATATGTATGAAAACTGTCATTGATAAGTTTGTTCCCGTTTTTCTTTTCCTTTGTTGAGGTTGAAAAATAGCAGGAATAAATTTGTTTTCTGTGTTTGTGCAGGGACCCTTTACTTTGTTATGTGTCGGTGGGATTTCATCAAGAACTTTCAAATGCATGAGGCGGATATAAGATCATAAAATCTCTCCCAAAATTAATCTCCAAATTTTATTTATTTATTTTTTCATTCTCTTTCTTTGTTCTTCTAAACAGTGAAACTAAATGTTTTCTAAATTGGAAAGTTAATTTGATTTATACCTTCATTCAAAATTCTATAAATTAATTTATTTGTTTATTTCTGTTTTCATCTAATCCAAATAAATCTAACTCTCTTTCTCTCTTAAAGCAATTTTTCCTTCCTTTTATGTTCCAATTTATTTCTTTTGGTCTGTATCTCTCTCAGTGAATTTTTTTTATCTTCTTTATGGTATTATGTATCTCTTGGTTAGTTCTTCTACTGCTTGAATTCTTTTTATTTGTATTTTTTTCTTTCCAGATTTAATGTGTTGTCATGGTGATTCTGCTTTTTTATTGGTTACTTCTCCTTCCTTTCTCTCTATTTGTTTTCACTTTTTCTTCATGTTTGTCTTAATTTATGGAGAAGGAAAACAAAAATACATCAAAAACCTATTTGTAAGTTCATCCGAACTTCTTCAAATTGCATTCGTATGTTTACTTTTTGTTTTTCTCCATGGAAATACATATTTTTTCTCTACTTTTATAGGTTACTATGAAAACTTATTTCGAATATTGGTGTGGAAGTTTTAGAAATTTGAAGATCTGGGGTATTTGGGGCTTAACTTTTATATTTTGGTAGATTCATTTTTCTTTAATGTTTGACATTATTAAAGTTTATTCATTTTCATTTACTTTTATAGGTACTACAATTTATCATGGGAGATGGAGAAAATGGTGGGTTACTATGAAAAAAATGTGTGCAGTTATATTTATGTGTTTTAATTCTATTCCAAATTTTTAACAAAGATGGTCAAAGAGAAACAAGTCAAAGTTGTTACGTTCACGGGATATTCGTGCCCCTCGAATTTTAATCAACAATTTCGTTATCTAATGGTTAAAATAACCGCCCTCCTTAGTGAGGAGTTTTTTTTTTTTTTTTTTTCTGGGAAAGCGAGGGACAGAAAGTGGAGAGCAGGGAGTGACGAAGAAATGTTGGTTATAGAAAGGAACGAGAATCATTTTCCATTTTATTTTTCTTTTAAATTGTCGTTTTTGGTCTACCTATTTGAGTTTACTCTGTAATTGTCAAAACACAACATTCTTGGAGTATTTTACCATAATAAAGCTGAAAACACAAGAAGACGAATTAGTATTCTTGAATTGGATTTGTGTAGCTGTTATATTTTTTGTATGAGTATTGTTCTTTTTTTTTTACTATGTAAGTTGTTATTTTTGTGTAAGTTTCTCTCTGGTGTATTATGTTGATCATCTAAGTGTTCGTATATTTACTACTCATAAAATATGTACTCATAGAATTCTTCAACGAGTTTCTCACGCTACTAACTTTGTAAAATTTGTCTCTTCAGTAATTTTTTTCGGTACAGTGTTTCAGTAAGTCTTTTTTTTACGGAAAAATGAGGTTGTTATATTATCGATTATAAATATAAAAAATTAACATTTTGTTTTTTTTCTGGAATTAAAAAAAGATTATCTATTTTGTTATGGTTGGTAGGTACTACTTTAGTTCCCCCTTTCAATTTCATTATAACTTTAATTATTATATTTTTACGATAAATATCTGAAAATTAAATTTTCACCGCGAAAAAAATGAAAACTAGGTTCCCACCGCGCCCTACGGGCGCGGTAGATCCCTCTTGGCTAACGCCGTTGTGGTTTATTACGTCCCGATTTTACGACAAAAGTGCTTTCGAGCATTCTTCGGGTATGCGTGTAACGTAAAATCTATTTTGTGAGTTCACATCAAGTTGAGTGGAGCTTACCCAAGAAGTGGATGCACATGCTGCCTATTTTCACACAATGTGGGGTCAGGCGAGTAGCTGTCATCCGAAATCATGTACTGATTTCGAATGAAATCACGTACTGATTTCGGATGACAGGTAAACGCATGACACCAAAAAGTGTGAAAATTGGCAGCATGTTCATCCACTTTTTGGGTAAGCTCCACTCAACTTGATGTGAACTCACAAAATAGATTCCACGTTACACGCATACCCGAAGAATGCTCGAAAGCACTTTTGTCGTAAAATCGGGACGTAATAAACCACAACGGCGTTAGCCAAGAGGGATCTACCGCGCCCGTAGGGCGCGGTGGGAACCTAGTCCTTATATAAGGAGGGATCTCGGCAACCCAACCACCCCCCCCAGTCCAGACCCAACGTCTCCAATAGACTCCAAACCAACAATACTGTTACATAGCTCTTCGCGGATCCAACGTTCTTGTGTCCCAACGCAATACAAGAGGATGCTTTGCTTGACCGCTAGATCCTGTAGTTTGGCGCGGGTGGAACATAAGGCGTCCGATCTGGACGTGCTCGCTTTACTCAAATGTCCCATAAACTAATTTTGTTTTTTTGACATTTAGTCCCCAAAACCGAATTTCATTCAAAGTTTAAACTTGAATATCTCGTTCATCCAAAATCGGATTCGAGTAGTGTTGTCTAAAAGGCCGGGCTCGAGTCGGCCCGGGCCTGTACATGCCAGGCCCTTTACCAGGTCGGGCCTACCCAACCTGGGTTGGCTATACAGGGCCCATCCCGGGACCGGGTCTATACCCAGTCCTGGCCGGGCCGGGCCGGATCAACCTGTGTTTTTGGGCATTAAAAAAAAACACTATTTGAAGATATAGTTTATTTTGAAATATATAAATCAATAGTTTATGAACGGTATTTCTTCTCTAACTTAAAATTACTTAAATATTTTACGTTCTTTAACTTAAAAAGAAAATATTTTCTAAACTTACATAAGATATAAATCTTTAGTAAGAAACTAGATATTTCTTCTCTAAAACTTACCAAAATTTATTGTTAGATAAGATTTTGTAAAGCTAACCAAAATTTATTCTTGAACGTAAGTTATTTTATATTTTCTAAATAAGATATAAGTACTTAATAGGAAAATAAATGTTTAAAGCAATGAAGGAAAAAAAGAAAAGAAAACTATAAAAAAAAACAATATGCAGGGCCGAAGCCGGGCTTTTGTCGGGTCGGGCCGGACCTACCCGTTGGGCCCAAAATAGAGGCCCAACCCGTGCCCGGAATAGAACCCGGGTTGACCTGGCCCGTTTTCCGTACGGGCCGGTCCTGTACGGAACGGGCCGGGCCCGGGCTCAACCCGGGTAGGCCCGACCTTTATAACAACACTAGATTCGAGAGAGACTTCGTTCTAAATTTAAGAGCCCGACGAGACAAAAACAATGACGGGCTCTGTTTCTAAATTTGAAGAGTCAGATCGAACCAAAATTGGCTCTAATTCCAACGCCTTAAAGGTTTCGGTATGCTATTACAGTTCCACTAATGCGTCCCCAGGCTCCATCGCCTGTGTTGCACACATGTGCATTGTTTGCAGGTGGTGAAGATATACGCAAGTAGGACCCTGCTAAATAACTACTTGGTCAAGTACTATATTTGTGTTATTGACGAGATAATACAATATTCAAGTACTAATACTGACGCAATGAAAAATCGACATATTTCGGTCAAAATGACGTAATATGTCGGTTTTTTAGATTAGGGGAATGAATAGGAATCTACAGATATACGAACAGTTTCTTTGTTTGGGCGGAATGCGAGGAGTTTCTCAGTTAAGTTTAACAAATTCTTTTTTATCAAACTTCAAACTGGAATATCTTATCCGTCCAGAATCGATATTGGGTGAGTTTTAGCTCTAGCTTAATAGCTCGACGACACGAACAAAACGACAGACCTCTTCTTTGAGTTTCATTATTCGAACAGATCCGTAATCAACTCTGGTTCCAACATACATTACGAAGAAAGAGTATTTGAATACAATGAACTACAACGTTGAACCTTGTAGGAAGAACAAGCAAGAACAATCTCACAGTTATTAGCAAGAATTGACTTACACATCACTCGAGGTGACCCATCCAAGAAGTTTTTGGGCGGAGAAGAAAGAGGGAATTCAATATAATGGAATAGTAAATTCGGGTGAGAGAGATGAAGAAGTGGAGCAATACAATTCTCAGTACTTGTCACTATAAGTTTAAAAGCCGCCTTAACCCGTATACTAATTTTTAACTTGTTTTATATTAGCGTGGGGTTGTTATAATTAGGCAACTATACTAAGACGTGTTTAGGAAAATACTTTATATTTTCCGTACTGATTAGGGAAAAACACTTTCTATTTTCCACTAAAATCTGGGTTCTATACAACATCTATATATATATATTATTGGGGTTTAATTTCTGTAACCTCACAAATTATCTCTACTTGGTTGAAGGGCGGGCGATTCAGGTATCACAATCTTTTTTAATTTTCTTATTGCATATTGAAATCAGAAACTCAAGAATAAGATAAGAAAAGGGTCACGATGATGTGGTCGAAACTTCCAAAAGATGATATTGTTAACATCTTTTTACGTTTACCAGTAAAATCTATCTTACGATTTAAATCCGTATGCAAGTTGTGGAACAATTTATTTAGTGATACTTATTTTATTCAAGATCATCTTAACGTTTCTAATCAAAATCAAGACTTTAATCTCATGTTTAGAGCTAGACATCTTTACTCTCCATATCCAAATCATAATGCTAAATCATTATCGTTATCGGATGATTTTGAGACTATTAAGATTAATTACCCAATGAACATGGATTGTTATTCTGTTGGTATTATTGGTACTTGTAATGGTTTGATTTGTTTAAAATTGTCGAAATCTATTATTTGTGTTTGGAACCCGTCCACGAAGGAATACCAGAAAGTACCATTAGCACCAAGGACTAGCTTTTTCAATGTGGCCGTTTACGGGTTTGGTTATGATGATAGAACAAAAGATTATAAGTTGGTAAAAATTGTGAGAAGTACTAGCTATAATTCATCCCCAATAGTTTATGAAGTTCAAGTCTATACATTAAGATCAAATTCATGGAGATGTACTATTCAACTCATTCCCTATAGTTTCTTTCATGTACCAGGGATCTTTGTTAATGGAGCTCTACATTGGATGTCAGAAAATTCAAGAGTTATTCTTTCTTTCGACACTGGAGACGAGAGGTTCTATTTACTTCCGCTACCTTCTTGTTCTGTAGACAAAGTGAAAACAACTTTGGGTGTTCTGGGAGGTGAACTTTCGATTTGTCGTAAATCTCTTGAGACCGACAATGTTGGTATAATATGGGTGATGAAGGAATACGGTGTAAGCGACTCTTGGACTAAATTGTTAACCATTTCCACACCGTCACTTTTTAAGTTGATTGATTTCACAAAGCCATTGTTTTATTGTAAAAATGGTGATATTCTATTTGAGTCTAGTTCTTCAAGATGGTGGAATATGCGTAATACTTTAGTTCTTTATAATCAAAAGCAAGAATGTGTTAGGAATATCATAAAGGTGGGTGGCGGTATATCAGGATTTTTACGTACAATAGTTTATGTGGAAAGCCTAGTTTCACCTAACTCACATGATTATGTGAAGCAAGAAGAACAAGAACGACAAGAAGAAGAACAAGAACAAGAACAAGAACAAGAAGAAGAAGAAGAGCAAGAAGTAGAACAAGAACAAGAAGAAGAACAAGAACAAGAAGAAGAGCGAGAAGTAGAACAAAAACAAGAAGAGCAAGAAGAAGAAGTAGAACCAGCAAGAAAGAAGTTGAAGATGACAGTGAAGAAGATAAAAAGAGGTATTGGTGGTTGTTATATAAGTTGTGATGAGAGCTAGAAAAGTTGAAAATATGTAGTAATTTAAAGTTCTTTTGCTTTGGAAAACAAGATACTACTGCTGAGATTTAAAAAAGAAACATTGCTAATGCTTCCTGTTTTGGAGTTGTTTTTCCTGTTTAACTTTTTTCTTGAGAAATTAATTACGATCTACGTTAGTCGTTACAATACATTAATACATCATTAAAATGTGATAAACACGATAACCGCCTAAGTTAAATCAATAGTTAAAGTGGCCTAAAGCCCGACAATTTCTACTTTATTTAGTGCCTAAATTACATGGGATAAATTTTAGTGATAAAATTTGGTGATAAGCCTCGATCCTAAGACCTCATGAGCTTAAGAGGGATGTCTTACCACTACAACAAAGAGTGTCAGACTCTTTTTCTCTTTAATTGTAGTTGGTAGAATTGTGGTTTTTTCTTTCAAAATGTGCTTAATTTAAAGGTTACTCTTAGAAGTTAGAAGGGCTCTATGGTTCTTCCCCAGAATGTCTAGGCTGTTTTTATAATTTAGGATACTTGATTCTGAAGTTTTGAACTAGGCTTTGATGGTACAAGTGTGCAATTTTTTATGTTTTAAATCTCTTAATTTGAATTTGCTTTAACATTGCTTTTCTTCCTTTTCAATATTAAGATGACGAGGTAAAATATAAATATGTTAATTTTTGGTCCGAGGTGATTGTTGTGGTGATAGTCGGAGGTAGTTGTGAAGGTGAAGATTAAAAGATAACATGTAAAGTGTTGATTTTTTAGATGAAAATTAAGTTGTCGTGTAAATTTTATGCTAAAAAAAAGAAGTTGATGTATTTTATGTAGTTTGAGTAAGGGTAAAAGTGAACTTTTACAAATATTTACATTCCTATTCATATACGAACCAAACACCTAATTAGGAATATGTCAGGAATCAAATTTCGATTCCTGGTCAAACCATACCCTTACTCAAACTACATAAAAAAAAGAAGTTGATGTATTTTATGTAGTTTGAGTAAGGGTAAAAGTGAACTTTTACAAATATTTACATTCCTATTCATATACGAACCAAACACCTAATTAGGAATATGTCAGGAATCGAAATTCGATTCCTGGTCAAACCAAACATCAAACGTAATCTGATTCGTAGGAATCACATTACGGGAACCATTCCCGCGCCCCAAATAGATAGTCGGTCTTAAATAGGAAACTACTATTTGTCAATTTTTTTTTTAGGAAACTACTCTTTTGAGTTCGTATGAAACCCTGTTTAGGGATTAATATCTGTAACCTCTCTACTAGCTAGGTTGAAGCACCATCTATGGTTCATGATGATGTCGATACTCTCAGAAGATGATATTATTAATATCTTTTCACTGGTACCACTAAAATCTATCTCAAGATTTAGATGTGTATGCAAGTCATGGAATAAGTTATTTAGAGAACCTTATTTTATTCAAAATCACCTTAACCTAGCTAATAAAAGGTACGAATTTCGTCTCTTATTTAGACCTAGAAATTGTTTACGTCCATCTCCATACAATTATCCAAGAACAAGAACATTGTCAATATCCGATGAATATTTTAAGATCATTGAAGTTGATTACCCAATGAAACTGGATTGTGTTTCTGTTGATATTATTGGATCTTGTAATGGTTTGATTTGTTTAAAGTATGAGTATTTTATTTGTATTTGGAACCCATTCACTAAGGAATACAAGAAAATACAATTGGCACCTAGGAGTAGCTATTTTGATGGGGTCGAATACGGGTTTGGTTACGATGATCAAACGAAGGATTATAAGTTGGTAAGAATTGTGAGAACTACTTCTTCGAGTTCATCTGAAATTTCTCATCATCAAGTCCATGTCTATACTTTACGATCGAATTCATGGAGAAGTAATACTATTCAAGCCATTCCTAATATTTCTTTTAATGTACCTGGAATCTTTGTTAATGGAGCTCTTCATTGGATGTCGGAATCTTCAAGAGTTATTGTTTCCTTCAACCTTGGAGAAGAGAGATTTTATGAACTTCCACTACCTTATTGTTTTGATAACAACTTGAGATCAACGTTTGGTGTTCTGGGAGGTGATTTATTTATTTGTCGTTATTCTAATTCGATGAACAATATTGTTGATACATGGGTGATGAAGGAATACGGAGTAAACAAGTCTTGGAGTAAATTGTTAACTAATTGTCGACAGACATTGTTTGCAACGAAAAATTTCACAAGGCCAAAGCCACTATTTTGTTATAAAAATGGTGATATTCTATTTGAGGCTATAGAGTTGAAAATTCAGAATACTTTAATTTTGTATGATAAAAAGCAAGAAAGCTTTAGGAACATCATCGGATGGGAAGGTTTATCATCAATTTTTCGTACAATAGTTTATGTGGAAAGCTTAGTTTCACTCGATTCAGGTACTTATGTGGGTCAAGAAGAACAAAGAGAAGAATCAATAGAACCAAGAACAAAAAAATTGAGGTGTTTGTGAATGTTATGGTGAGCTATGAAGAAAGCTAGAAACAGTGATTGTTGAAAAGTTGGGAGTCAATGTTCTTTTACTTTGGATAGCTAATGATATAAAGATCATTGATTCTTGTTTTCTAGTTGTTCTTCGTGTACATTTTGATGACTTTTTACCTCTTTCTTTCAATTTCAGTTAATAAAATGTGAAATGTTACTTGTATTCGACAAATGACTCAATAATTCGTATTACATTTTTCTATCTACATATACTTCCATCAACTTTTTTTTTTTTTGCAAAAATCGATGATTAAATCATAAATCAAATACTATATCTTCTTGGTTATAAAATAGATAGTCTTTCTATCTTTTCATTTGTAATGGCAATTTATATATACAATATAGTGCTACTCTCTAGCACAAGATATATTAAATAATTTTTGAGTCTATAGACCAAAAATAGGGTCCTAATAGGAGATTTAATCCTCTATAATCCTAAAAAAGATTTAAAAACCAAATTAATCATCATAAAAGAGATCTAGTCCATTTGTATTCATCTCGAGAGAAATATCAAATCTCTATAATATTTAATCCTTATTAATACCTATTATAACCTTTCCACATATTTTGTAACCGTTTTTGCCAAAATAATCATGTATATATCATTTCCTTAATTGTCTCCATCTTTCTCTCTCCAATCAGAATTATAATGAAAGAAATATTAACAAATCTAATATGTAACCGTAATATAGTATATCTCATTTTCAAGAACATTAACCTAGTTGTTTAACCACTATTAACATCAGAACTCTACATTCATCTCCATTAAACTTATCGAAGATCAATTCTTGAAGGTAATTATTTTTGCTAAAATCATAATGAGAACATTCATTTGTAAGAATTCGTTTTTGTTTTCATGTATTTGATATTACTGTTTTGTATTTAGATTCATTTTTAAGATCTAATAATTAATTTTTTAAACTGTATCAAATTGTTATTTATTATTTCTGAAAAAACGATTCAATTGTAGATCTTTCTCATAATATATATTTCCATCTTCGATAGATCTGAAATGGAAGTCTAAACTTCTCTCTCTCTCTAAAATTTTAATATCAATAATGAAATCTTTGATCTTTATATCATATTTAATGTTTTATTGAATCTAGGTATGTTCTATATCTTTCAATTTTCGTGGTATGTATCTTAAGATTTTCGTTTAATCATTACTGAAGTTTTTTTCAGATCAGATTCATCTTCACTGACGGACTAAGATTTGCGGTATATTCAGATTCATTGTTTTCTCTGGATATAAAGTACATGTACTTTACGCGTACTTTTTTCACAAAACAGTTGCCGTTTATAGTACAATAAATGTTCCAAAAATTATATGTAATTTATTGCACATTATACATATTTTTCACATAACAGTGACCTTGTGATTTGAACTAACGTTATGTTTGTCTTCTAACACATTATGAAGTTTAACAAACAGTATGCATAATTTATTCCATTATACATGTCGTTTCTAGTAAATTGTTTGTTTTGTTAACAAATGTATATGTTTTCTTTTTGCAGTTTTGTTGTTACTTATGGAATTTGCTACTGAAGTTGGTCATTTGTTTCCTGGTGGTGCAAAATCATTTGGATATGCTCTTCGACAATATAGTGTAAATGTTGTTTGTCCTGCTCAAGACTACATATGCTCTTCAACAATATAGTGTAAACAATTTTTTGGTAACAGAATGTAAACGATGTGTAATGTAAAAGAAATTATGTGTTATGTAATAGAAAGTATGTGTAATTTACTGAACAAGACCCAAATACATTTGATAAATTACGTTGTATACTTGACTAATGATGGTTTATTCGTCATAAATAATACATAATTTACGTATTTGTTTCATAATTTGTATTCGATTTGTATTTATGTATGAGTAAAAACGAAAACAAATGCTGCTTTAATGTTCCCAGAAAAATATACTATTTCCAAAACTGAAAGTTAAGTGAGAGAAAGTGATATATATGTTTTGTATAGGGATATTTAGCGTTTGGGTCAAGGATAAGTACCGGCTTTAGTGTTTAAGTCACAAGTTTGTCCGTTATAGCCTTTGGGTCACGGACTAACAGTTGACCCCGTTGACCGTTAACGAAAGTTAACTGCCGTCTGAATTTAGTGCGAATCACTATTTTACCCTAAAACTTAAATAGAATTCACGAAATGAGTCGACTATTTTACCCTAAAATTTCTCTCACCAATGCACAACTCCTATTCTCTGCTTCAATTGATCCACCCTTATTAAAACCCTAATTCTCCTCCTCCAAGAACTTTATTATAAGGTGAAATTTCTTGAAATTCCCCAAACTTTATTAAAAAATCTCTATGCTTTCTCTTCAAGTTCAACCCTTTTCTCAATCTTAATTGCTTGAATTTCAGTGGTTTATCAACAATCAAACTTAGGTTTTTAGGAATCATGGGTGGAAGAGGTACTTCAAGATTATTGTCCCAATTAACAAGTTCTAATGCTCGCCCATAAGAAGTATCAACAGTTTTAAATCGATCAGTGTGATTGTTACAAGAACGAGATAGAAAATTCGGTGGAAGCCCAATATCAGGTCCGATATGAACAAGTTTTGATAAAAGAAGACGATGATGAGTTGATAACATGAGAAGTTTTGTAGTTTAATGGCTAAAGCAGTTGAAATTGAAGATTTCAGGGCTAATTCTTGAGAAGCTAGGGTTTGTGCTTTAAGTGTTAAACAAACACAAAGATGAATATGGGATTGTGAATGTTTGAAAAATTGTTGGGTAACGATGAATCATTGAGAGAAGAGAACGAGGTTTTCGAAGAGAAAGATAAGAACAACATTTTGAGAGGATTTGAATTGAGATATAATGTTTAGATTTGAAAGAATTAGGGTTTTGAGTTTTTGAACAAAACTTATTTTGTTTTGATTCACTAAATTCTTTTTAAGGTTTAGGGTAAAATAGTAATTCGCACTAAACTCAGACGGTAGTTAACTTTCGTTAGCAGTCAACGGGGTCAACTGTTAGTCCATGACCCAAAGGCTATAACGGA
The DNA here is from genome assembly GCA_002897215.1 of Eschscholzia californica subsp. californica. Classification (NCBI taxonomy): domain Eukaryota; kingdom Viridiplantae; phylum Streptophyta; class Magnoliopsida; order Ranunculales; family Papaveraceae; genus Eschscholzia; species Eschscholzia californica. The sequence goes on from BEHA01005582.1 coordinate 190,466, forward strand.
CAAACTTGTGACTTAAACACTAAAGCCGGTACTTATCCTTGACCCAAACGCTAAATATCCCTTTTGTATATTAACCCCCAAATCACGCTAAATTGATCCTAGATTGATTCAGATAATAGGAAAGAGAAAATTTGATTTCCAAATCTGTTTAGAGGAGAGAGAAATTATGATTTGTTTCTATCTTTTTTTTTTTCTAATAAATCTCCATATTTTTGGCTAATAAATCTCCATACTAAATCTGTAAAGAAGAGAGAGAAATTTGATTTGGGAAAGTTTAGATTTTGTTTCTAAACAGATTATAGAAGAGAGAGAAATTGTCGTGAGAATCTAACCGTTTTTTCCTATATTTATCCTAAAATCAAGGTACATTAAACCGATTGAAATCCCAAATGAAGTAGGTTTAGAGAGAGAAAGTGTCTTTATGAAGATTGGTATCCAATCTGTTTCGGCTGAATAAAGATCCCCCACAAATCACGCCCACGGGTTTTGGGAAAGTTTCCTAAAACCCTCGTAAATTCAAAAAACCCGGAGTTTTTTTATTTGGGATACATTTGGTATTACCCAATAAATTAGCCATACTTTATACCCTTCTTGTAAAAGGACCAAAAATCCATAATCTAAGAAGAATGGTCTATAGACCTATTATCAAATTAATTTTGGTCTATATACCCATTGACTCTATATTAAAAGGTATATTTTTATTTTATTGTTCTGCTATAGCGCTATTATAAAACTTTTCGATATTTAGAAGATCAGAGGGATGAGCTCAATCACCGTAAGTAATGGTCTAATGGTGGTTCGAGACGAAATCACTTGGTTTAAGTGGGCAGACTGAAATTTCTTGCAGCCTTTGTTTTCCAATAATCTAAAACTTGACTGAAATTTCCTTTTACATTTACCAGGCAAATCTATCTTAGGGTTCAAGTGTGTTTGCAAGTCATGGAACAATTGTAACTATTTCGGAAGCGACATGTTTTGCCTTTTATTTTACGGACCATTTTATTGTCATAAAAAAGGTGATATTTTAGTATTTAAGATTGACTTATACGAGGGACAGTGACACAATATTCTAGTTACATATTACCACAAGCTAAAAAGTGATAACACCGTAAAAATGCTGGGTATATCAAAGTGATCCTCTACAAATATTTACGTCCAAAGCCTGATTTCACTTGATATGTGGGGCAAAAAGAGTAAGAAGACAAAGCAATAGACCAGTATGAAGTTGAAGAAAACCAGGGTCGTGGCTGAGATTATGGGAGACATGTGCCAAATTTTAGTCTCCGGTCTTTCTATCATTCATGTATTAAACAAAGAAAAGATAATGTCTAACATTAGAAACAATTTTATATTTAACTAAAGAATAATCGTAGAGAAATCAAATCTCAATGTATAACTATGATAGCTTAAGGACAAAAGTAAATAGAATTCTAGGCGTTCTTATGATTTCGAAGCCTTATTTATTTATTTATTTTTATACAAAACTACATGAATCAGTTAGAAAGGCTTTTCAAATGAAGAAGGTAATTAGATATTTATTGTAATTTTGTAGAGTGTATGAATTAGAAAGGAAGAATAAGTTCGAAAATTGAGGGAGGGAGAGAGAGATTACAGCATAAGCAACAACAAGAAGATTCATATCCCAACCAATAGACCAAGTACAAGGTTTGTGTTCCATTACAAGAGTGACAATAATGGATTGAAGCGTACCCAGGATCACATGCAAGAACTAATAATGAACTAGAAACGGAAAGAAGATTACCTTAATCGCTTTCCCTCAAACTAGGTTCCAACGACTTTTCGGAAGATAGAGTTCTCTACTGAGTAGGTTGATTTGAACCCCCTTCTTTATTGTCAGCTAGGACCTTATTGAAGGTTGAGAATAATAACATCTTTCTTCTTTGATTAGATATATAATCGGGAGTTTTTTCTCTAAAAAACCCCTCTCTAAACTTGATGGTTGTAGAGATTGATTTTCTCTTGAGAAAATTCCACATCCTTTCCGTTCCATAATTAGTCCTTATATAGAAAATCTTAGAGTCAGAATCATATTCAAAGTAGGATTCAACATGGACCACAGAAAAGATAAAGTCAGAAACCCTTTCTGATTGGGATTCCTAGATGGAAGAGATTTCCATCTAGGATTTCCCCTTCTGTGGCCGTCTAGATCAACCCCCTTAGTGGGCTTGGCTAACCCATTGCTCCATCCGACCATCACATGGCCGACCCCTTTTACTTTTTCGAGCCTCCTTTCTGGGCCCAGTTCTTTCCATCTTCACTCTGACTTTTCCCGAACCTTTGGGGCCTATCAAACTGGATCTAGTCCATCTATTTGCCAAGGCTCCCTCTGGTAAATTCTCTATGTTCAAGTCACCACTCTTTGGTGTAACCCGTTGTAGGATCCAGTCTATTTTAGCCGCGAATTACCGAAGTGATCCGACGATCGTTGTTGGCTTTTAGCTAAGCATTATAATCCCTAATTTCACCGAACTAGATGATCTTCCATATAAAGTCATCGTAATCCTATTCAAAAAACTGAGCGGATGGCCATCTTGGTCAAAGGACACTCCTTCGGAAGGGCATCTCGTTCAGACCGGAAGGATATATCCTTCAATCTCCCACTTGTATTTAATGTTCGATTCCCATGTCACTTCGTATTTCATCTGATACGTCATACCTTTCAGTCTTTTCTTGATCCAGAGGATAACTGTCAAAACAAATGATTAACTCCTAATCCATTTGAGCACGACCATGCATTTTCATTCATCACTCCTTAAGTAGCCTTGAGATACTAATCCTAATTTTGCATTGGAGAACATATGTAATAGCTCGCATCGCTCACAAGAGTATCCAAAGACTGGGCTGTAGGTGTACACTCAAGCTTAGTAAGTATCGAGGCCTTTTGGGTAGGCTTGTGGTGCCTTTGCCAAGAACAAAACTCCGTACCTGTGTGAGATGGTTAAAACGGGGACAATATCGGTAACTGATAAGGCTCGGGGCGTTACAAAGTGGTATCAGAGTTGAGCATGGCTCTTTGCTTAGGGTGGGGGGATTGTAATAGTCCCACATTGCTCACAAGAGTGTCCAGAGGCTGGGCTATAGGTGTACGCTCAAGCTTAGTAAGTACCGAGGTCTTCGGGGTAGGCTTGCGGTGCGTTCGCCAAGAAAAAACTTCGTATCTGTGTGAGGTGGTTAAAGAGAGGACAATATCGACAACTGCTAAGGCTTGAGGCGTTACCGCGTATTTCATTCTTGTACTCCCACTTAGCTTCATGTCTATCATGCCTTCCCGACCTCCTTTTAACCTCCTTTTACGGTGTGGAGCACTCATGTTTTGAGAAATCTCTTAAATTGTCCAATGAGAGTTCGGACGTCAAATCCTTTGGATGAACTTTCACTGGTAGGGTTTAGATAACAAAATTACTTATTAGGGTTTTGATCATTATACTACCCCATAAACGACATTGCCTTCAACAAGTCAAATTTACCTATTAGAGTAATTTCCTTACTTAAAAAACTGACTATGATAGGTAAAACGTGTATTATGAGTGCTCCCTGCCTAGCCCCCTACAGCGTCAAAAATATTCAGATGACCCCCTTTTTGAACTTACCGTTAAATGTTTGTTACTCTCTCTCCTCCATCTCATCACCTCTCTCTGCCACCTCATTTTCTCGCCACCTCATCGTCTTCACCACGAAGGTCGTCGGCCGGCCAATTTTCCGACCGGAGACCTTCAAACATCAAAAAAAATTTCCTCTCTCCTCCCTCTCTCTAAATACTCCGGCGAAGGGGGTTTCCTTTCGCCGGAGCCTGTCGAACAGACCTCCGGAGAAGGGAAACCCCCTTTGCCAGAGTATTTAGAGAGAGAGAGAGGAAAGATGAAAAAAAATTTAGAGAAAGAGGGAGGAGAGAGGAAATATATTTTTTTTAAATGTTTGAAGGTCGCCGACCGGTAAACTAGCCGGACGGCAACCTTCGTCGGCGAAGACGATGAGGTGGCTAGAAGATGAGGTGGCAGAGAGAGGTGAGATGGAGGAGAGAGAGTAACAAACATATAACGGTAAGTTAAAAAAGGTGTCATCTGGGTATTTTTGATAAGGTAGGGGGCTAAGCAGGAAGCTGGTAATAAAGTTGGGGGCTATTTCGGAAATAACTTTTTATGGGGTAGTATAATGTTCTAAACCCTAATAGGTGTTCGGTTTTAATTACTACTCTTTTGAGTTCGTATTAAACTCGGTTTTAATATCTGCAACCTCTCTACTATCTAGGTTGAAGCACCATTAGGGTTCATTCCTTCTTCAATTTTCTTAATTGCAAATTGAAATCAGAAGCCAAGTAAGAAGAAAGAAGAATAAGACAAGGGTCCTGACTATGTCGATACTCTCAGAAGATGATATTATTAATATCTTTTTATGGGTACCAATAAAATTTATCTCAAGATTTAGATGCGTATGCAAGTCATGGAATAAGTTATTTAGAGAACCTTATTTCCTTCAAAAGCACCTTAACCTAGCCACTAAAAGGTACGAATTTTGTCTCTTACTTGAACGTGCACATTCTTTTTATCAATCTCCATGCGAATATCCTGGAATGTTAATGTCATTATCACATGACTATTTTAAGACAATTGAAGTTGATTACCCAATGAAGAAGGTTCGTTCTCGTGTTGATATTATTGGA
>BEHA01005582.1:206913-220334 GCA_002897215.1 Eschscholzia californica subsp. californica
GCACATACATATGCTTATATTGCAAATGTTTGTGTGTCGAAGTTTGCTCGTCGTCAGGGAATTGCTTCAAATATGTTGTATCTGGCAACTGACGTTGCTACATCAGCAGGTGCTTCTTCTCGCCGTTCACGCTTTTTATTCTATGACTTCCATTAAAACATATTTTATTTTCACCTTCCCTTTTGTTGTATTGATTAAAAAATTTATTTTGACGTCACATTTTTGTGATTTTTTACCTTGCTCACGCTAATAGGTATGAGCCAATTATTCGTCCATGTAAATGCTGACAACAAGGCTGGCCAAGAACTGTACAAGAAAGCGGGATTTGAGGTACGGCATCCCTAACAGGTTTCGACTTTAGGACATCTTATGGCATTTGGACTAAGCTAGATGTATTTCTTCGTCTCTTTTGTAATTCGATCCAAGTATTATCTGTCATAAGATCCCAATTTTATCTTACTCTATGTAGTATGCTCTAGTTATCTCACTGGATATTTGATTACTTGGCTGCAGATGGTCGAAGTTGGATCATCTTCTCCATCGAAGGATGAAACGCTTTTAATGTCTATGAAGTTGTAAGTTACAAAATGCACAGAAAATTACATAACAATACAAGCAATGTACTTGTGAATAAATTTCTTTCTTGGTTGTTATGATTCTTTTTTTACTTTTTGTATTATGTAAAGAACCAATGTGTTTTTTATTGGTTTCTTTTCAATTTGCACATATATCTGAATTTGGTGTTTATTGCGTTGAGTCTTGGCTAGTTTGCTTCAGTACAAGATTCCATTCTTCTATCTGAATTGAACTAATTTATTGCATTTTTGTTCGCTTCAGTATGAATTTCGTCTAGTAACTTAAAAATGACAGTTTATTAGAATAGACAGGATCTGAAACATAGAATAGAGAGGGAGAAACCCTTACTTTGCCAAAGGGGAGATTTTATTCCCAATTATGTGTTTTTTTCTTAACGAGGCCCATATAGTGAGAACACAATGTGAAGGAGAAGAATGAGAAAGTTAATGAGATCTAACTAAGATGAGGATGATGATGATGATGGAGATCCGAGAGGAAGAAGAAAGAAGCAGAGAGGGAGAGATAATGGAAAGTTTTAAAGGCGCTAACTCTCCCTCAAATTTGCCTCGAGGAAGGCGCCTTAAACACTTACAAGGGTCACCTTTAAAACTCCCCATAAATGGTTAAGGGTAATTTGGAGAGAAACAATCAAACGGCAAGGGTAATTGGGGAAAGAAAAGAATATTATAATCCACATTAGATAAAAAGGGGGCAAGCTCAAATTTAGCAAAGATGTGATACCTAACAGAAAGCTGGATACAAACCATGGGAGTAAACTGGAATTACCCAACCATATGACCAGACCAGTAGATATTTCATTATTTTGTGAATGGGTGGTCGTGGAGAAAGAACTACTCTTCACAGTATATCCCAAAACTAGAATCATTGAACTCTCTCTTCTCTCTCTCTCTCTCTCTCTCTCTCTCTCTCTCTCTCATGGCAAGTCTCTCTGTTTCTCCTCCACCATTAGCTTCATTTAATTCTTCCTCTGGTCATGGGTTTTCTCTAGAATCAATACCCAAAGCTAAACTCTTCACATCTTCTCCTCTGAATAAATTTCCAAGTAAGTTATTACATTTTTGTTCCTTGTCTTCTTTTAAAATTGGATTTTGAACAATTTGAAAAACTAGTTTTTGCATCTTGGGTGTTTTGTCAATGGTGGTTTTGAGAAGATTTATATGTTAAATTTGTGTTTCTTCTGTGTGGTTAATTTCAACTTAGGTGCTGTTTGTTTTTTTTTTAATGTCTGAATCTGAATTGGCTGAACTGAATTAGCTGAATCTGAATTAGCTTAATTGTCTAACAAGTTAGAATGTTTGTTTTCCCTATCTGAAGCACTATATCTGAATTTGTACTTTGACATAAATACCCTTATTTCATAGTATTTTTAACAAACATCCCCTTAAGCTTTATCTACTCCTCCTTTTTCTAAATAAAAGGAAATTCCAGTAATAACACTGTGGGTATAGCTAGTTATATATTGTTTATATCCATTTCAACTAGCTATACCCACAGTGTTATTACTGGAATTTGGATTTTGGGGATTATATATTCATGGGTTAATCTCAAACCTGAAAAACCATTTTTAGGCAATGGGTGAGAGGGGATAGAGGAGACAGACAGAGTGCTAGGGTTATTGATAAGAAGCTCTTGGGAAATATCTGTAATCTTGTTTGCAATACATAGTAAGATCATCTTGTCATTGTTCGTCGTGGAGTAGGTTTTACAGTCGGAACCACCTAACCTCTTGTGTTTCTTGTATGCGATTGATTATCTCTATTGTTTGTGTTGTAGTTTCTTGTGTTTCGTTATGACACTTTGGATTCTAAAATGGGTTTTACAGGAAGAGTTACTTCCCAAGGTTCAGTTTCAAGAAAAAGTTCCTCTTTTCCGAGGAGAGAATTCAATAAGATCAAATCAAGGAAAGGTTTCTCCTTAATTCCCAGAAGTAGTGGTTCCTCATCGCCTGAAGGCAGTGAAGATGACTCCAAATCCTCTACCCAAACCAAGGCATGATTTAGCAATTCATTTTGTTCCGAGTATCGTCGTTATCGTCACATTCATTTTCGAGCATTTTTATGTAGTATCTCGCTCTTGTAACTAATCATTGAGAAACCTTTTGATAATTGGGAGTTGGGATAAGTAACTTTTGTCAAGCGTTAAACCGAACGACATGATTTATAATGTCTTCAATACTTGTCACTTTTACGGATTTGAATTTGCTTCAATTTTGAAGATCTCTTGTTTAGTTGTTATCTGACGAAACATTGATATGAAGTTTTATATCTGAAAGAATTTGTCTACTCCAATTAGCAGGTACCTTTTGGATACTCAAGGAAGGATGTTATACTGATTGGAGTAGGAGTTACTGGGGCAGGCGTCGGGCTAAAAAGTGGACTCGAGGTACCCTTTTTTCCTTTTCAATATCTTAACTTCATCCAACATGGATCTTGTCATTGCTCATCAAAAACTGTTTGCTCATCAAGTCCATAAGGTATCTTGTTGGTTACTTAGTCGTATGTGTTTGTAAGAATAGTCCCACATGGACAAAGATAACTCTCATGACCCAGTAAATAATATCTAGGACCCATCCACTTACTTCCTATGAGTTTTGAGTTGGATTCAGTTCACAAACTCGGTATGGTCCTACAATAGACTTTTTCATCCAATTGGTTTTGACTTGTGTGTTAATATCTTTGGCTTTTTCTTTTTTTGCAGTATTTTGGAGTCGACCCACTACAAGCTGGAAATGTCGTTCAGCTGGTACTGGTCTTGGGACTAACTGTTGGATGGATATCTACATACATCTTTAGAGTCTCAAACAAAGAAATGACATATGCTCAACAACTTCGTGACTATGAAGCGAAAGTCATGGAGGTTCATATCAATTTATCTATCTTGTCAAATTATGCACAATTATTTCCGGGGTATGGATTAAATCTCATTCTTGATGGTACATTCTTTGAATTATAAACTTTGCAGAAACGACTAGAGGGATTGACCGAAGCAGAGCTCGAAGTATTGCTTCAACAAGTAGAGGAGGAAAAGCAACGTTTGGCTAGTGGGGAGAAGGTTAATTGAGGTTTCCTCCATTTGTTGCTATTCTTGTAAGTTATAGTTTTGTACTTAGTGAATTTTATACATGTTAATGCAAAAGAAGTTTGACTTGTACATATAATGGCTATTTTATGAAAATATTGTCAACTCAACCTCATATATCGATATTTGTATAACCTATGTTTGCCTATCAGATGTTGGTTATAAAAAAATAAATTGAGGAACAAGTAAATGGAATAGAAGGTGTGAATAACATGATTTTGGTAATTTGTCTAGTTGGTTATTGACTTATTTCTTATGACGAAGTGTGAGAACTCTGAACACAAAGTAGTTCGCAGAAATCTAAAGTGAAACATATTTTATTCAACACAACTTGTTAGCTTGTATAAGCTTTACTAAGAGATAACAGGAAACTAAAACCCACGTATGAAGTGGCTAAGGAAACATTCAAACTCAAACTAAGTGCCCTAAGTAATAGGCTTTATTAACTAAGGGAGCCTTAAGAACACATCTAACGTATGAAGTGGCTAAGGAAACGTTTTCTCCCCTAAACTGATCTCAGTGAAGTTTTGAGTTTACTCGTGGCACCACATAGACACCCATTAACCTAAGGAGCCTAAAGAACACATCTAACTTAAGTGGTTTTGTCATAATATCTCCAACTTGTTCTTATGTAACACAATGCTTCAGCTTGATGATTCCTTCTTTACTTAAATCACGCAAGAAGTGAAACCTTACATCGATGTGCTTGTTTCGTCCATGCATGACTGGATTCTTAGATAATTTAACGGTAGAATTGTTGTCACATAAAACTGTGGTACACTTGTTTTGAGACTGACCAAGCCCTTGACAAGCACAAGAAGCAGCTGCGACAAACTCCGCTTCACTCGTGAATAAAGAAACTACATGTTGTCTTTTAGAGGACCAAGACACAACTCCTTCGCTAAGTAAAAACACATATCTAGAAGTGCTTTTCCTATCATCTACATCACCAGCATAATCACCATCTGTGTAGGCTATCAGCTCTCCATTGCCTTTTTTTTCGATAAAAGATCCCTAAATCGATCGTACCAATCAGGTATCTTAACACCCTTTTGGCAGCATGTAAATGCAATTCAGTTGGTTTAGCCATAAATCTGTTGATGAGACATACTACATACATCAAGTCTAGTCTTGTTGCAGTTAAGTACATAAGACTTCCCACCTATTGTTTGAACATGGTAGCATTCACCTAAGCTCCTTCTTCATCCTTCATTAATTTAACTCCATGAACACTATCACTCTTCTCCATCTTAAATCTCTCCAGATCTTCTTTTGCATATTTTCTTTGACTAATATAAATGCCTTCAGGGTTTTGTAAAACCTCCACACCAAGAAAGTATTCCATCTTTCCAAAATCAGTCATATCGAATTCAAGTTGCATAGACTGTTTGAACTTAACAAACATGTTTTCATCATTACCTGTAAAAATTAGATCATCAAGGTATAAACTAACAATCAAAATTTTACCTCCATTTTCTAGTTTTATGAATAAGGTATCTTCACAGCTACACCTCTCAAATCCTTTTTTGACAAAGTATGCTTCAATTCGACTGTATCAGGCACGAGGGGCTTGTTTAAGGCCATACAATGCCTTTTTCGACTTGTATACTTTAAACTCTTCTCCTTTATTCTCATGGCGTGGTGATTGATCAACAAAAACTACTTCATGTAGTTCTCCATGTAGGAAAACACTTTTGACGTCAAACTGATACACAACCCAACTATTTCGAGCTGCTAAAGCAATTACCATTCCAATAGTGCCCCACCTAGCCACAGGTGCAAACACTTCAGTAAAATCTATGCCATGTTGTTGGGCATACCCTTTTGCCACCAACCTAGCCTTACACTTGTCAACCAGACCACTTTCGTCGAGTCTTGTTTTGAAACCCACTTCACACCAATCTTCTTCATTCCTCGAGGCAAATCTGTTAGTTCCCAAGTCTCATTTCTTTTCAATAGCTTTCATCTCCCAAGTCCATTGCAGCTCTCCACATGGAACTTTGAACAACTTCTTCAAAGGTAGTCGGATCTGAAATTGAGGTAAACGAGCCAAATTATTATAATCAATATCTTCTTCTAATAGTTCACCTCCACTCACATAATCTTCCATCCAGAATGGTGCTCTTTGTTCCTCCTTTCTGGTAGGTTTTCTTCGGAATTGTTAAAATTTTCTCTAGGTGAATCTCTTATAGGGAGACTAACCTCTCCTCCTTCTACTACCACTTCCTATTTAGATTCTTCTTTACTCTGATTTTGTTCATTGCCTTCTTCATTATTGTCCTCCCACTCAAGAACATCTAATTTTGCATCTCCATTACTTCTCCCCCATTTCCAACACTCATTTTCTTCAGAGACTACATCTTTGCTTACAACTATCTTCTTGGACACTGGATCGTAAAGTCTATATGCTTTAGATTCTCCACTCATTCCTAAAAGAGCACACTTGAAACTCTTATTATCCAACTTCTTTCGTTTATTTTCCGACACATGAACATGATCAATGCAACCAAAAGCACGAAAATAATCAACACTGGGTTTGACACCACTCCAAGCCTTTTTAAGAGTCTTGTTTCTTACTGCTAATGTAGGGTTTCTATTGAGCACATGTGTTGTCTAATTTACTGTTTCCGGCCAGAAATTCTTGGGTACTTGCTTTTCCGATAACATACTTCTTACCATGTGCATAATTGTTTGTTTCTTCCGCTGAGCTACTCCATTTTGTTAGGGAGCATATGCTGTAGTGAGTTGTCTGTTAATTCCATTAGATTTGCAAAAGGCATCAAGCTCAATAGATGTGAACTCCCCACCCCTATCGGTGCGTAGGCAACGAATAAAGGCTCCTGTCTCTTTCTCAACAAGATTCTTATAATTCTTGAAACTAGTAAAAGCTTCAGATTTTTCAGCAAGAAGATTTATCCGAACTTTACGACTGTAATCATCAATAAAGCTTAAGAAATACCTCTTTTTACTGTTGGAGATAGGTTTGATTGGCCCACAAATGTCAGAATGTATCAGTTGCAGCCTTTGTGATGCTCTCCACAAGCGCCCTCTTTGGAATTGCATCCCTGTGTTGCTTTCCCACCATGCAATCGGTACATACTTTTGATGATGCTTTTATTTGCGGTAACCCTTTCACCATTTGCTTATAATGCAATGTTCTCAAATCCTTGAAGCTTAGATGCCTATATCTACAATGTCATAGGTGTGAGTTGTCTTCAAGAGTTGTTTGGAAGCAAATGGAGGTTTTCGGCACAGTTCTTCCAAGCAATACAAACATCCTGTTTGCAGACATTGTAGATTGCATAATGAGTCATTTTTTGGGATGATAGACTTTACATACTCCATGTTGTATTAAACTAGTTTCTCCTCTTTCTTGCAATTGTCCAACACTCACTAAGTTATTCTTCAACTCAGGTATATAGAAAACATCAGTAATTACGTGAGTAACTCCAGCAATTTGAAATCTAATGTTACCTTTGCCAATTACAGCCATCCTTGAATTATTCCCGAGTTTCACAGATTGTCGAAATTCCTCATCAATGTCAGAGAACCACTGTTTATTTGCGCACATATGATTGCTACACCCCGAATCAAAGAATCACACATCTTCTCTCCTTGATTGATTAAGTTCCACATGTGACATTAACAAAATTTCTTCTTATTCGTCAAGTTCGACATAGTTTGCTTCTTTCTCCCATTTAAGACACTCATATTGAAAGTGCCCTGATTGATGACACTTATAACATTCAACCATAGTTTTGTTGAATGTTTATCTGCCTCTACCTCTCCCTCTTTCTCGAAATGCTCCTCGAGTTCGACCGCCTCCTCTATTGATAATTTGATCATCATAGGTCACCTTTAATGCCTGCTCATCATCTCCATGCCCTTTCATCCTCTGGTCATGAACTAGTAAACTACTTTTCAACTCATCAACAATTAGAGTGTCTAAGTTATTAGACTTTTCAACAGAGCACACAACATAGTCGAACCTTGAAGTCATTGATCTCAAGATATTTTCAATGATTACTACTTGCAATACGTATTCACCATGAATCTTCATTTTGTTTGCTATGGAGAGTGTTCTAGAGAAGTACTCGTCAACGCTCTCACCATCTTTCATATGCAGAACCTCAAAATCCTTTCGAAAAGCTTGGAGTTGTGCTCTTCGAACTCTTGTAGAACCTTGGTACTTTTGTTTCATAGAATCTCAGATGTGCTTGGAAGTATCTCTATTGAGGATCATCTCCAATATGGTTCTGTCGATAGCTTGGAACAAATAATTTTTTACCTTCAAATCTTTTAACTTCTGGTCTTCAATTTGTTTCTTTGTGCTTCAGTAAACACCATTCCTTCTGCTACAGCAGGGATCCCATTCTCTACCAAACTCCAATACTCCTTTGAACGAAGAAAGTTTTCCATAAGCATGGACCAATGGTCATAGTGACCATCAAACTTAGGGATTGCAGCCTTGCAGGTTGAGTTAAAGTTGTTTTCAGCCGGCATACTGTGATTCTCTCTCTCTCTCTCTTTTCTTCTCAGGATATTGTTGTTTCCTTTCTTTCACAATCAAATCTGAGATGCAGCTCTGATACCAGATGTTGAGAACTCTAAACACGAAGTAGTTCACAGAAATCTAAAAGTGAAACATATTTTATTCAACACAACTTGTTAGCTTATATAAGATTTACAAAGAGATAAAACAAGAAACTAAAACCCACGTATGAAGTGGCTAAGGAAACATTCAAACTCAAACTAAGTGCCCTAAATAATAGGCTCCCACGTATGAAGTGGCTAAGGAAACATTCAAACTCAAACTAAGTGCCCTAAATAATAGGCTTTATGATGTAGGGGCACCCGGCGTGGATACTTTGGCCATGGCCATACCGGCCACATTGGCCGTCCGACCATGAGGAGTAGATTTAGGAAGTCCCAATTTTAGTATGATTCATAGAGTATCTAGGTTTAAGAAATTATATTGTTTTAGTATTTCCAATAATTGGAAAGGTCCAAATTTGAGTCTATCTATTAAGGAAGTTGCAGTCTTTTAATTATTTTAGAAAAATCTAATTCGAGTCTATCTAGGAAAGTATGTTATCCTATAAAAGGAGGTCCAGTCTGTCTTTTAATTTCATGTTGAAGAGAAAACCCAATCAAGTTTAATCAAGTTATAGTTATTTTATCTTTCTTTTACTGTTATTTTACCGTTCTTCGTTTATTTAATTGTCTACTTTAATTCCGCTGCGTTTTTACATCATGTGGTATTCAAAGCCACCAAAGTTTTGGGCTAATGATTCGGGATTTTTTTTTTCAGATCAATTAAATCAGTTTCATTCGTATTCTATTCATCAAGAAGAGTATATTCAACCAGATTATACTCACGAAGGAATAACGAATCATTGCTTTTGCACATCATGTTTATATGCGAATAGAGATTCGGACGATTATCATTGGAATCCGGGAGAAACCGTTCAAGAAAACTCATCACAACTTCCGTCCTCTTATTCTCAGACCAAAACCGCACCACCACCATCACCACCACCTTCGTACTCTTATACACCACCCCCGTCCTCGTATACACCACCACCGTACTCACAACTATATTCACCATCACCTCCATTTTATTACTACCCAACACCAGAATCACCACCACCACCTCCGTACTCTTATTATTCACCACCTTCGCACACTTGTCATTCACCACAACCACCAACATCAACACTTTTGCAGCAACCTACGTCGTTGTCCGAAGAAAAAATTATTGATGATAAAAAGAAAGAGGATGATTCGTTGAAGGTGGATTCGATAGAAATATCTAATGAACAAGTTCTCAAATTGTTTGACACTTTGGACAAACTATTCTCTTCTAATACACCACAATCTCTTCAATTACAAACGATTATTCTTCGAGATATGGGTTATGATTCTGTCGTACAAGAGGAGGATTCCATTGATGAAGGCAAAGAAGATTACAAAGAGTGTGAAAAAGATGAATCTTTCTCCGAAGTAGAAGAAGAAAAAGTTGAAGATAAAGGAAGAAAAGATGAGGTTGGTTCTAAACGAGAAACTGTGACAAAGCTCCTCGTTTCGTGTTGCGAAGAGAAGTTCAATGTTGATAAACCATCTTCCAAAATACGTCAAAAACAGCAACAGCTCCAGCAACAGCAACACCAACAACAACAGCAACAACACCAACACACTACAAAAAAAACGCTCAATAGGGACACACGTTTTTACGTCTGTCCCTAATAAATCAATAGTAGGGACAAATTTATTACATCTGTCCCAGAAGAATAGCACGCGGGACAAATAAATGATAAGGGCTCGTTTTTATTTGTGAAATTTCGGACTAAAAAAAAGAGGCGCTAAGTGAAGAAACAAAATCTTTTCTTCCCTCCATTTTTTTTCTTTCTGTTTTTCCCCTTTTATTTCTCTCTCCTCTCTTCTCCACGACTCTTCTGCACGATATCCTCTTCCACTGGAAGCACGATTGATCTTCTCATTTTAGGGTTAGTCGTTCTAGGGTTTTGTTGGTGATCTTCTTTCCTATTGTAGGCTTAGGGTTCCTGTTGGGTCTAGGCTTTGCGTGAAGCAGCTTCTAGGGTTTCTGCTACGAGGAGGCTTCACATCCAGGTTGGTTGTTCTTCTTCCACTTCTTCTTGTTCTTCAAATTAAGAAATTGTTGGGAGTTATAAAAGTATTTAGTGTTATTTTAATTGAACAACTATTCAATTCTTGTGTATTTTGTGTTATTTTAAGAACATAAGAATGAAATCAAAATCCCAATATTCAATTCTTGGGTATTTGAATTAAACATAAACATCAATTCAAGTAGAAGATTTGAAGAAGAAGATGAAGAAGATGTAACAAGATCATAGGTAAAGTTATCTAGTTTAAGAGTGGATTTCAGGCGAAGGTAAGAGTAGGGAGAGAATGAAGAAGAATGCGAGTTGTTGTGAGAGTAACTATGAATTAATACATTAAAAAGGGAAAGTTCAGGTTAAAGGAAGGATGAAAAAATAGGACTTGCTTGTCTAATAGAAGCTAAATCAGAAAGTTTTTTACTTAGTTTAGGTAATAGTTATGCGGTCGTTATGAAGATTGTTATGAAAGATTTGAGCATATGTTTGATTTAGTTATTGGGGTGTTAGGGATTTTGAGATCAACTTTAGGGAAGTATTTAGATTCATTTTTATGAAACAAACACCAAAGTAAACTCATTCTAGAATTGGAAGATGAGGGTTAGTGAAAATGTAAGAATCCGAATTAATGTTGGAGTTAGAAAGCATAAAAAAAACCTTAGATTATAAAAGAGATAAGATCTATTGTGGCAAAGAATGATGGTTTGTTGAGATTAGGTTCAGATGGGTTATGGCTAAGTCGTAGCTCTTAATATGATATGACTGAGTAGGATTAGTCTACAATATCATAAGCAATTGTATTTGTCACGTATTTATTATTTAATCGGTGTTCTTATTGTCTGTACTTCAAGATAATTTTATGTGGACTATGGAGTAAGACACACACACACACAGACATATATATATATATTCGTATTTTGATTTTGTGTCGAATTGGGGGAGTATCATAAGGTGAGGTGTACCCAATGTAGTCCCCTTCTTCTTCCTTTCCCTTTGTAGATTCTTGTTTCTCCCTTCTTAATTCAATCGTACTTTCAAAAAAAATACACCGTATGCTACGTTCTTGGACTTTTAAGTAAAACAAAGGATAATGAACTTTTAAGTTACCACTGGGGCAAAAATTATGATATGGCTGGTGTAGTTACTTATAGTGGGTAACTGGGGCAAAAATTATTCAAAACGCGCGTGTACTGGTCGAGAAAATTGGATACCTATGGCGTTTGGTGTGCCCTTCTTGGATCTTTTCCAGGGAACTTTACCTTCAAAACCAAGTAATTTCTGCTTGTTCTTCCATTTTCCTTAGTGATCATAAGCTATGTTTGCTCTTCTTAGAACCAATCTTTGCCACCCAAATTGGAAATAGCAGAAACACAAACTGTAGATTTTATCGAACTTATTGCATTTGGGTTATTTGGTTCATTTGCATGACATCCTTTATGAATATATGTTTCAGAGACCCGGAGAAAAAGTTGACAATCTCATATCCTTGTGTGATGCTTAATGTTGATGTTGCGAGGAACAATATGAATGACCAGTACCAGGTGGGCTAGGATCCTATTTTACTAATCTATTTTACACTTTACACTTTCAGATAATGAGGATGTGAAATCTTTTATCCTTGTTTATTTAGGTTGGGATGTACTAGTTATTTCGACAACATCCTCTTCTACTTCAAAAAAATTACAAAATTAGTTAATTAGTTCCAATTTGTGAGCTGACACTTGAAGATCCTATCAATAAGACATACACTACAGTGACTACACACAGCGGATGCTCCATAGAATTTGAAGTGGATGGTCCATATAAGGTGAAAATAAAGCAGCTAGACACCACCAATGGTTCAGTTTACGTTTCTTCTATGCGTATCTCACTGCGATTGCTTTCGCACTTATTTGTGATTCACAGGCAATGATTCTACCAGCTTCAAAGGAAGAACAGGTTTTGATTAAGGAGTGGTTTTTAATGACGATGGAACCCTAACAGAGCTGAAGGTTTTGAAATCAAGCGTAGAGGTTAGCTGAAGCTCATCAAAGTTTTCCAGGTTTGCTTTATTTTGTTATGAAATTTCCTCAGTTGCATTGTCCTATTATTTGAGTATGGATCTCATAATTTCTTCATTAACTAGACTTACAGTGTTAATCTTTACCTAACATATGCAAAATGATATCTACAACGGAAAACACGCCAAGATAATCTCAACTGTCATTTTATCAACACAATATTCTTCTAGTTCAAAATAAATAAAATTCAACTGTCAAAATTGTCTATCCATCTAGTCACTTCTTAATCGTGAAAATTATGAAATCTCTCTTAATTTGTCTACTGAAGATAGTTGGGTCAGTAAAATTGCTAGTAGCCATATTATCAACTTCCTTCTAGAGTGTTCCCCTTTCCTTTTTACGACTCCTTTCTTTCCATCTCTTCTAATCTTCTTCCTCTTTTCCTTTCTTTATGGATCTGAAGCTACTTAGACTTATAGATAAATATTCTTTTCGCTTACGTTAAAAAATAATTGAAACTCTGCGAAATAAGTGAGCTAAATTTCAAAGTCAAACTCCATTTGTACTTGGCTTATAGCATACCCCATCATTAGTGGGGTTTTAGTAAGTTAATACTCAAACTTTATTACTTCTTGTACTAATGGAAAATTTTACATATGGATTCTTTTAGTGGTTTTAGACTATCTTGAGTATGGCCAGGCGAAAAAAAATTCAAATCCTTCGAAGCAAGTATGTGTTTCAGTGGTGCCTTCCTTGATCTCTTCTCAATGACTAAATATCCAAATCCAATGTGGTTGGACATTGTAGGGCTTTTCATTTTAGTGCTTTGCTGATAGTTGTTTGGGCTGCTACGAGGATTGGGGGCTATGCAAGAAATGTGTGAAGCAGTTAACCTTATGTTCTGGATTTCAAACTGTAAGTAACAAAAGCTTGTTTGTATTCTTTCTTTATGTTTTTTTCTACATACCCATTCTATTATGTAAATCCTTCCATTAAGAAGTCATGATTAAATTTGTTGCTGAGTTACTAATGGTTCTGTGATTGATTAAATAAAATAAATCAATCCAGTGATAAGATTAAATGGATCTTGCAGTTGAGTAGTTTTTCT
>BEHA01005582.1:231768-253438 GCA_002897215.1 Eschscholzia californica subsp. californica
AAAAAAAAGTCATCAAATACCTCTCTTGATGTTAAGGCTAGAGGCCCTTCAATTTGGGACAAGTATTCAGCAGGATAAAATGAGAAGATTTTGCTATTGAAACACTAACGGAGTAGTGGATCAAGACTTTTTTAGACATTTCATGATTCTGAAATGCCTAAGGAATTCAAATCCAGACATTTGAGAATCTTGAAATATCTGATGCATTCAAATCCAGACATTTGAGAATCTTGAAATGTCTGAGGCATTCAAATCTAGACATTTACAAATCCCCGAAAGTCTTGATCCACTACTCCCCTAAAGGAATCACTCGTTACTATTACATAATAACCAAATCAAGTTTCCATTCGGAGATCATTAATCACTTGTACTTTTACTCGTTGTTTCGTAGAAACAGAGAAATTATTTCAGAAAAACAAGGATCAATTGATTTTCGAGACGAAGGGTCAAGGACTTGGAGAGAGAAAAAGAAAGGCAGAGAGAGGGATGGAAAGAAAGAGGAAAGAAGAAGAGAGAGGGAGAGAAAAAAAAAGATAAAGATATGAGGATGGCAAGTGATAAAAGAGAAACATAATCCTGACTAAGGTCGCAAGAAGAGAGCCCACGATAGACCGAAAGATGAAACAATTTTTTTCTCTCTATGTTTTAGTTTTCCTTATAAGTTGATTAAAATTTGTTTAAAAAAAAAGAATCACTTCCCCTCTTTGGATGGAACATAAGGAAAAGGCTAAAAAGAACTAACCTACTTTCAACCAAAAAAAAAAAAATTAACCCAAACTAAACAAGCTTGAAAAGATAAAATATACTTACAAAAATAAGGGTCTGAGTGACATCAGAGCCAGCTTGTTTTCCTCAACTTTGTTCTGTCAAATCTTGTCTTGACAATTGAGACTTGAGTAGGTATTTTATAGTGGAAAATGGCTGCCCTCCCACCAAAACTTCTCTCACCAAACTCTGACGTGGAATTTTGTGATAATCAAAAAGATTTTCCCAACATTATGATATTTACTTATCAAAATTATTCTCCACCCAATCTAACAAATTCTGCAATTTTTCCTTATTTGATTTTTCTAATTTGGTGCATTTAGTGTCATACCAAAAATTATTACCACCAAAAATGTTCTAAGGTTAGGTCAAAACTGGTGTTTGAAAATGGTAAGAGAATTTTTGTTTTTATTAAATTTTAGAATATAGAGGATTTCATTGTTAGTTCTCTTACCTCATTATTATACTACAGTATAATATGTGAGTAATTAGAAAGAATTCATCTCTCTTCACTAGTTATCCCGATTTCAATGCGTCCATTTTATGTGGAAAGAATTAACCATTCAAAATGTGCGCTAAGGAAACGTGATAGAAAAATTCAATAACATATTTAAAAGCCGTATTTAATTGAGTATATGGACATATCTAATCAAAACCTTTTTTTGTTGAAATTTAGATATATATATATATAAAGATAAGAAATCCGAGCACAGTTACCGTACAAATTAGCATTAAATTTAGGAATATATTTCTAAAATCTACGGTTCTTATTCTTTCGCGTCCATTTGGCCAATTTATCCCTGGTTGAGTTCTGAGTTATGAGTTCTGGCATATGTGACAGAATTGAATGTCAGTGAATTTCGGTATAAGATCTCTGATTAGCTTAATGTGAATTTTCGATCGCCATTGATTGGATGTTTTGAACTTTTTAGATGTTGAATGAGACTTAGCTTATCACTCTCAATTATGACGTGCATATATATGTGTTCTACTTCTACCGCCCCACGAGCTCCTGTAAGTATGGTTTTGGCTTCACTTTCTAGTGCGTGTGCTCTACGTTTCTGCTTTGGCTTCAATAAATTTTACCTGTCATCATGATAATGAAACTGAAACCAATAAGAGAGTTCACGTCAACAAAAGATGCATGGGAATTTAATAAGTGATTGTGAAGATGGCATAACATACATATTTAATTAGTATTTAGACCAATATATATCATACTTATTACAGTATAAATGGAAGGAGTATGTCTTAACAAATAAATATATCTCACTAATAGTAGGTGTATTTGGGTCGTATTAAAATACATCCGGCTACTATGCCACCCGCAAAATTACAAATTGGTAACTTAATACAACATAAAAAATTTCTTTTTCAATTGATAAACATTTGACATAATCAACCAGGAAAGTTGAACTTTAACTTGTCGAAAATAAATTATGAATTAATATATTAAAACAACTCAATTAGTTACTGAGGGTATAAGTCTGGACGTTCATTTTCTTTGTGAGATTTACTTTTGATTAGATGGAATGGTTGATACAAAATACGCTTCTGTAAATAGAATAAATATAAAAGGGTATTAGTGTCAATAATTTATTATATTAAAACAATTCAGTTAGTTACTCAGAGTATAAGTCTGGTCGTTCATTTTCTTTGTGAGATTTACTTTTGATTAGATCGAAAGGTGGATACAAAATACGCTTATGTAAATAGAATAAAAAGAAAAGAGTATTAGTGTCAATAATTAGCTTAAAATCCAAAATCGGTTACAGTCTCCTTAAAATATCTCTTTGTTCAAACTATCTAACTATTCTCAATTGAATTTCTCCTTCTACTTTTGTCTCTCACAATCTTCCAAAATCGGTTACACTTTTTTCTCCTTTTCTATATAGTTTATCATTCTTCTTCATCAAAAAAATTAACAAATCAACTTCGATTTTTTTTTTAAATGTTGGTTTCAAAAAGTGTGATCTACCGATGTTAGCCAAGAAGGACAAATTTATTTCACATTCCTGATTTTCAGCCTATTTCTTTCAATAGAATGATAAATTTTAACTAGAGGTGTATAATGTGTGTCATTGTGTTTGTGTGTATTTGGACCCGCAATTCTTTCTTAAAAATATTTAAATAATAGATACAGTTATAAAAACAGAGCTTTTTTTTTTGTTGAAATCTTGGCCAAAAGGCCTTTTCAACAGAGCTTCGCCAAAAAGGCCTTTTCAACTACAGAAACGAGTGGAAATCTTCTCTTGGAAAAAATTTGACAAGAGGTATAGATGGGAAATGATGTTTTTAGTTCTCGTCCTTTTGTACATGGCGCACCGGAAAATTAACGTACCTATAAATAAATATTTAGATAGTACAATAGTTTATAATGTGTTACGAAAAATGTTGGATGATAGTTCATAATGTATTACGAAAAATCAAGGATTTCTAGAGAGAGAAAGAAAACCTTAAATACGAACGTGATCGTTTCTGCTTGTAACGTATCATGAACAATATTGCGTTATACTTGTTTATAATGTAATTTTTTTTGGTCATAACGTACCATGCGAGAACAAAAAATAGTTTAAAAAGAAACACGATTTTGTACTTGAGTTAAAGAACAAAATATGATATTTATCATAATTCATTATGGACATTAATAATACATCGCGAGTGCTCATAAAAATAAGTTCTGGCAAGATAGTTTATAATACATTATGAATAAGCTCAATGTTTTTGAGAAAAAAGAAAAGCTCTAAGGGTACAAAATTTCAGAGAGTGAAAAAAACTAAAAATTTCTTCTAAGTACACTTTTTTTCTCATGTCGACAGCCGGTCGGCGAACTTTATCATCTTCATCTATGTCTCTGTCTTCTCTCTCACACATACACTCTTTCCTCTTTCTTTATCTCGAATCTCCCTCTTCTCTCTCTCGTATTCTTTCTTAGAAATATATTTGATCTTTCTCTCGTTAATCTCTCTTTCTATCTGATCTTTCTTTCTCTTTCTCGAATCTCTCTCTCCCTTCTCGACTGAAATTTTAGGATCCAGTCGAGATACATGGAGAGGAGAGTGAGTGAGTGAGATTTGAAAGTGAGAAATTCGAGAGGCATCAAGATTAATTCGAGAGAAAAATCAAAGAAAGAAAAATCTGGGGTAGAGATTAGACAAAGAGAGGAAAAAAATTTGTTGTGGTGGTCGGAAGTGATGGTTGGAGATGGGAGGAGATGGAAGAAGAAGAAACTGAAGAATTACATTACGGGTGTGTGGTGTTTGGAGGAGAAACAAAATTACAAAAAAATCCACCCAAAAGTTTATACCTGAAAACTTTGTTTGTTCCCCAAACATTGACCTATGGACAATCGTAACGCATTACGGGAATTCACAATCGATATATGGAGAATGAGAATTTTAGATGACTAAGAACAAGTTGATTATGTATTATACATAACAAAATGTAGTCTACTTTCTCCGTAGAAAGTGTAAAAATTAAAAAAAGTACATAAGAAGTAATCATATATACAATATAAGATATTTGATATGTACTTTACATTACAAAATTTCATATACTTTCTCCCACTTTAGTGTAAGAAATTTGAAAAGTGTATAAGACATAATCATATTTACAACATGTCCTGTACATTTTCAAATGTCAAACAATTTTGTTATGTTATTTTGTGCGCAGTACACTTTTGGCTTTCTCTTACAAATAAGGAAACTTAGCAATCTTAAACAATCTGGCCAATATATAAGGAGAGAAAGAAAGTCGTTAAAGAATGACAAACTATTTGTAGAAAGAAAAAGTATAAAATGGAATGAAAATATTTAGAGAAATAAAGAAGGAATTAAAAAAGAAAAAAAATCTAGAGAGAGAGAAATTTGTTAAAATTGAAAAAAGAAAATATGTGTGAGAGAAAAGAAAGAGAAATTAGAGAAAAAAATTTGTAGAGTAAATAGGAGAAAGAATAAAATCTAGAGATAGAAAAAAATAAGAGATAAATTATAAACTGAAAAAAAGTTAGGGGCCACAGGTTAGAAGTCTGAAAGTTAGGAAAAATTCGGTCCAAGATCCACCCTTAAAGATCTATAGGTTTTTAGTCCTTTGTCTAAAATGCCAAAAATACACTCAGTTAACAGATTTGATACATCTGGTAGTTTGTATAATGCATTTGGTAGTTTGTATATTACATCTGACAATTTGTACAATGCATTTTTAAATTTGTAATCCATTTTAGTCTATTGTTTTAGGTTCTTAGCAAATGAAAAATTAGGTTACGAACTTGACTTCGTATGAGGCTTAGATGTAATGTATTTCTAATTCAATGTTGGTATATTGTATCTGGTAGTTTGTACAGTGCATTTTCAAGTGTGTAATTATATCTTGTATATTGTACAAACTATGTGAATAATATATAATAATTCTGAAAAACGTGATGATCAATGTAAGGTACAAGTTATGCAATGGTAAAATAATGGTTAAATTATAAAATACAAATGAAGTATACATTTTATGTAATGTATGGTACAACTAATACAATGCGACAATAATAGTTAAAATATAAAAAGAAGCTTGAAGAAAATACATTGCATCATCATTCCTTAGACATTCTGAAACATGTACATAGTGTAAATCATTAAACAATTAGAACATAAATTATATAAAATGTACAAACTATCTGAATAATGTACCACACTATATGAATAATGTACCATAATTCTGAAAAATGTATGCAGAATTATATGTATAGAAGGGTAAAGTTGGAAGTGTTTTTTTTGAGTTAATCCCTATATGGCCCCCTACTTTGTGACCAGCTTCAAATATGGCCCCCAAATTTCTGTAAATTCAAATATAGCCCCCTATTTTTAAGTTAATGCCCTAACCACCCTTCCTTTAAATCCTTTTTCAAAATTAAAAATAAACATACTCTTAATTCCACCTCATTTCCCTCTCCACCACACATCTCTTTCCATGTCAACTCTCTCTCCACATCACCTCTCTTTCCAACTCACCTCTCTCTCTCTCTCCAACTCACCCCTATCTCTCTCCAACTCACCTTCATCTTCTCCGATTGAAGTCGCCGACCGAAAAATTTTCCGGCCGGCGACCTCAAAAAAAAAAAAATTTAATTTTCTCTCATCTCTCTCTCTCTAAAAACTCCGGCGAAGGGGGTTTCCCTTCGCCGGATTTTTAGAGAGAGAGAGATGAGAGAAAAAAATTTGGGAGGGGTGAATTGGAGAGAGAGAGGGGTGAATTGGAGAGAGAGAGAGGTGAGTTGGAAAGAGAGGTGATGTGGAGAGAGAGTTGACATGGAGAGAGATGTGTGGTGGAGAGGGAAATGAGGTGGAATTAAGATTTTATTTTTATTTTTAATTTTGAAAAAGGATTTAAAGGAAGGGTAGTTAGGACAATTGCATCAAAAAAGGGGGGCCATATTTGAATTTACAAAAATTTGGGGGCCATATTTGAAGCTGGTCACAAAGTAGGGGGCCATATAGGAATTAACTCTTTTTTTTCCTAGAGATGGGATTTAGTGCATTGAGATCTGTTTTTAGACTAAATGTGGGTTTATAATTTGTTTTTGGACTTTTCATTCATTTCGGAAGATGAGTGGACTATTTGATCTAATAGAGCCTTGTTTTTGGACCTCCCACCCATTCTTTCAAAAAATTAATAGGAGATAGGGTAGGAAGTTGAGATAGAAAAAAATAAGAAAAGAAGGTAAACAAATAAAGTCAGATAAAGAGAACGTAATTAAAGAGGGAGAGAAAAAAAATTATAAAAAAGAAAATAATAAGAAAGAAAATATGAGATAAAACAGAGAAAATTACATGCAGAGAGAAACAAATGACAAGAATGGAGAGAGAAACACGAGATTCGTTGATGGCATTTTCTGTATTTTCGTGTGACAATTTCTATAAATTAGATTTATTTTATTTTATTTTATTTTGTAACCTCATCTACGCCCATCTATCGAAAAAAAAAAAACCTCATTTACTCTTTTGACCCACTTTTGGATGTAATAGCTATATGAATAGTTTAGTGGGTTCTTATTCTAAAAACAAATTTATTTTGGACCAAACTGTCATTTTAGCATCTCTTACAACTCTATCCATTATGAGATAAAAACTTTGATTTTTTTTTTTTTTTTGAAGTCCACTACGATCTACGTATGTTGTTACATTTGGCACTTCATACATCATCTTACAACTCTATCCATTATCAGACAAAAACTTTGTTAATCTTCCGTTTTAAGGGTAATAGGATCTCGAAATTAAAATTCTAAGGCAAAAAGAATCTTCATATGTCTTAAATTCAACAATAATTAAATTAATTCTTTTTTGATTTTTTGGAAACTAAATTAATTCAAAAGCTTCTTTGTAAAAAAGGAACAATCTTTAACTTCTCCGACCTCACATTCTTTTTAAAACCCTAGATCCACATTCTTCTTCCCCTCTCTCTCTCTTCAAGAAGCCTTTCTCATAATTCATCCTTACAAAATAAAATGGATTATGATCTCTAAGGTATAAATTCATATTCTTTCTCTATCTTGTTTTGGATCATTTTTTTATCAATCTTCAATCATTTTAGTTCAGTTTGCATGTTCCAGATTTTCCCAATTCTGGGTTTTTAGGTTTAATTTTGCTTTGTTGAGTTATCCTGAAAAGATGGAGCAAACAGAAAATGGGTCTTCATCAGGTTCTTATGATAAGTCTAAAGTTCTTGATCAGTGACATGGTCTGATGGTTCACATTTTGTTCGTACAGTGTTCGCTGTGAATGTAATATAATTTCTTTTTTTGTAAAAGAAAAGGAATTAAGTTATAAGTTTTCTAATATTTTTTGTTTGTATAATCAAAGGTTAATTGTTTTCATATTGTTTCTGGTTTCTCCCTTGTTCTTCTTTTATCGTATAAATTTGTTCGTCGAATGAGCCAATTTTCTCATTTAGCATGACAATCTTATCCCAGATTGGGATGCCGCAGTTTCTAGCAACACGAGAGATTTGACTCATTTATCATTACGAGTTACGTGCAAGTACATATTTTAAGATCAAATACTAATGGTAACAAATTTATTTTGTTTGTCGTTATAGTTTTATTGGTAGAAGGGCGAAAGATCTCGTTAATACTTCTAAAAATAAAACTACAAGAACGGGAACAATATTCATCCCAATTAAGTACGATCTTGATATGTTAGTTTGCATCTTAACATATTACTAAATAATGAGCAAGTCAAATTTATCTCTTGTTGTTAGAACCAGGGGCACCTCAATTTGGGACAAGTATTGGTCGAGAGAAATGAGAAGCTTCGCCGGTTCTTTAATGGATTTAGAGGGACAATATTGTTCTTTCTTTTGTTTTTAGTTTGACTAATTCAATGAAAGAAATTCAATTGAGTTTACACAATTATTTATGACACAACTAAGTTTATACGACCAGACGCTAACCACCGATAGTAGTGTTTCCACTACAATGCCCTAGATTCCACCCAACCAATTTCATATTTTTTTTTATATTTTCGTTGTCCTTCTCTTATTATCATTTTCACATTTCATTATAAAAACCCTAAACCCCAAAAGTGCATAAGCAGGCGTAGGCGCGTAGCAGAAGAAATTGTAAGAGCCTTTATAGCATGGAAATGTATTTGCTCAAACTATTTCTTCTACATAGGCGCTTGTGCACTTCTGGGGATTTAAAATTAGGAATCTAATCAAATGTTATAAGAGAAGGTAGAAATGGAAATCAAAGTTGGTGAAAATAGATTGAGTTTAACCTAGTGCAATATATTATAGATACTAACAGTCTCTAGTGGTCATTTAAATTATGACAGTAGTGACTATTTAAACTTAATGATGTTTGCTAGTCAATGGCCAAACTCAAAGAAAAACAAAACTTGTGACGCCCGGTCATAATTTTGTATTCGGAAAATTCGTCAATATTCATGTATTTTCTTTAAAAAAATTATCTGAAAAATGAGAAGATTTTTGCTATTGAAACACTAAGGGGGTAGTGGATCAAGACTTTTTTAGACATTTCATGATTCTGAAATGCCCGAAGAATTCAAATCCAGACATTTGAGAATCCTGAAATATCTGATGCATTCAAATCCAAACATTTGAGAATCCTGAAATGTCTGAGGCATTCAAATCTAGACATTTACAAATCTCCGAAAGTCTTGATCCACTATCCCCCTAAAGGAATCACTCGTTACTATTACATAATAAGCAAATCAAGTTTCCATTCAGAGATCATTAATCCCTTGTACTTTTACTCGTTGTTTCGTAGAAACAGAGAAATTATTTCAGAGAAACAAGGATCAATTGATTTTCGAGACGAAGGGTCAAGGACTTGGAAAGAGAAAAAGAAAGGCAGAGAGAGGGGATGGAAAGAAAGACGAAAGAAGAAGAGAGAGGGAGAGAAAAAAAGATTAAGATACGAGGATGGCAAGTGATAAAAGAGAAACATAATCCTGCCTAAGGTCGCAAGAAGAGAGCCCACGATAGACCGCAAGATGAAACAATATTTTTCTCTCTATGTTTTAGTTTTCCTTATAAGTTGATTAAAATTTGTTTAAAAAAAAGAAGAATCACTTCCCCTCTTTGGATGGAACATAAGGAAAAGGCTAAAAAGAATTAACCCACTTTCAACCAAAAAAAAAAGGAATTAACCCAAACTAAACAAGCTGGAAAAGATAAAATATACTTACAAAAATAAGGGTCTGAGTGACATCAGAGCCAGCTTGTTTTCCTCAACTTTGTTTTATCAAATCTTGTCTTGACAATGGAGACTTGAGTAGGCATTTTTATAGTGGAAAATGGCTGCCCTCCCACCAAAACTTCTCTCACCAAACTCTGAGGTGGAATTTTGTGATAATCAAAAAGATTTTCCCAACATTATGATCTTTACTTATCAAAATTATTCTCCACCCAATCAAACAAATTCTGCAATTTTTCCTTATTTGTTTTTTCTAATTTGGTGCATTTAGTGTCATACCAAAAATTATTACCACCAAAAATGTTCTACGTTTAGGTCAAAAATGGTGTTTGAAAATGGTAAGAGAATTTTTCTTATATTAAATTTTAGAATAAGAGGATTTCATTGTTAATTCTCTTACCTCATTATTATATATACCACAGTATAATATGTGAGTAATTAGAAAGAATTCATCTCTCTTCAATAGTTATCCCGATTTCAATGCGTCTATTTTATGTGGAAAGAATTAAACATTCAATATAATATGTGAGTAATTCGAAAGAATTCATCTCTCTTCACTAGTTATCCCGATTTCAACGCGTCTATTTTATGTGGAAAGAACTGACCATTCAAAATGTGCGCTAAGGAAACGTGATAGAAAAACTCAATAACATATTTAAAAGCCGTATTTAATTGAGTATATGGACATATTTAATCAAAACCTTTTTTGTTGAAATTTAGATATATATAAATGCTAAGAAATCCGAGCACAGTTACCGTACAATTTAGCAATAAATTTAGGAATATATTTCTAAAGTCTACGGTTCTGATTCTTTTGCGTCCATTTGGCCAATTTATCCCTTGTTGAGTTCTGAGTTATGAGTTCTTGCATATGTGACAGAATTGAATGTCAGTGAATTTCGGTATAAGATCTCTGATTAGCTTAATGTGAATTTTCGATCGCCATTGATTGGATGTTTTGAACTTTTTAGATGTTGAATGAGACTTAGCTTATCACTCTCAATTATGACGTGCATATATATATATATATATATATATATAGTGTGTGTGTGTGTTCTACTTAGGGGTGGGAATTTTGCCCATGAGCCCGCACCCGTCCACGGGCAACCGAGCCAAACGAGGAACATGGACGCCCGTGCCCGTCTTGGGGTATAAGCCGCCCAGCCCGCCAAGTTTTGGCGCACGGGCTTGGGTTAAAATCTCTACCCGCCCATGCTCGCACCCACTTAACGCCGTCCAATGATAACCCACCAAATTACATCAACTTTTTGAGTTGATGAAGCCCAACATTCCGTGTTGCTAGGTCTAGTTAAGATGGTAAACAATATATTTAAGGGCAACCATACAAACCAATGCATTGTTTTGCAATGACCCAAGAGAATTCCTGGTAGGTTACTGAAGTAGTGTTTGACTTTGAAGGAGTAAGGAGAGGGATAAGTTTATATTATATCCCATGAAAATTCTTCATTACTTATTAATGTGAGATTTAATTTCTACAAAGAACAACACATATAATGTCTAATTTTAATCCCTAATTGCCTCTTTAGAATTAGGAAAGGTGTTTGCAGACTTTATAAAATGAAATGAAAAAGTGAATTTTTTCAAGTAATGAGCTTACTCGCTACCCGCCCGCCCATACCCGAATTACCCGAGCTTCTTAATGGGCTTGGGCGGGTAATGGGCAAGGCGAATTTCAAAATTGCCCGCCCGACTAACCCGCTTACCCTAATAGCCATTGAAATTTCGTGTCCGACCAGGCCGACCCGATGCTTCAAGTGCCCATGGACGCCCGTACCCACCTAATTCCCACCCCTAGTTCTACCGCCCCACGAGCTCCTGTAAGTATGGTTTTGGCTTCACTTTCTAGTGCGTGTGCTCTACGTTTCTGCTTTGGCTTCAATAAATTCTACCTGTCATCATGATAATGAAACTAAAACCAATAAGAGAGTTCACGTCAACAAAAGATGCATCAGAATTTAACAAGTGATTGTGATGATGGCATAACATACATATTTAATTAGTATTTAGACCAATGTATCATATTTATTACAGTATAAAGGGAAGGAGTATGTCTTAACAAATGAATATATCTCACTGATAGTAGGTGTATTTGGGTCGTATTAAAATACATCCGGCTACTGTGCCACCCGCAAAATTACAAATTGGTAACTTAATACAACATAAAAATTTTCTTTTTCAATTGATAAACATTTGACATAATCAACCAGGAAAGTTGAACTTTAAGTTATCGGAAAGAAATTATGAATTAATATATTAAAACAACTCAGTTAGTTACTGAGGGTATAAGTCTGGGTGTTCATTTTCTTTGTGAGATTTACTTTTGATTAGATGGAATGGTTGATACAAAATACGCTTCTGTAAATAGAATAAAAATAAAAAGGTATTAGTGTCAATAATCTATTATATTAAAACAATTCAGTTAGTTACTCAGAGTATAAGTCTGGTCGTTCATTTTCTTTGTGAGATTTACTTTTGATTAAATCGAAAGGTGGATACAAAATACGCTTATGTAAATAGAATAAAAAGAAAAGAGTATTAGTGTCAATAATTAGCTTAAAATCCAAAATCGGTTACAATCTCCTTAAAATATCTCTTTGTTCAAACCAGCTAACTATTCTCAATTGAATTTCTCCTTCTACTTTTGTCTCTCACAATCTTCCAAAATCGGTTACACTTTTTTCTCCTTTTCTATATGGTTTATCATTCTTCTTCACCAAAAGAAATAACAAATCAACTTCGATTTTTTTTTTTTAAATGTTGGTTTCAAAAAATGTGATCAACCGATGTTAGCTAAGAAGGACAAATTTATTTCACATTCCTGATTTTCAGCCTATTTATTTCAATAAAATGATAAATTTTAACTAGAGGTGTATAATGTGTATCATTGTGTTTGTGTGTATTTGGACCCGCAATTCTTTCTTAAAAATATTTAAATAATAAATACAGTTATAAAAATAGAGTTTTTTTTTTTTTGTTAAAATCTTGGCCAAAAAGGCCTTTTCAACAGAGCTTGGCCAAAAAGGCCTTTTCAACTACAGAAACGAGTGGAAATCTTATCTTGGGAAAAATTTGACAAGAGGTATAGATGGGAAATGATGTTTAGTTCTCGTCCTTTTGTACATGGCGCACCGGAAAATTAACGTACCTATAAATAAATATTTAGATAGTACAATAGTGTAAAATGTGTTACGAAAAATGTAGGATGATAGTTCATAATGTATTACGAAAAATCAAGGATTTCTAGAAAGAGGAAGAAAACCTTAAATACGAACGTGATCGTTTCTGCTCGTAACGTATCATGACCAATATTGTGTTATACTTGTTTATAATGTAATTTTTTTTGGTCATAACGTACTATGCGAGAGAAAAAAATAGTTTAAAAAGAAACACGATTTTGTACTTGAGTTAAAGAACAAAATATGATATTTATCATAATTCATTATGGACATTAATAATACATCGCGAGTGCTCATAAAAATAAGTTCTGGCAAGATAGTTTATAATACATTATGAATAAGGTCAATGTTTTTGAGAAAAAAGAAAAGTTCTAAGGGTATAAAATTTCAGAGAGTGAAAAAAACTAAAAATTTCTTCTAAATACACTTTTTTTCTCATGTTGACGGCCGGTCGGCGACCTTTATCATCTATGTCTCTGTCTTCGCTCTGACACACACTCTTTCCTCTTTCTTTATCTCGAATCTCCCTCTTCTCTCTCTCGTATTCTTTCTCAGAAATATATTTGATCTTTCTCTCGTTAATCTCTCTTTATATCTGATCTTTCTTTCTCTTTCTCGAATCTCTCTCTCCCTTCTCGACTGAAATTTTAGGATTTCAGTCGAGATACATGGAGATGAGAGTGAGTGAGTGAGATTTGAAAGTGAGAAATTCGAGAGGCATCAAGATTAATTCGAGAGAAAAATCAAAGAAAGAAAGATCTGAGGGAGAGATTAGACAAAGAGAGGAAAAAATAATTGTTGTGGTGGTCGGAAGTGATGGCTGGAGATGGGAAGAGATGGAAGAAGAAGAAACTGAAGAATTACATTACGGGTTTGTGGTGTTTGGAGGAGAAACAAAATTACAAAAAAAATCCACCCAAAAGTTTATACCTGAAAACTTTGTTTGTTCCCCAAACATTGACCTATGGACAATTTATTTTATTTTTTTGTTGAAACATTGACCCAATGGTAAAGCATTATGGGAATTCACAAGATTCCATAAACAGAGGGATATTTTGGTGTGGGACAAATTGCTCTGTTATAGGGTTCTTATTAAGAGATTAAAAGAAATGTGAGATTTTTTTAGATCCTTGAAATTGTGAATGAAATAAGATTTGCTTCATCTTCTGTGTTCTGTGAAATTTTCCGAATTTGGTTTTATCATATTTTACTTCAAATGCTTTGCTAATTGAGTAATTTATAATGTGTACATGTACTTTTTGTTATTGTTTTGTGTAATTCTTCTCAAAGGGAAAACACTCTAATTTTATTGTTTTACAACTTAGATGACGGTTAGGAGCATAGTACTCGTCTAGGGAATCATACGTAGTTGAAAAGAATTTTAGATAGAGATAATATGGAGCATGAGATAAATAAATTTAATGAGGGAGAACAAATTGATTATGTACTATACATAACAAAATGTACTCTACTTTCTCTGTAGAAAAATTAAAAAAATATATATATAAGAAGTAATCATATATACAGTATAAGATATTTGATTATGTACTTCACAATACAAAATTTCATACACTTTCTCCCCATTTAGTATAAGAAATTTGAAAAGTGTATAAGACATAATCATATGTACTGTACAAGACATTTGATTATGTCATATACATTTTCAAATGTCAAATATACATTTTTAAATGTCAAACAATTTCGTGGCGTTATTTTGTGCACAGTACACTTTTGGCTTTCTCTTACATATAAAGAAACTTAACAATCTTAAAAAATCTGCCCAATATATAACGGGAGAAAGAAAGTAGTTGAAGAAATAAAGAAGGAATTAAAAAAGCAAAAAGATCTAGAGAGAAAGAATTGTTGAAAATGAAAAAAAGAAAATATGTGAGAGAAATTAGGAGAGAAAAAATTTAGAGAGTAAATAGGAGAACGAATAAAATTTAGAGAGAGAAGAAAAAATGAGAAATAAATTATAAACTGGAAAAATAATTAATAGGAGATAAGGTAAGAATTTGAGAGAGAAAAAAAATAAGAAAAGAAAGTCTCGTAGAGAGAAAGTAATTAAAGGGAGAGAACAATATTTCTAGAGAAATAAAGAAATTTGTAGACAGAATAAGAAATTACGGAGTAGTTAGAATTGGAGAGAGGGAAAAATTATAAGAAAGAAAATAATGAGAAAATATGAGATAAAACAGTTGAAGAGAGAGAAATTACGTGAGGAGAGAGAAATAAAATACAAGAACGAAGAGAGAAACTCGAGATTCGTTGATGGCATTTTCTGTATTTTCGTGTGACAATTTCTATAAATAGGATGTATTTTATTTTATTTTGTAACCTCATCTTCTCCCTTGACCCACTGGATCTGCCTCCCCTTTTTTCATCTACAAGAAGCCTCTTTCATATTCCCCAAATTCCAATGGGGGATTGGGTGAAAGACCCAAAACTGGGCTCAAAATAGGAGCCCAGTCCAAACTCGCCCAAAAATGTAAACCAGGTCCAAAATGTCATGCCTCCATTTGAAATTACCGAAACGTCTTTCACTTTTTATCAAAGTAAAACGATTACTAGACTTGATCTTATTAAAGTAAAACAATTACTTAATTTCATCACATTAATAGACTTGATCTTGGTCATTAACTTTACTTTTGGTTCTTGTATATAGGAATCCCACGGCTACTATTCTTCAAACTATAGAGTTCAATAGGTCTAAACCTGCCCCTGTTGTTGCATATTTCTCATCCAGAGGTCCAGGAGGTCTCACTGAGACAATTCTCAAGGTTCATTTCTTAAGACATTTGCAAGTACTTTTTAGGTTCATTTTTTTGACATATATTTCAAGAGAAATGACTTCCATACTACCATCATTATTACCGCCTAGATGTCTGTCACACGAAAAAGAGTAAAATCGTAATTCACACCTCAAATTACGAATTTGCCACGTATCTTTCGTGGGCAGTCAGTCATCTAGGCGGTGAAAAAGTAGCCACTTATCAGCTTTGATATTTCAATAGTTAAATTTAAGAGTTGATGAAAATATGCAGCCAGATATAGCAGCTTCAGGTGTCGCAATATTAGCAGCAATGATACCAATCACAGAGAAAGGAAGTATCCCACCAGGACAAAAACCATCTAAATTTGGCATTAAATCA
Source organism: Eschscholzia californica subsp. californica (assembly GCA_002897215.1). Classification (NCBI taxonomy): domain Eukaryota; kingdom Viridiplantae; phylum Streptophyta; class Magnoliopsida; order Ranunculales; family Papaveraceae; genus Eschscholzia; species Eschscholzia californica. The sequence continues at coordinate 247,584 of BEHA01005582.1, forward strand.
GGAACATCAATGGCTTGCCCCCATGTTGCCGGTGCAGCTGCATTTGTTAAATCTGTTCATCCTGATTGGACACCTTCAATGATCAGATCAGCCCTAATGACAACAGGTAAATCCACATATCTCCATATTCCTCAAAACTCAACTCACTGTAATGTTAGGGTTTTTTTGTCCTTTTAACAATACAACTATCTTGGTACTTAAAATTACATAATGTAGGGGTTGGGGTACAACCTAGATCTGGCTAGCTAAAAAAAGCCTGGGGTGGTCTTAGGTTGGACCACTTAAAGGAGATCGTTGGACTGGTTTAGGGTTTACCTAACCCATCTAGTACAAAAAAGGTCGAAAGAAGTCCAAAATATTTCCAAAAAAAAGGCTCTCGATCCAGGCTAAATAGACCGCCCGACCCGTAACACAAAAAGGACCAAAACTATACCCTGGCCAGGTCATCTATGAGAGGGCGAATTTTGCCCCGCGCCTAGTCCGGAGGAACTAGCTAATAGCAGAGCAAATTTGAGGTATCAATAGTATAGTTGATTTCGGCTAAACTTACTTTCATGGATAATTTTCGACCTAACTTTTTTTTATTTCTTTGTACTTCCATACAGCAATCACATCTGACAACCTGGGTAAACCATTAACAAACAGTTCAAATGGCATAGCAAATCCACATGAAATGGGTGCAGGAGAAATAAGTCCACTCAGAGCACTTAATCCAGGATTAGTCTACGAAACTACGACCACAGATTACCTCTATTTTCTTTGTCATTATGGATATAAAGAAAAATTTATACGTTCAATATCGGGCACAAACTTCACTTGCCCGAAAAACTCTTTGGAAAATTTCATTTCAGATCTTAATTACCCTTCTATCTCAATCAACAAGCTCACACATCACCATAATGTTCGAACGGTAACAAGGACTGTTATAAATGTAGGATCAAAAAATACAACATACGTAGCGAAAATTGATTCCTCAAGGAATGGTTTGTTAGTGAAAGTGTCACCGGAGAAACTAATTTTTACCGACGGTGGTAATACTAAAGCGACTTTCAAGGTTTCATTCTGTTATAAAGGTTTCGAGAAGGGATATAAGTTCGGATCAGTGACATGGTCTGATGGTTCACATTTTGTTCGTACAGTGTTCGCTGTGAATGTAATATAATTTCTTTTTTTGTAAAAGAAAAGGAATTAAGTTATAAGTTTTCTAATATTTTTTGTTTGTATAATCAAAGGTTAATTGTTTTCATATTGTTTCTGGTTTCTCCCTTGTTCTTCTTTTATCGTATAAATTTGTTCGTCGAATGAGCCAATTTTCTCACTTAGCATGACAATATTATCCCAGATTGGGATGCCGCAGTTTCTAGCAACACGAGAGATTTGACTCATTTATCATTACGAGTTACGTGCAAGTACATATTTTAAGATCAAATACTAATGGTAACAAATTTATTTTGTTTGTCGTTATAGTTTTATTGGTAGAAGGGCGAAAGATCTCGTTAATACTTCTACAAATAAAACTACAAGAACGGGAACAATATTCATCACAATTAAGTATGATCTTAATATGTTAGTTTGCATCTTAACATATTACTAAATAATGAGCAAGTCAAATTTATCTCTTGTTGTTAGAACCAGTGGCACCTCAATTTGGGACAAGTATTCGTCGAGAGAAATGAGAAGCTTCGCCGGTTCTTTAATGGATTTAGAGGGACAATATTGTTCTTTCTTTTGTTTTTAGTTTGACTAATTCAATGAAAGAAATTCAATTGAGTTTACACAATTATTTATGACACAACTAAGTTTATACGACCAGAGGCTAACCACCGTTAGTAGTGTTTCTACTACAATGCCCTAGATTCCACCCAACCAATTTCATATTGTTTTTGATATTTTCATTGTCCTTCTCTTATTATCATATTTCACATTTCATTATAAAAACCCTAAACCCCAAAAGTGCATGAGGGGGCGTAACAGAAGAAATTGTAAGAGCGTTTATAGCATGGAAATAGATTTCAATGGCATGTGCTCAAACTATTTCTTCTACATAGGCGCTTCTGCACTTTTGGGGATTTATAATTAGGAATCTAATCAAATGTGAAATATAAGAGAAGGTAGAAATAGAAATCAAAGTTGATGAAAATAGATCGAGTTTAACCTAGTGCAATATATTATAGATACTAACAGTCTCTAGTGGTCATTTGAATTATGACAGTAGTGACTATTTAAACTTAATGATGTTTGCTAGTCAATGGCCAAACTCAAAGAAAAATAAAACTTGTGACGCCCGTCATAATTTTGTATTCGGAAAATTCGTCAATATTCATGTTTTTTCTTTAAAAAAATTATCTGAAAAATATTCTTATTTCTCTAAAACCCCGGCTGTAATTTTAATGGTAGAACTTAGAAGGACCAAAGACTTCATCTAGAGATAAAACTATCACGATGCAGTGAATATTAAATTTCCAAGTATAATCGTCATTCCTATTACGACATAATAAGTCATCAAATACTTTCAACAAAAAAAAAAGTCATCAAATACCACTCTTGATGCTAAGGCTAGAGGCCCTTCAATTTGAAACAAGTATTCACCAGGATAAAATGAAAAGATTTTTGCTATTGAAACACTAAGGGGATAGTGGATCAAGACTTTTTTAGACATTTCATGATTCTGAAATGCCTGAGGAATTCAAATCCAGACATTTGAGAATCCTGAAATGTTTGATGCATTCAAATCCAGACATTTGAGAATCCTGAAATTTTGTGATAATCAAAGAGATTTTCCCAACATTATGATCTTTACTTATCAAAATTATTCTCCACTCAATCTAACAAATTCTGCAATTTTTCCTTATTTGTTTTTTCTAATTTGGTGCATTTAGTGTCATACAAAAAATTATTACCACTAAAAATGTTCTAAGGTTAGGTAAAAAATGGTAAGAGAATTTTTCTTTTAATTAAATTTTAGAATATAGAGGATTTCATTGTTGATTCTCTTACCTCATTATTATACTACAGTATAATGTGTGAGTAATTAGAAAGAATTCATCTCTCTTTCACTAGTTATCCCGATTTCAATGCGTCTATTTTATGTGGAAAGAATTAACCATTCAAAATGTGGGCTAAAGAAACGTGATAGAAAAATCCAATAACATATTTAAAAGCGGTATTTAATTGAGTATATTGACATATTTAATCAGAACTTTTGTTTTGTTGAAATTTAAATATATAAACGCTAAGAAATCCGAACACAGTTACCGTACAAATTAGTAGTAAATTTAGGAACATATTTCCAAAATCTACCATTCTGATTCTTTCGCGCCCATTTGGCCAATTTATCCCTTGTTGAGTTCTGAGTTCTGAGTTCTTGTATATGTGACAGAATTGAATGTCAGTGAATGTTTTGAATTTTTTAGATGCTGAATGAGATAAGTTATCACTCTCAATCATGACGTGCATATATATATATATATATATATATATATATATATATATATATATATATATGTGTGTGTGTGTGTGTGTGTGTTCTACCGCCCAACTAGCTCCTGTAAGTACGGTTTGGCTTCACTTTCCTCACTAGTGCGTGTACGCTCTGTTTCTGCTTTGGCTTCAATAAATTTTACTTGTCATCATGGATAATGAAACTGAAACCAATAAGAGAGTTCACGTTAACAAAAGATGCATCAGAATTTAACAAGTGATTGTGAAGATCGCATAACATACATATTTAATTAGTATTTAGACCAATATATATCATACTTATTACAGTATAAAGGGAAGGAGTATGTCTTAACAAATGAATATATCTCACTAACAGTAGGTGTATTTGGGTCGTATTAAAATTCATCCGGCTACTGTGCCACCCGCAAAATTACAAATTGGTAACGTAATACAACATAAAAATTTTCTTTTTGAATTGATAAACATTTGACATAATCAACCGGGAAAGTTGAACTTTAACTTGTCGAAAAGAAATTATGAATTAATATATTAAAACAACTCAGATAGTTACTGAGGGTATAAGTCTGAACGTTCATTTTCTTTATGAGATTTACTTTTGATTAGATCGAATGGTTGATACAATATACACTTTTGTAAATAGAATAAAAATAAAAGGGTATTAGTGTCAATAATATATTATATTAAAATAATTCAGTTAGTTACTCAGAGATATGAGTCTGACCGTTCATTTTCTCTGTGGGATTTACTTTTGATTAGATCGAACGGTGGATACAAAATATGCTTATGTAAATAGAATAAAAAGAAAAGGGTATTAGTGACAATAATTAGTTTAAAATCCAAAATCGGTTACAGTCTCCTTAAAATATCTCTCTGTTCAAACTATGTTATAACTATTCCCAACTTAATTTCTCCCTCTACTTTTGTCTCTCACAATCTCCCAAAATCGGTTACATTTTTTCTCTTTTTCTATATAGTTTATCATTCTTCTTCACCAAAAGAAATGACAAATCAACTTTGATTTTTTGTTTTGAAATGTTGGTTTCAGAAAATGTGATCTACCGATGTTAGCCACGAAGGATAAATTTATCTCATATTCCAGGTTTTCAGCCTATTTAGTTCAATAAAATGATAAATTTTAACTAGAGGTGTATAATGTGTATCATTGTGGTTGTGTGTATTTGGACCGCAACTCTTTCTTAGAAATATTTAAATAATAAATACAGAGCTTGGCCAAAAAAGCCTTTTCAACTACAAAAACGAGTGGAAATCTTCTCTTGGAAAAAATTTGGCGAGAGGTATAGATGGGAAATGATGTTTTTGGTTCTCGGCCTATTGTACATGGCGCACCGGAAAATTAACGTACCTATAAATAAAAATGTAGGATGATAGTTCATAATGTTTTACGAGAAATCAAGGATTTCTAGAGAAAGAAAGAAAACCTTAAATACGAACGTGATCGTTTCGAAAAGGAAACCCTTAAATACGAACGTGATCGTTTCTGCTCGTAACGTATCATGAACAATATTGTGTTATACTTGTTTATAACGTAATTTTTTTGGTCATAACGTACTATGCGAGAACAAAAAAAAAAGTTCAAAAAGAAACACGATTTTGTACTTGAGTTGAAGAACAAAATATGATATTTATCATAATGCATTGTGAACATTAATAATGGCCATTGTTTTGGAGAAATAAGCAAAATTTTCGGGGCAATAAGTTTTGGGTGGAAACAAATTTTTTTTGTTTCCTCCAAACATCACCCTTTCAATTTTTTGTTCTTTCTTCTTCTCTTCTCATCTCAACTAAAACTCCGTCGACCTCCACCGGATTCCGACGACGTCCACCATTAATGTTGACGATCACCATCAACATTCTTCTTTCTTCTCTCTCTCTTTTCTTCTTTCTTATTTCTTCTCTCTCGTTACTTTTCTCTCTCCTCTTATCCTCTCTCTCTACCTCTCTCACGAAATTTCCAACGAAGGGGATCTCCCTTCGGCGGGAACTCGTCTGGATCTGGTTCTTCCCAGACGAGACACCTTCGTCTAGATCTGGAAGAACCAGATCCAGACGAAGGGTTCCGGCGAAGGGAACACCCCTTCGCCGGAACTGTTAAAAAAATGGAAATGGGAAGAAGAGATAAAGAGGCAGATAGAGGAGAAGAGAGAGGAGAAGATAGAGAGAGAAGAGAGAAAAAACCTTTTGGTTTGACTTTTTTTGGTTTTTCACCGTCTTCCCTGGAAACTTTTCTGCTTTCCCCAAAACGTTGGCCTGACAAGATAATTTATAATACATTATGAATAAGGTCAATGTTTTTGAGAAAAAAGAAAGGGAGATGCTAGAGTTACAAAGGATTTTGACAAAAGAAAGTTCCCAGTCGATGTGGCGGTTGTGAT
>BEHA01005582.1:259972-285488 GCA_002897215.1 Eschscholzia californica subsp. californica
TGTGACGCGGGTCATAATTTTGTATTCGGAAAATTCGTCAATATTCATGTATTTTCTTTAAAAAATTATCTGAAAAATATTCTTATTTCTCTAAAACCCCGGCTGTAATTTTAATGGCAAAACTTAGAAGGACCAAAGACTTCTTCTAGAGATAAACCTACCACGATGCAGTGAATATTAAATTTCTAAGTATAATCGCCATTCCTATTACGACATAATAAGTCATCAAATACTTTCAACAAAAAAAAAGTCATCAAATACCTCTCTTGATGTTAAGGCTAGAGGCCCTTCAATTTGGGACAAGTATTCCACGGGATAAAATGAGAAGATTTTTGATATTGAAACACTAAGGGGGTAGTGGATCAAGACTTTTTTAGACATTTTATGATTCTGAAATGCCCGAAGAATTCAAATCCAGACATTTGAGAATCCTGAAATGTCTGATGCATTCAAATCCAGACATTTGAGAATCCTGAAATGTCTAAGACATTCAAATCTAGACATTTACAAATCCCCGAAAGTCTTGATCCACTATCCCCCTAAAGGAATCACTCGTTACTATTACATAATAAGCAAATCAAGTTTCCATTCAGAGATCATTAATCACTTGTACTTTTACCCGTTGTTTCTTAGAAACAGAGAAATTATTTCAAAAAAACCAGGATCAATTGATTTTCGAGACGAAGGGTCAAGGACTTGGAGAGAGAAAAAGAAAGGCAGAGAGAATGGATGGAAAGAAAGAGGAAAGAAGAAGAGAGAGGGAGAGAAAAGAAAGATTAAGATATGAGGTGATAAAAGAGAAACATAATCCTGACTAAGGTCGCAAGAAGAGAGCCCACGATAGACCGAAAGATGAAACAATTTTTTTCTCTCTATGTTTTAGTTTTCCTTAGAAGTTGATTAAAATTTGTTTAAAAAAAAAAAGAATCACTTCCCCTCTTTAGATGGAACATAAGAAAAAGGCTAAAAAGAATTAACCCAAACTAAACAAGCTTGAAAATATAAAATATACTTACAAAAATAAGGGTCTGAGTGACATCAGAGCCAACTTGTTTTCCTCAACTTTGTTTTATCAAATCTTGTCTTGACAATGGAGACTTGAGTAGGCATTTTTATAGTGGAAAATGGCTGCCCTCCCACCAAAACTTCTCTCACCAAACTCTGAGGTGGAATTTTGTGATAATCAAAAAGATTTTCCCAACATTATGATCTTTACTTATCAAAATTATTCTCCACTCAATCTAACAAATTCTGCAATTTTTCCTTATTTGTTTTTTCTAATTTGGTGCATTTAGTGTCATACCAAAATTTATTACCACCAAAAATGTTCTAAGGTTAGGTCAAAAATGGTGTTTGAAAATGGTAAGAGAATATTTCTTTTTATTAAATTTTAGAATATAGAGGATTTCATTGTTAATTCTCTTACCTCATTATTATACTACAGTATAATATGTGAGTAATTAGAAATAATTCATCTCTCTTCACTAGTTATCCCGATTTCAATGCGTCTATTTTATGTGGAAAGAATTAACCATTCAAAATGTGCGCTCAAGAAACGTGATAGAAAAACCTAATAACATATTTAAAAGCGGTATTTAATTGAGTATATGGACATATGTAATCAAAACCTTTTTTGTTGAAATTTAGATATATGTATATAAATGGTAAGAAATCCGAGCACAGTTACCGTACAAATTAGCAATAAATTTAGGAATATATTTCTAAAATCTACGGTTATGATTCTTTCGCGCCCATTTGGCAAATTCATCCCTTGTTGAGTTCTGAGTTCTGGCATATGCGACAGAATTGAATGTCACAAAATTTCGGTATAAGATCTCTGATTAGCTTAATGTGAATTTTCAATTGCCATTGATTGGATGTTTTGAACTTTTCAGATGTTGAATGAGACTTAGCTTATCACTCTCAATTATGACGTGCATATATATGTGTTCTACCGCCCCACGAGCTCCTGTAAATATGGTTTTGGATTCACTTTCCTCACTAGTGCGTGTGCTTTATGTTTGTGCTTTGGCTTCAATAAATTTTACCTGTCATCATGGATAATGAAAAGGAAACTAATCAGAGAGTTCACATCAACAAAAGATGCATCAAAATTTAATACTGTTAGTGATTGTGAAGATAGATCGCATAACATACATATTTAATTAGTATTTAGACCAATATATCATTTTTATTACAGTATAAAGGGAAGGAATACGTCTTAACAAATGAATATATCTCACTAATAGTAGGTGTATTTGGGTCGTATTAAAATACATCCGGCTACTGTGCCGCCCGCAAAATTACAAATTGATAACTTAATACAACATAAAAAATTTCTTTTTGAATTGATAAACATTTGACATAATTAACCATGAACTTTAACTTGTCGAAAAGAAATTATGAATTAATATATTAAAACAACTCAGTTAGTTACTGAGGGTATAAGTCTGGACGTTCATTTTCTTTGTGAGATTTACTTTTTGATTAGATCGAATGGTTGATACAAAACACACTTCTGTAAATAGAATAAAAATAAAAGGGTACTAGTGTCAATAATCTATTATATTAAAACAATTCAGTTAGTTACTCAGAGTATAAGAGCATCTCCAATGCAAGACTAAATCTTAAAATCTTAAGTGCCACCTAGGACTTTAGAGGTTTTTTTTGAGAAAAAACCTCTCCAATGCAAAACTCAATTGAGATCTTAAGATGATGTGGAAGCATTAAGTTTTAAGATGTCTCGACTAGAAACTCTATTTTGAGGTCTCTTTTGAGAGTCTTAAGTGTCCTCGTCATCAAATTTAATTTTCGGACCAATAGAAAGCTTTTCTTTCTCAATCACTTTTTCCTATTAAATGTATGTGTGACATGTGTATCTATTAGAGTTATTTAGAGTGTTGCATTGGAAAAGGACTTGAATTAGAGACACTCAAATTAGCCACATAGGAAAGAGAATCTCAATTGAGACTCAACAAGTAAGCTAATTGAAGTTTTTTTTGAGTTTTGCATTGGAGATGCTCTAAGTCTGATCGTTCATTTCCTTTGTGAGATTTACTTTTGATTAGATCGAACGGTGGATACAAAATACGCTCATGTAAATAGAATAAAAAGAAAAGAGTATTAGTGTTAATAATTAGTTTAAAATCCAAAATCGCTTACAGTCTCCTTAAAATATCTCTCTGTTCAAACTATCTAACTATTCTCAACTCCTTTAACAAAAGAAAAAAAAAACTAACTATTCTCAACTTAATTTCTCTCTCTACTTTTGTCTCTCACAATCTCTCTAAATCGGTTACACTTTTTTCTCCTTTTCTATATAGTTTATCATTCTTCTCACCGAAAGATATAACAAATCAACTTCGATTTTTTTTTTGAAAGGTTGGTTTCAAAAAATGTGATCTACCGATGTTAGAAGGATAAATTTATTTTACATTCCTGATTATCAGCCTATTTATTTCAATAAAATGATAAATTTTAACTAGAGGTGTATAATGTGTATCATTGTGTTTGTGTGTATTTGGACCCACAACTCTTTTAGAAATATTTAAATAATAAATACAGTTATAAAAACAGAGCTTGCCCAAAAAGGCCTTTTCAACTACATAAACGAGTGGAAATCTTCTGTTGGTAAAAATTTGGCAAGAGGTATAGATGGGAAATGATGTTTTTAATTCTCGGCCTTTTGTACGTGGCACACCGGAAAATTAACGTACCTATAAATAAATATTTAGATAGTACAATAGTTTATAATGTGTTACGAAAAATGTAGGATGATAGTTCATAATGTATTACGAAAAGTCAAGGATTTCTAGAGAGAGAAAGAAAACCTTAAATACTAACGTGATCGTTTCTGCTCGTAATGTATCATGAACAATATTGTGTTATACTTGTTTATAATGTATTTTTTTGGTCATAACGTACTATGCGAGAACAAAAAATAGTTTAAAAAGAAACACGATTTTGTACTTGAGTTAAAGAACAAAATATGATATTTATCATAATTCATTATGGACATTAATAATACATCGCGAATGCTCATAAAAATATGTTCTGGCAAGATAGTTTATAATAATTATGAATAAGGTCAATGTTTTTGAGAAAAAAGAAAAGTTCTAAGGGTACAAAATTTCAGAGAGTGAAAAAAAAACTAAAAATTTCTTCTAAATACACTTTTTTCTCATGTCGACGGCCGGTCGGCGACCTTTATCATCTTCATCTATGTCTCTGTCTTCTCTCTCACACACACTCTTTCCTCTTTCTTTATCTCGAATCTCCCTCTTCTCTCTCTCGTATTCTTTCTTAGAAATATATTTGTTCTTTCTCTCGTTAATCTCTCTTTCTATCTGATCTTTCTTTCTCTTTCTCGAATCTCTCTCTCCCTTCTCGACTGAAATTTTAGGATTCCAGTCGAGATGCATGGAGATGAGAGTGAGTGAGTGAGATTTGAAAGTGAGAAATTCGAGAGGCATCAAGATTAATTCGAGAGAAAAATCAAAGAAAGAAAGAACTGGGGGAGAGATTAGACAAAGAGAGGAAAAAATAATTGTTGTGGTGGTCGGAAGTGATGGTTGGAGATGGGAGGAGATGGAAGAAGAAGAAACTGAAGAATTACATTACGGGTGTTTGGTGTTTGGAGGAGAAACAAAATTACAAAAAAAAATCCACCTAAAAGTTTATACTAAAAACTTTGTTTGTTCCCCAAACATTGACCTATGGACAATCGTAACGCATTACGAGAATTCACGAGCGATAATATGGTGAATGAGAATTTTAGATAGATATAATATGAAGAATGAGATAAATAAATTTAATGGCTAAGAACAAATTGATTATGTATTATACATAACAAAATGTATTCTACTTTCTCCGTAGAAAGTGTAAAATTTTTAAAAAGTACATTAGAAGTAATAGTATATACAATATAAGATAGAGTTAATTCCTATTTGGCCCCCTACTTTGTGATCAGCTTCCTTCATGACCCCCTAATTTTCATAAATTCAAATATGACCTCCTTTTTTAGTGTAAATGTCTTAAGTACCCTTCCTCTATATATTTTTTAAAAATAAAATTAATTATAACACCATTAAATTCCACCTCACATCTCTCTCCACCTCACTTCTCTCTCCACCTCACCTCTCTCTCTCTCTCCACCTCACCTCTCTCTTCAACTCTTTCTCTCTCTCCAACTCACCTCTCTCTCTCCCCAAACTCACCTTTCTCTTCTCCGATGTAGGTCGTCGGTCGGAAAATTTTCCGGCCGGCGACCTAAACATAAAAAAAAGAAAACAGAAAAAAAAAAAACTCTAAACACTCCGGCGAAGGGGTTTCCCTTCGCCGGAGTCCGTCTGTTCAAGAACTGTTGCAAGAATGGCTTCTTCAAAAGCCTTGTCTGGCAACAAATTGGTAAACTCTTTATCTTCTTCATTTGGAAGCAATCTTCTCCTGGTTTTACTGTTCCGTTCAAGTAGCTGGTTAATTACAATCATGGGTTTCGCGAATTCATCCTTAATAACCTGATTAGAATTGTTATTTATCGACCTGATTCTCCTAACTCCACTTCCTCCTCCTCCCAGATGATCATGAAATTGAATTCCAGATTGATTATTCATCTCAGATGAATAGAAAGGTGTTCCAGTAACATTGAAGGAATTCTTCAATTCTTCTTTTTCTCCAACAAGCTTTGATGAAAGATTATTATTAGTAACAAATTGACGATTCTCTAACTTGGGTAATGAATTGACATTCCCATCCGAAAACCCATTTCTAGTTTTCTTTGAAAAACCAAGAGTTTCTTCTATGCAAGGTTGAGGTTGCCAAATTGAGGAAGAACCCAAGAAGGATCGAAAAGCCGACATCAAATCTATACTCGGAACAAGAAAGCAATCCAAAACTTCATCATCACTATTCTCGCAAGAAACGGAGGAAGAGGAATGAACAGACCAAATCGAAATTAAAGATTAACCCTAGAGGGAGATCATCATCGTCAATGTAGGATTGAAATCAAACCGAGGAATCACACACCCAAAACCATGGAGGAATGACATACCCAAAACCATATACACCATTGATTGATCCAAAATCTCCCACAGAGCTTCTTGATAATTCCTATAGATGTTGTATCACAATAGTTGTTGTATCTCAAAATGGATGAACTTCAACAACCAACACAAATAGTTGATGTATCCCCTCAATTAAACCTAATAATTCCATAGATTGTGTGGAAATCTAATGGATGAACTTCAACACCAGTAGTTGATACACAATATCACATATTTCAAGAATTGAATCACATCTAACATTTGAAAAACCAGAAAAATAAATGTCAGGTTTTGAAGGATCTAATACCTATGTACATATTTCTTTTCAAACTCTCGAGTACTTAGATGTCTTTTAAAAAAAGTGGGTTTTCCTGCATAAATCCAAACAGATTTCTCCATTTCAAACAAGATCATAATTATTTGTAATTACAAAGTCATCATGGAAACCATTAAAGAAAAATGGATTTTTACCTATTCAACCATCACGAACGATGGCAAGCTTGGAATTGGGAAGCGCCTGAAAGATTAAGAAATGATCATCAAGAGATGTCTTTGAACCTAATTCTAAACTTTAGTGGTAGGAAAAAATTGGGAGATTATGACGATGATGATCTAAGCAGACAACACATAGAAGGAGATTATTGAATCCTACAGAAGTATAAATTTAGAGAGAGAAAGATTAAAGACCGGTTTAATGGATTCTGGGGACTATTTCTTGCCCTCGCTTTCTCTGATTTGATCTTCAAAATCCCATGTCGGATCTGAGATAGAGTGGGAGGGAAGAGAGAGAATAACAGATTGAAGAGAGAGAGAGCGAGGAAGAGCAGATTGAAGAGAAAGAAGGGAAATGGCTCTCTGGCTGCGTGACATAGTTTCGATCACCCACCGGTGACATAGTTTTGTTCAAAAGAGAGTGTTTTTTTTAATGTTTGAAGGTCGTCGGCCGGAAAATTTGCCGACCGGCGACCTCCTCGGAGAAGAAAGAGGTGAGGTGGAGAGAGAGAGAGGTGATGTGGAGAGAGGTGAGGTGGAGAGAGAAGTGAGGTGGAAGTGAGGTGAAAAGAGAAGTTTGCTAATTAATTTTATTTTGAAAAAAATATATAGGAAGGGTACTTATGACATTTAAACTTAAAAAGGGGGTCATATTTGATTTTATGAAAAATAGGGGGCCATAAAGGAAGTTGGTCACAAAGTAGGGGGGCAAATAGGAATTAACTCTATAAGATATTTGATTATGTACTTTACATAACAAAATTTCATATACTTTCTCCCCATTTAGTGTAAGAAATTTGAAAAGTGTATAAGACATAATCATATTTACAGTACAAGACATTTGATTATGTCCTATACATTTTCAAACGTCAAACAATTTTGTTATGTTATTTTGTGCGCAGTACACTTTTGGCTTTCTCTTACATATAAGGAAACTTAGCAATCTTAAAAAATCTGCCCAATATATAAGGAGAGAAAGAAGGTCGTTAAAGAATGGCAAACTATTTGTAGAAAGAAAAAGTATAAAATGGAATGAAAATATTTAGAGAAATAAAGAAGGAATTAAAAAAGCAAAAGAATCTAGAGAGAGAGAAATTTGTTAAAATTGAAAAAAGAAAATATCTGCGAGAGAAAAGAAAGAGAAATTAGGAGAAAAAAAATTTGTAGAGTAAATAGGAGAAAGAATAAAACTAGAGATAGAAAAAAATAAGAGATAAATTATAAACTGGAAAAAAGTTAGGGGCCATAGGTTAGAAATCCGAAAGTTAGGAAAAATTCGGTCCAAGATCCAACCTTAAAGATCTATAGGTTTTTAGTCCTTTGTCTAAAATGCCAAAAATACACTCAGTTAACAGATTTGATACTTCTGGTAGTTTATGTAATGCATCTGGTAGTTTGTACAATGCATTTTGGTAGTTTGTATATTTCATCTGACAATTTGTACGATGCATTTGGTAGTTTGTATATTGCATCTGACAATTTGTACAATGCATTTTTAAATGTGTAATCCATTTTAGTCTATTGTTTTAGGTTCTTAGCAAATGAAAAATTAGGTTACGAACTTGACTTTGTATGAGACTTAGATGTAATGCATTTGTATCTGGTAGTTTGTACAGTGCATTTTCAAGTGTGTAATTGTATCTCGTATATTGTACAAACTATGTGAATAATATATTATAATTCTGAAAATTGCATGAAGAATCATAAGTAATGCTTGAAGAACATGATGATCAATGTAAGGTACAAGTTATGCAATGGTAAAATAATGGTTAAATTATAAAATACAAATGAAGTATACATTTTATGTAATGTATGGTACAACTAATACAATGCGCCAATAATAGTTAAAATATAAAAGAAGCTTGAAGAAAATACATTGCATCATCATTCCTTAGACATTCTGAAAAATGTACATAGTGTAGATCATTAAACAATTAGAACATAAATTATATTAAATGTACAAACTATCTGAATAATGTACCACACTATGTTAATAATGTACCATAATTCTGAAAAGGGAGATTTTATAGGGTCCCCTCATTTTTGTTAAAAGGCCTCCCCTCAGTGATAATTTAGCAAGTAAAATGGTTCATGGGGAGGCCTATTAACAAAATTGGGGAGGCCTTATAAAACTTCCCTTCTGAAAAATGTATGCAGAATTATATGTATAGAAGGGTAAAGTTGAAATTTTTTTCCAAGAGATGGATTTAGTGCATTGAGATTCGTTTTTGAATTAAATGTGGGTTTACAATTTGTTTTGGACTTTTCATTCATTTTGGAAGATGAGTGGACTGTTTGTACTAATAGAGCCTTGTTTTTGGACCTCCCCCCCATTCTTTCAAAAAATTAATAGGAGATAAGGTAGGAATTTGAGAGAGAAAAAAATAAGAAAAGAAGGTAAACAAAGAAAGTCACATAGAGAGAGTAATTAAAGAAGGAGAGAAAAAAAATTATAAAAAAGAAAATAATGAGAAAGAAAATATGAGATAAAACAGTTGAAAAAGAGAAATTACGTGCAGAGAGATCCAAATCACAAGAATGGAGAGAGAAACACGAGATTCGTTGGTGGCATTTTGTTTATTTTCGTGTGACAATTTCTATAAATAAGATTTATTTTATTTTATTTTGTAACCTCATCTACTCCCTTGACCCACTGGATCTGCCTCCCCTTTTTTCATCTGCAAGAGGCCTCTTTCATATTCCCCAAATTCCAATGGATGATGTGCTCCAACCACTTTTGGATGTAATAGCTATATGAATAGTTTAGTGGGTTCTTATTCTAAAAACAAATTTATTTTGGACCAAACTGTCATTTTAGCATCTCTTACAACTCTATCGTCTCTATCCATTATCAGACAAAAACTTTGTTAATCTTCCTTTTTAATGGTAATAAGATCTCGAATTTGAAATTCTAGGGCAAAAATAATCTTTCTATGTCTTAAATTCAATAATAATTAAATTAATTCTTTTTTGTTTTTTGGAAATTAAATTAATTCAAAAGCTTCTTCATTCCCCATTCTCAGAGACGTTGATGACCTTCCTTCCTTGTAAAAAAGGAACAATTTTTAACTTCTCCGACCTCACATTCTTTTTAAAACCCTAGATCCACATTCTTCTTCCCCTCTCTCTCTCTCTCTTCAAGAAGCCCTTCTCATAATTCATCCTTACAAAATAAAATGGCTGATGATCTCTAAGGTATAAATTCATATTCTTTCTCTATCTTGTTTTGGATCATTTTTTTTATCAATCTTCAATCATTTTAGTTCAGTTTGCATGTTCCAGATTTTCCCCAATTCTGGTTTTTAGGTTTAATTTTGCTTTGTTGAGTTATCCTGAAAAGATGGAGCAAACAGAAAATGGGTCTTCATCAGGTTCTTATGATAAGTCTAAAGTTCTTGATGTAAAACCTTTAAGATGTTTAGTTCCTTGGTTTCCAGCTCCACCATTAGGAAATCAAACTCCTCCTCCATTTGTTCAAGCACCACCTTTTGGTCCTTTTCCTCCTGGCTACTCACCTTTTTACCCCTTTTTCAACCCTCAATACCCTAATGGGACAACCAACAACCCTACTTCTTCTTCGCCTTCATTTCGGATGCCACCTCCGCCGCTGCCTCAGTTAGATGCAGAGAATGGAGATGCAGGGCCATCAAGGAGGAACCATGATTCAGGTATAATCTCTAACCTCAGTAGTGCTAGATCAGAATCTGAAGAATATGGGCAGAGTAATGGTAGGAAAAGGACAGCTAGTATAGATTTAGAAGATACTCCTTTTAATGGTAAGAAACCGAAATCTTCGAAAACACAAACGAAAGTAAATCTCAATGGACCCAACCCAGATATCAAGTTCCTGATACCAGCTACAGGCAATAAAGAGTCTGTTACTGATCTTCTCTTGAAATTCGATGCACTTAGACGGCGATTTGCTCAAATTGAAGATACAAAAGAAAGAAAGAAAGGGGTAAAACGGGCAGATTTAAAAGCTGGGACATTGATGTTTGAGAATGACCTTAGGACAAATGCGGCGAAGAGAATAGGAAATGTTCCTGGTGTTGAGATTGGAGATGTGTTCTTTTTCAGGATAGAAATGTGTTTGGTAGGATTGCATGCCCCGATAATGGCTGGGATTGACTATATGAGTGTCAAATTTGATCAAGAGGAAGAATCCCTGGCTTTAAGTATTGTTTCGTCGGGGGGATATGAAGATGATGCTGAAAATGGAGATGTTCTAATTTATAGTGGGCAAGGTGGTGCAGCTAACAAGAGAGAAGGAAAGGAAGCTGCTGATCAAAAGCTTGAAAGGGGTAATTTAGCTCTTGAGAATAGCTTGCGTAGGGATACTGAAGTAAGAGTTATTCGTGGTTTAAAAGATGCAGGAAATCCTAACAGTAAAGTCTATATCTATGATGGTCTCTATAGAATTCATGAGTCTTGGATAGAGAAAGGAAAGGCGGGCTGCAACGTTTTCAAGTATAAATTGACGAGGATACCCGGGCAGCCTGATGCATTTGTTACTTGGAAATCAATACAGCTATGGAAGGATAATACTATTTCTAGGCCTGGGATGATATTGCCAGACTTAACGTCAGGCGCGGAAAAGTTACCAATTTGTCTTGTAAATGATGTCGATGGTGAGAAGGGTCCTTCTCATTTTACATATTTTCGTGGTATTAAGTATGCAAAACCAGTCAATTCGATGACTCCTTCTATTGGTTGTAACTGTCGTAGTTCTTGTGCACCTGGTGATCCTAATTGTGCTTGTGTTCGGAAGAATGATGGTGATCTACCATATATTACCAACGGAATTCTTGTGATCAGGAAACCCTTCGTTCATGAATGCGGTCCTTCGTGCCTATGCTATCCTAATTGCAAAAACCAAGTATCCCAAAGTGGCCTTAAAGTCCGCTTTGAGGTGTTTAAAACGAAGGATAAGGGTTGGGGTCTGCGATCTTGGGATCCCATTCGAGCCGGTATGTTTATTTGTGAATATGCGGGTCAAGTTATAGAAAAGAGTGAATTAAATGAGGTTGAAGATGAAGAAGACGAGTATGTCTTCAATGCGGCCCGCTCCTATAACAAAGAATTTAAATGGAACTATATACCTGAGTTACTAGGAGAAGATGGAATAAGTGAGCAAGATGAGGTACCCGAATCCCCATTATCCCTGGTTATAAGTGCAAAAAAGTTTGGTAATGTAGCTCGTTTCATGAACCACAGTTGCTCCCCCAATGTATTTTGGCAGCCCGTCTTGTATGACCATAATGACGTATCTTCTCCTCACATTGTGTTTTATGCAATCAAACACATCCCCCCTATGACAGAATTGACATTTGATTATGGGCCTAGCGACGGTGGCAGCAGTAGTGTGCATGGCAGGAGGAAAGCATGCTTGTGTAAATCACCAAAATGCCGAGGGTTTTTTGGTTAGAGGTTTATGAGCATAAAATTGGACGTCATGGAGCCTTCAACGTCTTTGCCATGGGGTGAGTTTGTTAACTTCAATTATTTACTTGTTATCCTTAGAGATTCATTCGTACTGTGTGATTGATTTGTTTATCATCATTTGTTGAATTAAATGTGTCTTAAGCTTCTTTGGCACTTTGCTGCTCATTAAATTTATCATTTATGTCAGCTTGCATTCTTAAGATTTTAAACCACTATGGTTACGCAATAACTATATAACATCGACACCAGCAGTTATAACGTTCAGCACCAGTACAAGGCTTAAGACATGGTAACTGGAAAAGTGCCAACATGGGGATATAGTTGTATAAATCTTTTTTCATTATTAGGCCATTTGTGTTTCCATTTTTTTCTCCTTCCTGATCATCCCATTAATGTCACACACATATGTTAGGCGTTAACCTAGGTTTTTTCTATGACCCAATACCATTCTGTTCTGTCCCACTAAATTGCGTAAGCACTATAATGACTGGTATCCATTTATCCAGTATGATTATCCGAGATTTCGACACCACAAAATATATTCCTTTTCCATTATTAGATCATTGCATGCGCACTACAAATCTTTTTTCATTATTAGATCATTTGTGTTTTCCATTTTTTTTTTTCTTTTCAGATCATCCCATTAATGTCACACAAAATACGTTAGGCGTTAACCTACGTTTTTGTTTTGTGTTTGATTAGTATATATTCTGTGCACTTGCTACAACTCCACTATAACCATAAAATACCAGTCTAGTCCGTACTAATGTATCATGGTTGATCCGAAAGTACAAAACTTGTAAATAAAAATACATAGACCTAAATTAAGGCAAGGATTTGCTTTGTCGTACTCTATCCCAGCTTTAATTACTCTTATACGTACGTCTTAAGCCATAGTGATAATAATCGATTAAGGTTGTACTTTACTAGCATCCTTGTTAATTACACCATGAAATGACTTTACTAGTTATAGATTATTTTTTTCACTTCCAGGTACCTTGGTTGAACTATCAAAAACGAAGTTCTTTGTAGATACTAATTTTTTCGCTTCCATGTACTTTTCAGGTCTTTCACAGCGAATGGTCTGATCTTTAATGGTGGATGGAGAAGCTCACTTGGTAGCAGACTGGCCTAGAAAGATGGAAGAAATGCTGAAATAGGAATAGCATCTGTTGTGCAATATATGACTAAGTTAAGTATACAGGGATGAAACCCTAAAGTTTCTGATACTTAGGTTGTTGTAGATGGAGCAAAGGTTTAAGTTATAATGAGGTAGGATCTTCATGATGTTCAAATAACAGAAACATGTCTTCCTTTAATAATTCGTGTCACTCAACTTTTTTTTTTTGTTGCAAGTGTTACTCTCAACTTCATACAGTATTTTTGGGTTTTTGGATTCTCAAAACTTTTCTTCTCTTTTAGTTGTTTTGACACCTTTTTTTAACTACTTTTGGGTGCCTTCTGATTGATCCTCTCCAATCTCACCAATTTTGTTGCCTATTTTATTGATCCTCTCTGATATCACCTTTCCCCATTAAGCCTACCTACATGTTGTTTTGATTATTTGGGCCTATGAGGGCAGACCAATTAGGGTTATGTTTATTTTTTTGTAAGAGAAGATGTAATATTTGAGAATTGACACAAGTGAAATTTCGGAGGATATCTTTTTGTCTAACAGGCAATGCTTGACTCACCTGAGTAACCGATTAGGTTTAGTTTCGAGTCAATTTGACTCGGAAGATCCTGAATTGAACGAGTCAGATTTATATGGTGATCGGAGTTTATGGGAGGACTGTGGTATGTCACAATGAAAACCCTTGCTAAGAGCATCTCTGATGCAACATTAAAAGAGCTCTAAAAAAAAAATTTAAATGTCAAGTGTGAAAAGTGGAAGTCTCAATTATTTCTACTTACTCATTTATAGCTACGCTGTCAAAAGAACTTTTTCAACACAACACCAGAATTTAGAGATCCTCAAGAAGACGTTCTAAATTAAAAATCTCTATAATACATGATGTTACAATTTTAGAGATTCAAGATGAGTTTTGCATTGGGGCTGGTTCGTAAAGAAAAACTCTAAAACATCCTAAGGCGACATTCTAAGTTTTTTGAGTTTGAGTATTGCAATGGAGATGCTCGAACGAAAGAAAGGACACCAGAATCTGTACATTTTGGTCAAGATGAAATCTTTGACATTCCATGCTCACAAATGTCCTGAACGAATGGCGAGTCTCAAACCACTTCTATTCGACCCCCTAGGTGCTCCTGATGAAGACTTAATTGAACAATCAGAACAATAGGTATGATCATAAAGCTGTCACAGACTAAAATTCTCATAGAAACTCAGGAATGTGACACAATTCTCCTTCTCAAGTATTCAGCATAAGAATCCACAAAGATTAGACCGTGGATAAGAGAGCGCTTATAATCAATGCATACGAATCAATCAGAAGGAAAGACTTGAGGTGTTTGCTGCTCTTCTGCATTCGCAGGTACATAGACGTCTTGATTCTTTCACTGTTCTCTGTGACCGGCGTATGTGCAGCTTGATGTTTGACACCTTACCAGCAATCTGTAATGCAAAAAATGAAAGAGACAAATTTTAAGCAGCAATTGGATAAGCAAAAGACAAATCCATGACTCCTATAATTTATTACCCAAATGGTTACTGCCTCCTAAAAGTTGAGCTTAATGATTACTACCTCACCTACCACCTACCAACAGCACCACCACCTCCAGCCCCACCAAGCCTGGTATAGGACGCTTGGTGGAGGAGGTGATGATGGTCGTTAATCATATGAATATGAGCCACGATGTAGCTGCTCCTTACAGTAATATAGGGTACGTGTCAAGTCATCAAATTACTTTCCCAAGGATGATTAAGAATCCACTGTTGGATAAAAGGATCACAACCAGCTACCTGATAGTTTCGGGTGGATTAAGCGGGGTATATTAGAGAATCTTCCAATAATTTCACAACTTTATCTAACAGTGGTGAAGAGGCACTATCAGTCCAGAAAATTTAGAACAGGTCTGATACTGTACAGAAGTTAAGTGGAAAATGTCTTGGTCATTAGTGAGAATAGGAGAGCTACTAACCATTCTCCATGTTAAATCCTCTGGACCCAAAGGTTGAGCTGGATGAGAATAGAGGAAATGCCTCATATGCTGCAAGAGTGTAAAAGATTTTGTGCATGTATCTTGTCAGTATATAAAGATGAAATCGTGAAATTGTCTTCCATAAACCATATGCTTATAAAAAGAAATTATCAAAATAAAACAACTATTATGCTGCATGATTTGAAGCATGCATTTTGATTTAAACACAGAAGCAACTACAGAGGTTTCCACTTTTTGAATAAACAACTAGAAACCAACTATTCCTTCAAAGTTCAAATAATTGAATAAGACTTGAATCACATCCGCAACACTACCAAGACTTAACAATACAATTGTGAAGGCTGATGAGGTCGGGGAAAAAAGGGGGCTTAATTTGATCGCTCAGATGGTTTAATTAAGTCATAATATGAATGCTTCAGGGCAATTCATGATAATTTAGATTCTACAATGCCATAAAATGAAGAACATTTGAACGAACCTTGGCAAGATTAGTACGCATCTCTTTGATTTTGCTCGCACCGATACTTTTGAGGTGGCTTACAAGCCACCCTGGCTGTATAGCATCGCTTGAAGATACAAATAGAGCAATCTGGTAACAACGAAAATGAGGCTCAGAATCAGCAGGCAACAGTTGAGTTGACTAGAATAAAAACTACATAAATTCAGTCCTGTTTGCTTTCTTTGTCAGCCTAGTGAAGGAATACATTTGTTTCTAAGTTAACAAATATAAAGAGATTAAATGAAGATTCTTATTCTAATTTTATTTACGCCTTACAACTTTCTAGAGAACTCAAAGAATATAAACTATTTCCTTTTACACGAATATAAAGCTAAGGATCTTCAGTCAAATCTGTTACTGTCTGTCTTAAACTGCAATTAGCTTAAGATGAGAGTATAGGATATCCATGTTTCCGCCAGCACTTCCATTTCAAGCTTTTCTTAAGTTAGTCGCCTGATACAAAAAGACATATGGCTTAAGAATATCTACCTTCCGATAATCAAGGATTCCTTCAAAAGGAAGCTCTAGTTCATCACTAACTACAAGTGGGATACACCCACTAACTATAGCATCAAATAACCTTGCAGAAGATGGAGTGTCACCAGCTGGGCTCAGGCAAAAGATTGACCTGGAATCCAAAAAGGAAACTCATTATTTGCTTCCTGAAACATTTAACGTTTAAGAACCAAATAAAGAAAAGAGGAGCAAGATGGTAACTAATTTTTTACCTACGCATCCCTTCCTGAGCTGCTTTTTTCCCCGACTCTCCAGCTGTTCCTTCTGTTATCACGACACCTTCCGTTCCACTTAGTTCTGCCACTAGTTTGGCTCGTATTTTTCCTCCCTATAATACATATCTAACAATTAGAGAGAGAAATATGTGAGAGAACGGAAGATAAAAGAAAGGTGAAAGCATGGAAGATGCAGAGTCCCCTGCTAGTTGGATATATGGGGCGAGTTTGATGAAGCTCTAACCCATATAATACATACCAGACTGTTGTATGTCCTAAAAATATCTTCTAGGTGGCTCCTTACATCGTATTCTTAACAGAAGTCAAACCCCTCTTTGAGCGTGTTCTAAAGTTGTATAATAAAGGCATAATTATGCTTCAAGCAGCGAATTTTACTGAATGCCCGTGATTAAAGGAACCCTGGAAAACCACAGGAGTTTGCAGCAAATAACCAGGCCAAGCACTCTCATGTCTCAACAAGGGTGAGAGTAGCATTAGGGTAGCTAACTCAGTTGATACTATAATCTAATTTCCTTCCAAAACATCTTGTGTATAAATTTACAATATATGTTCATAGAAAATACACCAAAAAACAAACTTCAGACAGAAATTCAAGGTGTTCTTACTGCATTCCGTTTGAGTCTTCCTCGGAAGAACAGCAACATATCTCTCCTACTTTCAGTTTCAGACAAACATTTAGCGTCACATACATCAACATTGGGGACATAAGGAAGAATGAGGTCCTTTTCCAGCCAAACTTGACCAGGTTTGTACCTACAAATCACCGTTTCGAGTGGAAGACTTAGAACTTTTCCACTTACCCATTTTAGAGGGATCTTATTGTAAATTTACCAATTACATCTCAAGTAAGATCTTACCAATTCCCTGTAGAGTCCATGTCTGGAAGAATCCAAATTGCCTTCTTCATAAATCTGCGAACAGATTTGAAAGACCAAGGATGATGAATTGGAAGTATATGGTCTCTTCCTTCAGATCTGTTCCACGCAGGCTGATCTGTCACCCACTTCAAAGCATCCTACATCCCCACCCAACAAGTACAAAAGAACTTTAAATGCACATATAACTATTTGTAGCAATGTCAAGAGAAACAGAGGAAGTATTTCAATCTCAAAACAACATCCATCAAATGCAAAACCTTTGCAAGAAGTTGAATACAATAAATAGAAAACTCCCCCTAAAATATCACATATAGAAGAATATTGAAGTATTTTAACTAATAACCCAATTATATGTGTAATAGCACTAAATAGGCACATCAGCAAGCAAGGGATCTCCTAAGGGCATGATTCTCGCTCTCTCATGGATGTTCTTGATAACCCTTAATCTGATCCGCTACCATTCTTATATCTTATACAGCTCTCTTATAAACAAATAAATAACTATATACCAAGCTTCTGGCAAATAAACTACTCAAATTTGATTCAGCAATAATCTAAAATCATTTTACAAATTGAATATAATGGGTTTTTTATCTGTATATTTGTCAAGTTCGCAATTGTTCATATCAACATGTTGCATTATAATCTTAATAAACAAGTACGTAAAACACGACAAGTGAGTTTGATAAGTTTCTCCACAAATTAAACTCAAAACAACTAGAGTACTTAATAAATGAAACAGGACTACATCCTAAATTCAGAAAACTAATGAAAAATTCGTGATACACCTAAACGCGCATGACTAAAGGGGATCCGACTTAAAACTTGGCAGTGTCTGTCATAAGCATGGGGTTCCGGTTTTCTATCAAGTTATAGCTGAAATAAAAACCTTAAGAATGCGCCCACACCCTATAAAGAGCTTTACATTGCTGCTTCTCCAGCAAAAAGTAGCTGATAGTTGTGAAGAATGGAATGTAAAACAAATCCGCTTCTTCTTGCCGATGAACTCGAACGACATTTTTCAACAGCCTCTCCGACTCAGGAGCGATCAAATCCGCCCATAACCAGTAATCTATAGAGTGCTGCATAATTAATCATACACATACGATATATCCAATTCAGTTCAAACTTCTAAAATCAAATTAGTAAATGAATCTAATAATGAAATAGTAAAATCAACTAGTAATAGTGAAACCAGTGATTAGAAATGGGGAGAAATTAACTTACTTGTTCAATTAGTCGATGAACAGGGCTCCCATTAGAAGTCAGATTTGAAGTTTCCTTATACGTATTCCTAAAAAGCCATAATAGATCGTATGTGAACTTTGCAGGCATTTCGTACACATAAACCCTAAGAACAGTTGAAATGGACGATGTCAGATCAAACTGATCCTCATGAATTTTATCCATTTCTTTTTTCCAGATCAAATCATCTAAATTTTTAACCGATTCTTCGTCAGCAACTAAAGTATCGTCAGGGAGATTCTTGTATTTAGGGAATTGAGATCCAGATGTGAGAAATTTCTCAAGAGAAGACACGAATGAGTATTCAGGTTTGTGTTTAAGGGTTTGAATGAGAGGTACAGAAGAAGAGTGTAAGGAATGATTAGGGCTGAGCTCAGATGAAGATTTGAAGAAAAAGACTAAACTGATTCCGATGACAGAGAGAAGTATGAAGAATGTTAATGAAGTGGTGGATGAGAAAGATGAAGATCTATCTCTTGAATACTTACCCGCCATTGATGAACTCGAGAATTTGCAGAAAGACTCTCTCTCTCTCTCTCTCTCTAGAATTCTCCCAAATTTCACTCACTTTTCCCGCTACCGTCGCAGTTTATGATAGTAACTATTTCCCGCTTGACCCCTATACTAACGGTTCCGTCACTAGATCGTTTCTACTACAAATACTAGTTCTGTTATTTCCAAGGAAACAAGTTAAACACTCACCGGCTCACCGGCAACTAAGTAAGTCCGTTATATGCATCCGCTATTACCGACAACTTAAGCGATGTAAATTTTAAGCATGAAAATCAAGAAAATAGTTACGAAAATTTTGAACATGTTTAATTTTTAAATTTGTCGTTAACCTTTTTACTAGTATCTTGGTTCATTTTCGTCTTCTTCTTTGAGAACTTCCATGTATGGAGAACTCTTCTCTTATGTAATCTTCTATCTCTCTTACTCCCTCATTAATATCACAGCCCCACGTGGACGAAAAACTGAAAAATGAAGAATCACCCGTACTCCCTCAATATTTCTTTTTGAAACAAATATATGATTTGCTTACGCGGTGAGTGAACATCATGACATACACTAACAAAAAATGATTCCGCTATCAAGTATCAACAAACGTCATGACCAAACCATGTCTCGTATGATTCCGGGTGAAATCTCAAAAAAAAATCGTATTTTGTCAGAAAAGCAATAGAATAACTAGGTACAAGCTCGACAACCTATTTTAAGTTATCGCGAAAAAAGTCCGGTCGTAAATGTTGAGGCAATTAGAGATGGGATGTGTTAAATGCACTAACCATTTTTGTCGTCTACACTCACATCAGATGTATTTCCCATTGGGAATTAGTCTTTTCACGTCTAAGAAAGCTCCATGTGAGGCAATAATTTTGCCCCAATTATAAACACGGCGACTCCGGTTCGGTCAACAACGAGCTCATCAACTAGTCAATTTACAAAGGGTAATTCAGTAATTTAATATGTTTTAAAACCCAAAATTCGGGAAAATGGAAAAAGAAAGGAAACCGCTCGCCCTTCTGTCTTTCACTTTTCTTCTTCATTCTTCTTCAAATCTGGCTGACTCCATTTTTCTTCTCTGGAATTCTCACTTTCTCTCTCCTCTCACTTTCTCTCACTACTTTTCTTCATAATCAGCAAAATCCCTAGTAGAAGAAGAAGAAGAAGAAGAGAAAAATGTGTGGGATTTTCGCGTATCTGAATTACAATGTTAACAGGGAGAGAAGATACATACTTGAGGTTTTGTTTAATGGGTTAAGGCGTTTGGAATACAGAGGCTATGATTCTGCTGGGATCTCCATTGACTCTTCCGATCTCACTTCTTCTCCTCCTCAATTTCCAATTTGTATTTCATC
Organism: Eschscholzia californica subsp. californica; assembly: GCA_002897215.1. NCBI lineage: Eukaryota > Viridiplantae > Streptophyta > Magnoliopsida > Ranunculales > Papaveraceae > Eschscholzia > Eschscholzia californica. Next base: position 280,301 of record BEHA01005582.1, read on the forward strand.
TAAATCTCTTCCTTCTCTCGTTTTCCGTCAGGAAGGAAACATCGATTCCCTCGTCAAATCTGTCTATGAAGGTACTAATTATTTTCTTATCGTTTTATAAGCTCTAGAAAATTTGATTTCTGCTTAGGGTTTAGAGGGAAATTGGAAATCATTTAAGGGAAATTCAACCATTTTTCTGAATTTTGATATTTGTTCATTTTTAGTACAAAGATTAGTTCTTTAGGATTATTGAGTTAAATCAGTGTTATTTAGATCGGTGGTCATTTTCTTCTAGATTAAGTTCTGAATTAGTTAGTCATTTAGATTGTTTCCAAATATTTTGGAAAAACCTAGAGGAATTGATTTTGGTATGACAAATTTAGGATAATGGGTAGTAGGACTACCAAAACTAAGGAGGCAAGGTTTGAAACCCTATACCACAAGGGAACAGGTTTCCGGGCAAAGGGCTAATGATGAAAGTTTTGTTCGTTGTACTATTAATAATTGATTGAGAATAACTCTTGTTATGGTGTACTTAATGTGTAAGATTAGTTAACAGTTCGATAAAAAAAGAAACTACATTTTTTATTTTTATTTCATGTTACTGCTTTATTTTCGTTGATCAAGTACTATTGGTTAACTGAGGCAAATTTATGTTTCTAGAGGTAGCTGAGACTGATTTGAATTTGGAAGAGTCTTTCGCTATTCATGCTGGAATCGCACATACCCGGTGGGCAACTCATGGAGAGCCTGCTCCTAGGAACAGTCATCCACAATCTTCTGGTCCTGGAAATGAATTCTTGGTTGTTCATAATGGTGTTGTCACAAATTACCAGGTCTAATTGCAACTCAACGCTTTGATTTTATACTTTTTGATTTTTCATTCTAGTATACTCTAGTTACACAGACCCTTACAATCAATGATGGACAAACTAATAAATATTTCGTCTTCCCAAAAATAACAATGAGACAAATAGAGGCAAAGAGAGGGTTTCAGGAATGGAAGAAGCAATAGATTCAATCCCTACCCTAGTTTCTGTATTCCATAGATATGGTGTTCGACTGTTCTTATGGAACAGTATTTTTTCAACATGGTGTCTCTGTCACTATCTTCTTCGCCTTCGCCATCAACAGTTTCAAAGTTCCAAACCTTTTGATCTAGTTTGCAAACTAGAAAAGTAATTTTTTTTTGTGTAGTTAGATTCTAAATTGATGCTCGATACTAGTTGCTTTAGCTATGAACTGTCGGTTGATCTTTCAGATGCCAAATTCAGTTCTTTCATACATCATTTAGTTAAAGGAGTAACGACATATAACTTGATGCTAACATTTTCTCTTACTTTGTGTGTCATCAGGTCTTGAAAGAGACATTAGTTCGACATGGATTTATCTTTGAATCTGAAACAGATACAGAAGTAATTCCAAAGCTTGCAAAATATGTTTTTGACAAGGCAAATGAAGGAGAAGGTAATTCCCATCTTTAAACTAAACCGAAAATGAGGAGTTGCCTACAAATTGTTCAATTTCTTTTTCATTTCAAACATCATAGTTGAATATTAAGATCTTGCATTATGCGAACAAGATACGTAATTCTAAGGACTGTCATGACATAGTGGATGATGTCATAACAATTGAGCTTATAATGTGATATGTTGTTGATGTGCCACTGTATCACCATACCAAAATATTAAGGTTTCGTATGCAAATGATCGTTTTCTTTTCCATTCTTGGACTTCATATTTTGAATATCATCATCATATATGATATGATATTGACATAATTTGGCTTTGACTTAAGGGTCACGACCAACATGGTAGTTATACTAGTGAATGATTTCATTGCAACCCAGGTTATAATTTGTATATCTTCACGTGTGGCATCACATCATTGTCCCACAATGTTGTTGAAAACGTCTAACTAGTAGATCGACGTACATGTATGATGTCGTTTGGAGGGGCTAATTTGTATATATAGATGTCATTGTAACAGGTTTTCATTACTTAATTATTTTTTGCAGGTGGCCACCCAGTTACATTTAGCCAGGTTGTCATTGAAGTTATGAGGCATCTCGAAGGTGCATATGCACTGATATTTAAAAGTCAACATTACCCAAATGAGTTGATAGCTTGCAAACGTGGTAGCCCACTGCTTCTTGGCGTTAAAGTAAGTTCTCCAACATTATTTGTATGTCTTGATTGAAAAGCTATTGCATCGATATCACCATTCTGCATCTAACTTTTTTCCAGGTTGCACTTCATGTTGTTATGACTCTTGAGTCCATACCAAAGGAAAAAAAAAAAAGTTGAAATCCAGATCTAAAATACTTGGTCTACTGAGAAGAGTAGTTTTCGTACTAGCAAAGTTGAGAGAAACATAAAAATAATCCAATAACCCCTTTTATTTTCACTACTAAGCCTTTAGTAGGCAAATCATCCTTTCAGATATCACCACTTTCTTCTGATCACTAGAAGTTGTTTTGAGAACTTTCATTATGTATAAGGAACTAGTTTTACCATTAGTTCTCATGAGATAGATAGAGGGAGAGATACCACTCAACTGAAACAACCAAAAAACCTTGTACACTCCTTGAGCTATAGAAGTTAGGTATGCACATTCCAGGTCCTTGGTTTGTTGCTCCTCCCATATCCTTCTTGTGACCTTCAGTTCTAGCTCTTTCCTGTCCCTGCCCGAGAAGAAGAGTCCCATTTTTGTTGAATAACGAGTCCATCATGGCTGTCCCTGACATTCAGATGACTATCTCGTATGCTCCTTGGGGATCATTTCCAAGTTAGTTTATTCAATTTCCTCCTACTTCCAAGCTGTAATCATAGTTTCCCAAGTTGTAACTCCAGTTTTTACATCTAAAATGGGATGGACCCTTCTACCATTTCTAGGATTTCCGAAGTGCGGATCAATTCGTGATAAGTATCTTCTTTATGTTCCCAAGTAAAAATAATTCATTCTGTTGAAGAGCGATGGAATCTAATGTAAGAGACTAGAATAAATTTCCAAGCTATATTTAAATATCCTTCTGTTATCAACCATTTACTTGAACGTAATTTTCCTTATTTCTTCCCTTAAATTTTTCCTTGTTATATTGTGGTGTTACTTCAAACATAATATGTTTTATTACAGGAGTTGACCGAAAATGGGAGCAACGGGGCGCCTTTTCACGATGTTCAGTTTCTCACAAAGAATGAGCAGCCCAAAGAACTGTTCTTTTCTAGTGACGCCCATGCTCTTGTTGAACACACAAAAAAGGTTTTGTTGATTGAGGATGGTGAAGTTGTACATATTAAGGTGATTTCTCTTCTTTCTTATTGTTGGTCTTCATTTGCAACTTTGCTTCCAATTTCATTCTTTTACGCTTTCTCATTTTCATATGTATCCCCTTCTCAAGGTGGCATGCCCTTCGCCACTACTATTTGCTTTTGTTTGTTGGTGGTTGATGTCGCAAGAGGCATTATTTAGCTTTCTTATTGTACCGATTTTGTTTTAACTTACTAGTTAAGATCATAATTTTTATGGAGATGTATGATTGAGCTGAGTCTAAGTGCATTTATTCTGTTTGCTTCACAGAAAATACATGTTGTCCTCGAAAATAGTTTAACACATACTGCAAGTTGCAATCCAAAATAGTGTACATAGTTGTATACCCTAGCACCCTGCATACTTAACTGGTGACGTACTGCATACTGGTATCCATACCACGTCCAAGAGTAATCTGTGCTCCATTGACATCCATTATTCTTTATAGTGGAATTTTGCTCGCATAAGAGTAATCACTAATGGTAGGAGTTGTGGTATTAGGTCAGCTTAGGTGAGAAGAAACTGGGGACCGAGGATGTCCATGAGGATATATTGCTCAATTCTTATATTCATTTTGGAGTTAAAGATGCAATTACTCAAAAAATATTCTATTCGAGATATTTTTCATACAATGGGCATTTGTAACTTCTTTTCTCATACCTGTTAGGCTGTTACTACGTTTTGACATAAATTTTTAAAAGCAAGTTTCTTCTACATAAATAAGCAGCAATATGTTAGTCTGGACTTACTTGTAGCCGTGATGGTTTCAGGATGGATGCGTATCGATTCTCAAGTTTGATAATGACAAGACAAAAGCTGGTGGTGCTCTTCCAAGATCTGAATCGGTTCAGCGTGCATTATCAGTTCTCGAAATGGAGGTTGAGCAAATAAATAAAGGAAGTTATGAACACTACATGCAGAAGGAAATTCATGAACAACCAGAGTCCTTAACTACTACCATGAGGGGGAGACTAATACGTGGAGGTTCCAGCAAGGCAAAAAGTGTTCTTTTGGGTGGGTTGAAGGATCACCTCAAAACAATCAGGCGAAGTAGAAGGCTTGTTTTTATTGGTTGTGGTACAAGCTATAATGCAGCTTTAGCTGCCAGACCCATTCTGGAAGAGCTTTCTGGTACTTGTTTGCTGTGATTAATTTCATTTTGTTGAAACTTTTTGAGTTGAAACTTATCCTTTTTTTTCTGCTCGTTTTTTCTTTTTTTTTCTCTATGGGAAAAAAACAAAGGCGTCCCAGTTACAATGGAAATTGCAAGCGATCTGCTGGACAGGCAGGGACCCATATATAGGGAAGATACAGCAGTTTTTGTTAGTCAATCTGGCGAAACTGCAGATACTTTAAATGCACTAGAATATGCACTGGAAAATGGTGCGTTATGTGTTGGCATAACAAACACTGTCGGTAGTGCAATATCCAGGAATACCCATTGTGGTGTTCATATTAATGCTGGAAGTGAGATAGGTGTAGCAAGCACAAAGGTAAGAATTACTTTATTTCTCATAAATTCTCTTGATTTTACCGATTTATTACCTTGTTCTTATCTTATGTTTATTTTGTGGTAGGCATACACAAGTCAGATAGTAGTGATGGCCATGGTAGCTTTAGTGATTGGAGACGATACAATTTCCAGTCAACCAAGGAGAGAGGCTATTATAAACGGTTTAATTGACTTGCCAAGTATGTTTTGGTCTAACTTTTCACTGTCGTTCATTTATAGAACAAAAAAGAGTGAGCCATAAAATATGAGGATTTTTTTTTTAAGTTTTGACTCTTATTTCGATCTTCAGGCAAAGTCCGAGAAGTTCTGAAGCTTGACCAGGAAATGAAGGACCTAGCGAAACTATTAATATCCGAACAATCTCTTCTTGTGTTTGGAAGAGGTTAC
>BEHA01005582.1:295223-306019 GCA_002897215.1 Eschscholzia californica subsp. californica
TGTTTTACGAGGCAAACTAAGCCAGTCATTATCGATGTTCTCACTTTGTGGCCTAAGGCTAAGGGGCGCAAGATTTTGTTCTTGATGAAGGCTCAGTGCGCCCACCTAAGAAAAGTTTTAGTACTTCCTAAGCTTGAATTTTCATATATAATATGTTGTGTGATTTGAATATTAATACTATTAAAGGCGTGATGTTTATCATAGTATCTCTTTGATCAAATAGATACGGACTTTTTCAACAACAAAAAAAATAGATATAGACTAGCTCTCTCTCTTCCCCTCTCTCCCTGTTGCTTTCCTCATCTATAAAAATAGTAATAAATACAAACAGGCAGGAATAAAGAATGTACAATTTCATTTGAACAAATTTTCGAAGCATTGTGAGAGGAAAGATAATGTTAGTTCTAGTAGTTTTTCTGATAAGCTAGATTGACACGTAACAAGACTTGTTGTCAAGGAAATCCGACTCATTAAAAGCCATAAATCGGGCTTTAGACAGTGAATTTGTAAAGGGTATAAGTGGTCGCGATGAGTCTGTTCGGGTGTCTCCCATCCCATTTTTCAAAGAGTTTTGAAAGAGGGGTATAAAAGGAAAAGTTAAGTCAACAGTTAAAGTTGACTGACGGAATAACTCAAAAGGGGACCAAAACTGAAGCTGCCCATCTTTAGGGGGTGAATTTGTTGAGTTGGTCCTCTTTAGGGGGGCAAAATGGAATTAACCCATCAATTTTTTGGGTGCGGGTTGTACCGGTCTTTTACAGCTCGAGTGACCCGTGAACTTTGGATCGAGCAGTCTCTTTAGTCTCACTGGGTTTCTTGAAATCGAAGAAACTCTTTTCTTAGATTTTACAGAAAATAACAAAGAGAAGAACAAGAAGAAGAAGAAGAAAATAGAAATCAAATAAGTTAGAGAGAGAGAGAAAGATGAGTAGCATAGGAACAGGTTATGATCTATCAGTCACTACTTTCTCCCCAGACGGTCGTGTCTTTCAGATCGAATACGCCGCCAAAGCCGTCGATAACAGCGGGTTTACCTCTCATCTCTCTCTCTCTCTCTCTCTCTCTCTCTCTCTCTCTCTCTCTCTCTCTCTAGTTTCTATTTGTATTTGTAGCTCATGATCTGAATATTTTTGCAGAACTGTTATTGGGATCAAATGCAAAGATGGGATTGTTTTGGTATTGAGACTCAACCCTTTTGATTTATTACCTGTTTTATACATTGGGTTTTCTCAGTTCTTTGATTAGGGTTTATATGGTGCTTGGTTGTAATTTTTTGTCATGTTGGTTTTGGTGGGTGGGGGGGTTTGTTTTAGGGGGTAGAGAAGTTAATACAGTCAAAGATGATGTTACCTGGTTCTAATCGGAGAATTCATTCTGTCCATCGTCACTCCGGCATGGTACTCTCTCTCTCTCTCTCTCTCTATTTGACTTCATTTATTTCATTAGTAAGCTGCTTTACAATTTTTCAAGTGTATTATGCATATTTACGAACTACGATTTAGCTAAGTAAGTGCTGCTTAAACTATTTAGGGAGGAACCAAAATATATGTAATATGTTTCCGAACTAGTTTGTCTTGGGAGCTCCAGGTGGGAAAAAGTTGAACGGTTCCAACGGCCTAGTGGAAATAAACTTATTTTATGGTTACCCTATTTCAATATTATAGATATGTGATTATATGTATGAACTATGATGTTGCATTGTTTCTTGAAGATTAACGAGTTCATGTTAGTTTAGGGTAACAGTTATACTCATGGGAATTGGGAAATTTATGCATACTGTGGTGACCCCTCTTTGTTTCTTGAAGATTAACCAATTGTAGAAACGGTTAAGTCTGTATGGTAACTGGTGGGATGTATGTTGGATTTGGGAGTTTCGTTAAAGTCCTGTGAGGGTTCAATATGGTTCTTCATTTACTTGGGGTTTTGAATTCCGGACTTATTCTACAGACTAGTTGATTCTTCTGTTTATTTCTTGGAAGTATGGGATAGATGGTAAAGGGTTTGCCGATTTGGTGTTCATCAAAAGGAATAATGCTTTGGCCTATGCATTATTTGTAATTTAACAGAAAAACTTTAACACAAACTACTAAGACTTGAGATCATCAAACTTATTGCCTTTTATTTGGTAAATTAGCCAATGTACTTTAATACCCACACTGACCTCCAGCAGACCAACATTTTTTGGTAATGTGTTTTTAGTTTTTACCAAATTTAGTATGTTCTTACTTCATATTTAACTATTGATGCTTAAGTTAATGAAGCATTGTTAATTACAGGCAGTGGCTGGATTAGCTGCTGATGGAAGGCAAATTGTTGCACGAACAAAATCTGAAGCAATTAATTACGAAAAGTTTGTATTCTGAACCCTGTAATTTTTTCATACTACATGTGTCGTATGTTGTGAACTTCAATCTGGACAATACAATTGATAGCTTCAAAAGAACATTGGCGCAACCACACACACTTAACACCCATGGTGCCTGTATCGCCTAAGGCGTAAGAAAAAGCTCATGCACAAGTGAAGCAAATAGAGAACGGTTTATAAACCAATAAAGTGCATAAAGGACATTTAGATTTCGTTAGAACCTCTAATAACAAACAAAAAGAGAGGGAGATATAAGCCTTTTTTTGTGGTGTGTCGTGTGGGTGGGTAGACGAGGGGATAAGTACTCGATTAGAGGATCAGAAACTCTATGACAAAGTTTGTTTTGTACAAAATGGTCTTTCGTGGTAGCTGTCTTAGTTTACTCGAGTGTTGTTACTTGATTAAAACGACAATACTTGATACATATTTGATTTTAGAGGTTGGATTGATAAAGGTTGTCAGACTCGTCACAAGATGTTCAACAACTTGATAGTACTTCTACCTCATAGCCTCTAATCCGAGGAAAATCAATTAGACCAACTGCTTATATATTGTGCAGATATTAATGTACAGTTCCATATATTGCAGGACATATGGGGAGCCGATACCTGTAAAGGAGCTAGCCGAGCGTGTTGCGAGTTACGTTCATCTGTGCACACTCTATTGGTGGCTAAGGTCTGCTATTATATATTCAAATATTAGTACCAATTAACTCTTTACTTTCTCTTCTGTGCTATATATTTCACATTTCTTTCATGACCACGGGTGCCTATGGTGATGCAGACCTTTTGGATGTGGAGTGATTCTTGGAGGTTATGACAGAGATGGACCACAACTCTACATGGTTGAACCTTCTGGCATTTCCTATGTGAGTAAATGCTATAAACCAAGCCTTAGTTATTGTTTGATACTCGTAACATTACTGGACTTGAAATTTGAAAACATAATATGTTTTGCATATCTAGTCAATCGTCTCTAATTTCCATCTTGCCTTCAAATTTGTTCTAGAGGTATTATGGTGCTGCAATTGGGAAGGGGAGACAGGCTGCTAAAACGTAAGTAGTAACACAGACTGTTGTATTTCAGAGATTATGAGATACTCATTCGGTCAATTGTCAGGATGACCAAAATTTTTATGGTTGATATGTGTTCTCAGATGGGAAATGTATCCTATTCAAATTGTTAATGTTTGGAAGTTACCTCGTCTCTTACGGATTTTTATTTTGTTTGTCCATTGTTACCTTCAATAATTGGGTGTTTAAGAAGTGGTAGTGGTAGATGTGATCATTCAGGAAGTCAGGAATGGGATACCGGTTGAATATGTTATGTCTTTCAGTTTATCTACCAAGTAAGAAGTGTATGCAGCACTGGTTTAACCCACCAAGTACCATCACCATTTCTGCCCATTTTGGTTAATCACGACACCGTGTTGCCTTCCTTCATTGTGTATCATCCACTTGATGGTCTAATTGCTCTTTTATCTGTCTAAGCCTATAAGCCCTCGTGGTTCTAAGTTTCTCAAATTGAAATGATTCAAGTATTCAATTCACTTTCTGAGATGTTTAATTATGATTTGGACAGAGAGATTGAAAAATTGAAGCTTTCTGAAATGACATGTAGGCAAGGGGTTATTGAAGTTGCTAAGATGTGAGTACATACTCTTTCAAAATCTTTGCACTCTTTTTTGTTTCACTTTGTATGATTAATGCTCTAAATTCTAATATATCGGCTGAATGTTTGTCTCCCTTTTCTGTTGTGCAGAATTTACGGAGTGCATGATGAGGCAAAAGATAAGGCCTTTGAATTGGAAATGAGCTGGGTATGTGATGAATCAAACCGCCTCCATCAGAAGGTAATATTATTCTTTTCAGTTAAAATTAAACCGAAATTTCTTCATATTGAATCAATTCTTCTTCTGAGGTGGTGCTATTATCTATTTATGCTATTAATCGTTATCGGCGAACACAATACAACTAAAGCTTACATCGACAAGTTAAGGCTAAACTCTTACATGATAGAATGACAGTGCTTTTGCCCTCGCACCTAATTTTTATATTGTTTCACTATTCCCAATATATATGTATGTTTGTTTATGTTCTTTTTTGAGGTTTCAGGTTCCAGATGACTTGCTAGAAGAAGCCAAAACAGCAGCAAAATTGGCATTGGAAGAAATGGATGCCGACTGATGATCAAAACGAACTTATTTCCTTGTAGTGAAACATTTAATTCTTAAATCTCTCTATGTATTTGGAGTTGTCCTGTGGGTTGAGAATCAAAATAGTGTTGGGTTATCATTCCTCTCATTTATGCACTTACAATCCTTTAGCCAACAACATGCAGGGACTACATTTTCTTCAATTCTGAGGATTTCACCAAGTATTTTATATTTGCTTTTATCCAGACATATAAATAAGGGAGTGCTTTGGGCCATCCAGTTTTGGTTGGGGGGCATGAAGACTTCGGTCAATTTTTGATTGCAATTGACTTAGAAGGCAGCCTAGTTTTAACCCCAAAGCTTTAGATGTTTACGTGTTACCCTAAAATTTTCATCTTCATTGATACCACTACCTTCGACCACCATCATTTTTCTTTCTTTGGTGAAAGGAAATGGTTCACTCGTGGGAACTCCGTTGACGAAACTTTTTGTATAGGGTTTTGCCTAAAAGCCTGAATATCTTTGAGCAAGGAAGCTCATGGGAGGCTACAAAACGATTTGTGCACGAGGTCCTACTCACGAGATCTTTTTTGTGCTACATTTCATGATGGGCGAAGAACTTCGATTGAGGATTCATCTAAGGAGAACAGGTAGTAGCAGCAAGATCCCGTATCTCAAGATGGAAAATCATTGGGAGACTGAGGTTGTGTTTGATAGGAAAATTTTCAGAGAAAATGGAAAATATTTCTCAAATTTTTACATTTTCATTGTGTTTGGTAGGCAATTTAGGGGAAAAAAGATTGGGTGTCACGTGACCCATTTTTCTCTCTTTTCCCCTAAATACAGGGAATTTGTTACCCTCTCCCAACCCGAGTAAGACTTTCTCCCGTGGTTGGGTAAAACGAAAATACTCCATCTCTTAACTCTTTCTCTCTCTAACTCTGTCAGAAAGTGAGAAGTAAATAAACAGCTTCATTCAAAGACCATGATATAGACAGACAAAGTAAAATGGAAGAGAAGTTAACCCATAATCGAAAAGCTTCATTCATCACCCTCTCTCCCACTCTTTTTTTTTTGTCTTCAAAACAACAAAGCTATATCAGATTTGTAAGTAAAAAAAAATCAAGGAACATATCAATTGGGTGGTGTAAAGAGAGAAGGAGAACTGAGACTAGGAGCATTGGAGTATTAGAAATGGACTTTGGAAGAGGAGAAATCTCTACTAGGAGGTTAGTGGAAGAACCTCCAGAAAGATGTTGATTTCAACTAATTTTTCTCTCAAAAACCATTCAGATCAATGAAGTATTCTTTATTGTTTTCTTCTTTTTCTATAGTAATAGAAACAATTAGTTTGAGATCTCCATCCAATATAACTTTATCTTTGATCCTCTTACAAAAAAAAATCTTGTTATCTAAAGTGAGAAAGTGAGAGAGAGATGCATAATTTTTTTCAGGATTCTAGGGTTTTATTTGCTTGAATTAATGAGTCTTAATTAGAGTTATCAATATATTACTTAAAAAGAGAGAGATATAGACAAATAATTTATTCATACCAAGTGCATATTTGGTTGGTTCACAATGTTACACCATTAATTGGAGAACTCACAGAAGAATAGCCTTGATTAATTCCATGTGCTAAGTATGTGGAAGAAAGTTATAAGGGAATGATTGGTATCTTGTGATGAAATTTGTTTTGAGTTGTTGGGGATGATTCTTCATTTTTGGTGAAAATCATGGTAGAAAAAAAAAAGGAAGAGATAGATGTTTGGAGCTGAGAGGGTGAGCTATTAATTAATATGATTTCAACATGATGAAGTATCTAACTCATTAGCTATGGAAGGACCTTCAAAACTGAACTTCAACTTATTAGATTAAATCCCATGTTTTTCCTCCTACTTTTTTTTCTTTTCTTTTTTCAAAATTGCTACTCTGTTTCTTAAAATACTGAAAATATAAAAACAGAAAAATGTATTTTTCCTTTTAGCGAACCAAACAGTGGAAGATATGAAAATGTTTACAGGGTAAACTTTTTCCAGAGTAAATTTTTCTCAGAGTAAATTTTTCTATATTTTTTTTCCCTTTTTCCAAGTTACTATCAAACACAACCTGAGTTTCTCCACCCTTCACTAATCTCGACATGAGGGGAAGGAGTCACGACAACTCTTATAATAGTGTCGAGTCGCGCAGATGACTCTCCACCCTTCACTAATCTCGACATGGGGGGAAGGAGTCACGACAACTCTTATAATAGTGTCGAGTCGCGCAGATGAGCAGGCCAACTATATTCACCAACTGCTCAACTAGAAAATTACAGCTCTACCCTTGATAGTAAAGAAAGTAGAACCTGACGAAACTATTGTGTGCTTTCAGAGGAGTTCGCATTGAAGAAGGGAGCTTGAACTTGATGCCAATGACTAAATCTTCTTAATATAATAATCAATTAAATAAAAAGTCTCAATCCTTAACTTCTTACAACTAGTGTGGTGGCAGCCAATTTTCATAAAGTGGGAGATAACATTATTGCCTAATCAAAACTGAAGTCAAGTGGGAACAAATTTGAAGTCTTCTAGGCTTAAGATGTGACCTACTCACTCATTTATCCTTACACTTGACATTTTATTGGCCACGTTTTGAACAGGCAGTTAAGAAGAGTTGTTTTAAGCTCATACTGTTATTTTGAAATCGGAAAATTAGGTCCACCAGCCTTTGGTGCAGTGGTTGGACACCCCTCTTAAGCCCATGAGGTCGTGAGATCGAGTTTCGGTACTTCTCTAATAAAGTAAATAAACTTGTCGGGCTTTACGTCTCTTTCATGTTGTTGGATTTTAAGCCTCTCTCATTAATAGTTTAAATTAGGCGGTTATCGTGCTCATTCTTCATAATGTATCAATGTCTTGTAACGAATAACGTAGAACGTAGTCAAATTCTCAAAAAAAAAAAAAAAAAATCTAAAATTTGGTTTTAAAATCTACAATCGACAGGAGGTCCAAAATTGATTTTTCTTGACCAAAATATCCGTTTGCTTGTAAAATTTCAGTTTATGTTTTCTGTGTCCGGATCTCCCACCCATTTCCTAGCGGCAGGATGAATTTATAACCAAGTCCGATTCCAATTCCGTGAATTCACCTTACAAACATTCTGTTGAAAGGAACCCTAAGAAAATATTAGAGCCCTAATGCGTTTGGATTAATTGGTGTTTAGATCAAATGCGACCAGCCAGACTCCAGTACAAGCTGTTTGAATTATTCAAGGTCAATTATGTTGCATTTTGGACAGGACATAAAAAAAGTGACAAATGAGTCGTGGTTTGTCAACTTGTTTGAAATTTCTGTTCAAGTGCATTTGGGTCCCATATTTTGAACAAACATCTTCTCCCCTAATTGAATTCATAAAACAGTCTGAATTGTGACAATAAGTTAAAAGATTATGAAATGTTAGAAAACCTTGTCTAGGCCCTAGGGTTTCGATTTTTCTACTAGAGGGTGGTGCGAAAAGATTGTTGTACTACTCTAAGATGATGGATTTTGCCTGTCTAATGTTTAATTTTGTTTTGCTATGACTTAAGCAGTAGAGTAGTAGACTACGGAACCGAGAGTGTTACGATTCGTAGATGGAGTCAACCGTGACCGAAAATAACATATAATCTTGAGTTTTTCTTTACAAAGGAGAGTAAACTTGAGGATAAAGATTAATGAGAGAATTTTAGAAAAATTCATAATTGATAATTATAACTCCTAAATCTGTGTGATTGGTTTTACTTCGACTTACTAATTTGTTTTCAATAATAATCATTTTAACGTAGAATACGGCTTAACTTATTATCTCTCTCTCTCTCTCTCTCCTATTCATGGGTGATGTTGTATTTGAATGTTTCAATCAGGCCCGGCCCTGGGCCCAAAGCGAGCAAAGCCTCGCTTTGGGCCACCAAATTTAGGGGCCCCCAACCTCTAATTTTCTCTTGAGCATCAACCACGGGCCAAACCTATTACATTGCCAGTTAAGGGCCCCCAACTCAATTTTTGTTTATCAAATGGGCCACAATTTACGGGATTGGGAAGCCCACTTTCTTTAGTTGGTGAACAATAGTAACGTGGGACCCACGTGATTCATTAGTTCAAGCAAACCAGTTACCTATAAGGCTAAAAGGGCAAAAGTTATTCCCTTTGTTATTTGATTGTTTCTTGTTCTGTGCCAATTACTACTTTTTTTCCTTTAATTTCACACTATACCCAAACAGGTACTGTAATGAAAAGAAAACATAAAGTATTATAGGAACAAAAACTCTAAATGAACCGCCCAAACAAACCGCCACCCAAACCGCCTGACAGAGAAACATGCTGTTTGTTTCGGCGGTTCAATTAGCCTTACTGTTATAGGAACATTACCACAACAGATTTATTAAAAAAAAGTTGAACTCCCATACAATGTACCAGGAGGGTTAAAGAAATGATTAAACAAAGAGAAAACTAAACTTGCCCTTAATTGGTAGCTTCTTAAGCTTCCAACTATGTAGTGAGCCAACTCAAATATATCATGTTAACGTACCATATGAAAATTGGACTCTAAAAAGTAACATTTTCACTATTTTTTCTCTCATTGAGTTGTCCGTCCATTCTTATATAACTTCTACTTTAAAATTGGTCTCTAAAAACTAATATTGTCATCCATTTTTCACTTATTAAGGTATCTGTCTATTCTTATACGACCTCTAGTTTAAAATTAGTTTCTTGCTTGACCCTTATATGCCCTCTTTCGATTACGTTCTTATCTTTTTTTTTGTCTCTTTCTATAATTTATTTTTCCATTTTAATTCTTCGTTGTTATCTTAAAAAATATAGCGAACATATTTTTATTTATTTTTCATCTCTTCTTTCTCACTTCCTCTTCGTCTTCGTAAAGTCACATTTGCTCAATTTCTTCCCGATTCATACTGCATGTATACAAAAGTCTGTGAGAATATCCCAAATTATTAGTTGGTTTAGAGGGGATTGACCCAAACCACACTATTTTGGAGGATCTTTTCCGTCGTCGGAACAGATATAGAGAACAAGAAGAGAGAGAAGGGGGAGAAGAGAGGAAAGATAAATAGTGGTGGTGGTCGGAGATTGTGCTTAGAGGATTAGAGGAGACGAAGAAGAAAAAAAAAGTTTTGTTGTCCTAGAAAATGAGACAAAATCCACAACATTTATTCATAATTTAGTGCCCTAAAAGATTTTCTTGTTTCTCGAAGCGTCGATCAAAATTTTACTTGGATGACATACCACATTTAAAAAGTTTTTTAAAGGGCCTCAAAATCTGAGTTCGCCTCTGGCCACCAAAAACTCAGGACCGGCCCTGGTTTCAATGACAGTCCAAATGAGATATTAAGTTACCTTTCATTTTTTTTCTTTTATAATATCTATTTCTCCAATGATTGACTTCTTTATTCAACCTTATATTTTTCTTATTTCAACAAAAAAAAAACCTTATATTTTTCTTAATTAATTTTATTATAGCAATACCTTCTCCGTATATCTTCGAAGACTCGGTATTATTACAAAATGTTATTAAACTAATACGACAAATTAACCATGGTGAATCTCATAAAAAGAAACTAAACTGTCTATATTTGACCAAAACAATCTTGTGGTTAGTTTTCTAATGGTAATAAGGATTATAACTACTGAATCGATAATGGACCAGAAAATGTTTTCTAACATCATAGCATATATCTATATTTCACCGAAGCCATGAAGATCTTGATATTTTGCACCTTTGTTTGTGTATGTTGAATGAATGTTAACCACACTTGAAAGACTCTTACTTTAACAAAAAAAAAATGACTCTTAGATCTCGATTCTAGAAATATGGCATGTAAACAACAGAAGTGAACCAAGAAAAAAGAGCGAACGAAGATGGAAATGAGATGGAGAATTAGAGAGATAGGGAGAGAGAACTATTGAGTGGTGGCGTACATGTCTCTCTCGATCCCTTCCTTCTCACTCTGTTTCTCCATTTTGAAAACTCAGATCGAAAATGTTAAAATCTGCAAGAACATGCGAGTGGTGGCTTACATGTCCCTATCGATGTTTTCCTTCTCTCTCAAATTTCTCCATCTTGAAACATAGATCGAAAAATCTTAAAATCTTCAAAGAAAAACTATAAATTCACACTCTACTTTTAACTAGATTTAACCATAAAATGATTACATGACAACGGTCTTTTAGAAAATTTATCTAAGAAAAAGTGTACTATTATTAAGCACCGCCCACCACACGGTTCCTGTTTTTTTTTTTT
>BEHA01005582.1:339977-355913 GCA_002897215.1 Eschscholzia californica subsp. californica
AAAAATATTATTACTCAAAATAAATTTAATTCAATTAGTTTCCTTTAATTTATTTTATGTCAGAATTAAATCTGAATAGTTCATGAAATTTTTGTGGAGACCCGTGTCTCACGAAAGTGTGGGATACCCGACATTGACAGGGATGTTGGTTCAGACAAAATCAAAATATCAGTCTCTATTTTCACGAAATTGGGTTGAATATTTACTTTTTTTTTTTAGGTTTGATGGAAAGGAAAATGCTACTTGGTCTGATTATATTGCCTGAAGTGTAGCCTGACTTCTCACATGGTTTGTTGGCGTTCTAATCTGAAATTGTAATTTTGTGAGGTCGGACCACATATATCATCGGCCCAAGTAGGCCAATTTACTTGAATCCGAAACAAACATCTAAAAAATGAGGTGGTATGAATCTACCCGCATCTATGAAACGAGTCTCATTAAATTAATAACTAAATAAAAATAGTAAGACAAAGTTTCTAGTCGATTCCAGGGTAGGACATTTTGTCCTTGCAATTAATTAAGAAAGGATAATTTCAGCAGTCTAATCTAGTTATTATTTAATACAAGACAATTTTATGACAACTTTTTGTCACTAGATTCAATCTTGTGATGAAAACTTATATTTTATCAATTAAAACACGACCTCGCTAAAGTCCATAATAAGTTTTAAAATTTAACATTGGAAAAAAAATTAAAGTCTGAAAATGAAAAGAAAAACTAGACCTAATGGTAATTAAAATCATCAAAGTGAAGGATAATAAAAATCTATTTCTTCACTTTTATTACTATGACAAGAAAATAGAAAGTAAATGAATTAAAAGTCATATATCAATAACAAGTGACAGAAAATAGAAAGGGGAAAAAAACAAGAACTAGTGAAAGGAGACAATTAAGTCCAAGAATCAATGAATATTTGTGTATGAGATTTTGTTTTTCAACAGGAGTGTTTGGGATTTGACATATTGTCCTTTGTGATCGACAAAGATTCAAAAAAATCACAAGAAAGATAGGTCATGAAAGACATAGAAAATGTTATGGTTTGTGCCTCAACTCAACTTGCCAACCCTACTCCCCCACACGTGAGCGGTATATCACATCATGAGTGGGAGAGATGTTGGGTCGTGTGGGACTGGATTCTGCGAAACTCGCCAACCCTCTTCTTATTAGAAATAAGTTCATCTATAGACAATGGACTGTTTGTACATATATATATATATATATATATATATATATATATATATATATAACTTTCTCAAGGAATAGTTCGCTAGTTGGGCATTCCAACAAGATCCTTGGTAAGCTGATAGGTTAATGTCACAGCCAACATTAGTCTTGTTACCAGAACTAGGTCGCCACAAAATTCTTTTGCATCCGCCCCATTTTCTTAAACAATGTTCAAGTATGTGAGATTGAAGAAAAATATTCTACCAACATAACTAAAAGTCATGTTTGAAAACTAGTCTTGTTAGCAAAAAAGAAAAAGAAAAACCGTAAGCTAGTCGAGGAGTCTAAGGCTAGCTCTAAGGTCATGTTAGGGACATGAGTACCGAATGAGATTGTTGTGTGATTGTAGTAAGGAAAATGCTATTTGACCTGATAATAAATTACTTGAATGGTCCGACAAGGCAAAATTGATGATGTCGTGCTACGTCATGAGAAAATTTTGTCTTGTTGGGCCCTGAGTTGTCCGTCCAAGTAACATTGTTGTTCTAGTAATCATAATGTTTTTTCTTAATGCACAAGTAAAAAAATGAAACGGATGAGTATATATTGATTTTGTCCATATACTATACGATTAACTATTCTAAAAGAAAGAAATACGAACAAAAAGTTCCGTGGGCACCACTCATTATTGCTAGGCACCCCTTTGCCTAGTAAATTGACGTATTCCTCTGTACTAAACCATAGTATAAAATGTGATTCCTGGTAATTGAATTTTCATTCAAGCGAACATGTTTAGAGAATGTTAAAACCAATCCCAATAGAAATAATGAACCTTATTCCGAAAATGTGACGATGTTTACAAAAACCCTAGTGATGCTTATAAACAATTAGTAAAACAAAGAAAACATTAGTATTTGACTTACCAGATATGAGAACTACAATCCACACAAAAAGGAAGCATTTATAAGGGACTCCTTTCTTTCTATTTTTAATCCGATCAATCTTGCAACCAGGACAACCCTCATAAAACACTACCTTCTTTCTTCTCTCTTCTCTGTTTTCATTATTATTATTACTATCTTCCTCTTCTTCTTCCTCTGGCTCCGCCATTAAAATTCATCCATAAAAACTTCAAAATGAGATATTTTGACATTAACTAGACTTTGGGAGCAGTTTTATCTTTAAATGCTCCTCTGATTTTTTTTTTTTGGGTTCAGTTAGTCAATTTAACGAACACTTGTTGTGTATTTATAAACCACGTTTCACAAAACCCTTGGTCCCGGAAAACAAGTAGATAACCGATTTAATCGTTGACTTTTCATACATGAATCATTTCCTCCCTACTACTATTAGACCATAATACCATAATATACCCTTTATTACGTTTAGCCCCAAATGTTTAGCTAGTTGTCCATTTGCCCCCCAATTATTGACCAACTGTGCATTTATTACCTCATGTCATTGGTCAATTAATGGGTTATTTTGCAAAATGGACATGAATAAGTTTTGGATTTTATAAACAAAGATTCTCTTCTCGGGTGGATCCAAGCCGTGTGACGTGGTCAACCAAGATGTAGAGAGACACAATTTTTCACTTTCTTTTCTCTAAATCTCGCCCGACCACGTCATCCGGTCGTGATTCACCCGAAAAACAGACCAAATGTAACGTCATTTTTCCTTGTATAAAAAGAATATGACTTATTAATTTGTATTTGGACTTGCATTGACCAGTTAAGTATTAACGAGGTTACTTCAGAACCTATTTATTTTCATTTTCTAAAAAAATAAAGTCGGTGTTTTGGAAAAACAAGAAAAATTCTGGAAAAAAGTAGAAAGCCCAAAAAACTTCACCAAACGCAAGTAGCCGACAGAAAGTCGTCGGGCGGAGATGATTGGCGAAGGCCAACGACTTTTCTCTTCTCATTTTCTCTCTCACTCTACCTTTCTCAATACTTCTATCTTTATGTTCCAGTGAAGGGAATGGTCCATTCGCCCGAACCCTTCGTTTGCAAAACCAGACGAAGGTCGTCTGGATCTGGAGTCCAGGCCCAGACGAGTTTTGCGTGGATCTGGACTTCGGATCCAGACGAAGCAGGTTGGTTCTACCAGACGAGGGTCTCGGCGAAGGAGGGGTCCCTTCGCCGGAACCATAAAAATGAGTAGAGAGATGGCGGGAGTTATTGTCGCCGGATTTTAGTGGTTGCCGGAGTTGATGGTGGTGGGAAGGAAGATGGAGGAAGAAGAAAATAAAAATATTAAAAGTGTGTACCATCAAAACTTTCTTCCCCGAAAAATTTCTCATTTCCCCTAAATATCGACAAAAGAAGTACATATCTGAAAAAAAGAATTAAACTATGACAGTATTTCCAAAATGTCAAGCATTTATATGACAAAAATCTGACTTTCATATATATAATCAGCCATAAACATTCAATGGGTACAAACAAGCCAACAAAAATTACAATAATCTTGATCATAAGTAACTCACTTTAGGCTTGTTTTTTTTCCTTCCAAGCATACATAATTTAAATAATTAACAACACTATAGTTACTTGAAGTAATCTATCCCTTTCCATTGTTTCTAGATGAGATTTTTGTATGATTTGTTTACGTTCTTCACGTCGTTGGAGGGAGTGCAAGAAATGGTTCGAATGTCATTAATAATCCAATCACCTCAACCACATTTAGGACGAAGAATACAATCTGGACGCCTGCAACTCAACAAGAGAAAATAGTAATCAATGTTCAGTAATTAAAGAATCTCGACAAGCTAACACCGTTTTTTTCTGAAAGTCGAATCATGTCTTCTGCAGTGGAGAGACATATATATGTTACTACCCAGTAGAAATTGCAGTGCATCTCTAGAGTTAGGATTCAGACCTGGAAGAAATGAAGCATGCGTTCGAGCTTGTCCCCAGGAGAAGCTGCAAAATGAAGAAACACGATAATCCGACGACAAAGAGAAGAAGAAGAAGAAGAAGAAGAAGAAGAAGAAGAAGAAGAAGAAGAAGAAGGAGAAAGGATCAGTATATTTCGACGGGGTCTTAGCATTTTGTTTCTCCATTCTGTAGCAAGGGTCCAGTTCCAAGTTTCAGTGCTCAAGTGTACTTAACTGAACATATAAGCCGGTTTTAATTTGGTTTGACTCAAGGTCAGAGGTTACTCATTGGCCTTCTAAGAGAACTCTTTAAAAAGAAAAATAACACAGATCCAAGGGATACTCACAGAGCTCCTCCACCAGCTGGACCACCTGCTTTAAAAAGAGACATTGCAGTCATAGATATCCCATTTGCAGCTCCTCTTCGGTGTTGAGGCTGTTTTCACAATACAGTATGGAGGTTATCAGTTGAAACAAAATGGGGAGGGAGCAATCGAGTCAAGGCCTTTCATCAAATCATCCAGACTCAAGTTGTTCGATTCATTTATGCAATGAGATAGAATCTGAGGAGTCAGATTACCCGTTGGACCCCTGAGGTCTAAATAGCCTTGGACATTGTCGAAAAGTGCCTTGAATATGGACTGATCTCAAACCCAAAGCGCACCGCTAGGAAGCCCTCATTGCTGGGGGAGTCAGGAAGCGAAACTCAGCCAAACTTTTGGGACAAACCATTACGCTATGTTGCCCTAGTTTATAATGGGCAGTTAGCAATTTATTGGAATTTATTCTGTTTTTCGGGTTTGGATGAGTTACTGGAGCCTGGAGGCACAAAGTGCTAGAATTAAATATTCAGAAGCTCTTGAGAAATCTTTGTAACTTCTCAATTCTCATTCATACATAATAAAATCATCGTGTCATTGTTCGTTGTGGAGTAGGCGTTAGTGCGTTACGACCAAACCACGTAATCTCTTGTGTGATTGTGCATTGCTTTTCTAATTTTTCTTGTTCTTCGTCATAATAAACATTTAATACTATAAACTATATCATTGTATTTATATAGATATGATTAGGGTTCTAGGATGGAAGGTTTATCAAATTGAAAGCTAAATGTATGTTTTGAGAAAAGAAGACAGAAAAGGAGCTTACCACTGCATTATTTTGTAGGATTAATGACCCAGTGATAATTGAAAGCTGTTCAATCATAGTACTAATCATTTAAAATAGAGCAAAGTAATGAGAAAATGCAAGAATTTTCTTCAAATTGAATTACAGATTAAGATGATATTTCGCAAATGTCATATGTGCTTAGCTAGATGATGAAATTGAGTGAGGACTTACAGACAAAACGTTCTTCAACAAGGACGCACAATTGATTAACAATGTAAGTGTCACTCCGGATAGCTTCGCTATTAACGGGTAAGTTGACAATAACAGTACTGACAGCACCTTCACGTAGTAGCATAGTGAGGCAGATTTAGAATCACTATCATCCATAAGATACATAAACAAATTCAAATCATGAGGAACAATTTGAAAGCATACCGCTGCACAACGAGATGTCTTCATGTGTCCGAAAATCCTCTCAACCATAGGATATAGAAGAAGTTGAAAAAATAACATACCACAACCTAATTTTTGAATTATAAGTTAGGGACTAGCTTCAAACACTAGTATTCAAGAAATCGTATCTTAAATATGGGCCGGCCTCAAACTTGAAGAGTGATTCGATTCATTTACTACATGTTGTCATAGTCTTATGACGGCATTCATCAATTTATGGGGTGGTTTCTAGTAAGGGAAGAAAATCTAGATATATAGGTTTCCTTCTTTGAGTAAGATTCCTCTTCTCTTATACCTGAGATTGAAAGTACTTCACCAACATCCTCTGTTGTAAAACTTAATCCTCCTAACTTTCTAGGACTGACAGCCCATAATGAGAAAATCTGTAGAAGATATTTCAGAAATCAAATTCAATCACTTAAGAAATATGGAAGAATGAATGAAGTGACACATGCCCAAGTTGCCCAACAACCCTTGGTTGGAGAGGTAAGAGGTTTAGTCTTCCACCCTAGAGGTCAAGGGTTCGAGACACACTCACAATCTAAAAAAAAACACATTCCCAAGTCATTGACCAAACCAAATTTCAAAATTCAAATAACAGAAGAAAAGTAAAGAATCGAAAAAGTCAATTTACCTCTGCGTAGGCCATGTCATGAAGTGAGAAAACACAATAAACAATGATGGATGATATTAGTGGCCAATTGTTTAGAAGGCTTTCCTTAGAACCTCGCCTCGTCCCATTGATCTCTTCTACCTTCTCTGTTACATTAGTCCCATCTGTTTCTTCATTCGTTCCTCTATGATTGTGCAACGTTTCCTATGACCAATCAAATTTACACTTTTCTTTCTCAAAAGATTAGAAATACATTAGATTTATGATGACACTTTGTATAGTTTTGCTTGGTAACAAAAGAGAAATGGAGCAATATATCAAATAGCTAAGAAGATAATCATTTCGGCATGTCTCACAACAGTCCTAGTTCTGATATGTTGTCATCTTAGAAACTCAAATTTCATATCAGTTTGAAACCTAAGCTTCTAGGAACTCTGATAGTTGTCGTTAAGACAATAATTTCCGTAGAAATTGTTAAGGGATATAGAGGATTAATTAACATACCGGAAGCCACCAAGAAACTACAAATGCAGTTGCCGCAAACAGGGAAATACAAAGGCAGGGTAGGAAGTATGGAAATCTGCAAATGTTATGTTGCAGATATCAGCACATATTGAAATATCGCACGGACAAAACATACTAGGACAAGTCGCAAAAGAAAGCAAATGAAAAAAAAATGAAAGATTGACTTACCTTGCAAAGATAGATCCGTCCGGAAATAAATTTGGATACTTCTCTGCAGGCTAGAAATATGTTCATTCAGAGATATATCAGATAATGACGTTAAAAGGTTGGTTTGGAATAAAATTCAACGACAGACATACACGATATTTGTGAGACGAGAAAAGTTACTATATATTCACGAATAGAAATAATCATAGTGTCTCTCCACTGTGGAGACCACGACTCAAATTTTACTGTATCCAAAAGAAAAATTGCTCCAAGATACGCAACATTTGTTTCTTCGAGTATCCACTATACTGTATGAAGAAGTTGAACGAAGATTACCTGTGCAAGAAAACCCCCAAGAGCTGGACCAAGCACCAATCCTACTCCCCATGCTGTACTAACCTGTGTAAGCATTTTCGGCAAATGGTCATGCTAAAATCAATAGATGCGACACAACTTAAGTATAAGTTGGTAACCTAAATACAAATGCATGGCAGAGAAAACTGAAAGAAAACAAAAATAATTCTTACAAGTGATAGTGCCAAAGCTTGGTATTCTTCTCGACAAACTTCACTAGCATATGCCTGAAAACAGCCAAATCAAAACCCAAAACTGTGAAAATAGTAAAGAAACACGGAGAAAGTAAATGCACCAGTAACTATTTAAATTGAGTTATCTTGATGTGTTAAGATGACGCTCAGTCTAGGGTCTGCGTCAATTTACATGAAGGGTTAATCCCTTCATCTGCACCAGAGAACATACTCCCAGAAAATCAACCCATTAATTCAAATTTGTTCAATGTCCGATAACTTATTGCCATGTGACATCGACAAAATAACATTTCAATTACCTTTATTGGGCCAAGGAGACCATTCATACTTCCAAGAAGAAACCTCATACAAATCGCCATCCAAAAGTTTGTACTTAGACCAAAGAGAGTGTTGAAGACAACCCTGATATGGAATTAACAAAGGCAAAATATATGGACATGTAAAACTTTGCAAATGAACCACCTAAAAATCGTTCTTTCAAGAAAATCGAACTGATAAGTAAACAAACTCTGCAATACTAACACCGTAATAGTGCCAATCATTATAACAGGCTTCCGACCAAATCGATCTGCTATGATGCCCCAAAAGACTGAAGTCAGGGCTCTTCCAAACATAAATGAAGCTCCTAAAGAAAAGAAATGCATTGTTGTTATGTTTTTAAAGGTACCTCAACTTCAACTCGTATTTCACTATCCTGACAATATCTAGCTGCACATGTTAATACTCTTACCAACATAACCTGCATAATATCCAATATCTTCCTCTCTCTTCGCGATATTGAAGTCTCTTATCTACAAGAAATGATAATAGTAGTTAAACTATAGAGCAGAAAAATTACGTAAAAAAAATGAACAAATGGATGTAAGTAAAAAAAATAAAAAAAATAATTGCGATAATTAGTTTGAAATAGCTCTAAGAACCCCTGAAGGGCCTCAACTATTTGGTCCACTACTGTTATTTAGACGCATTCAGAAAAAAAAAATACACCCATACAACCAGTATGGAATTCTTAATAGAGAGTGAAAACACTTACCATAAAGTATAGGAACGGAAAGAGAGAAGCAGGAGGCAAAGCTGAAAAGAATAACCACATAGAGATAACATATATTAGTGAAAATCAAATATGCCATGATCCAATACTGCGTAAATGACTCTTAGTAACTGTTATTACATATTTAGGAATTTGCTTCAAAATTTCCATTTTTTGAGCTTCCTTGTCCTATCTAGTTGACGAAAAATCCAAACACATAAACGATTTCGTTGGTAAACAAGTCACTCGCCAGAAAAACACCTAAAAGCATACATACCGAGTATTTGAATATTTTTACAAATGCATCAAGATATTTCTAACATACACAACTAAACAGATACTACAGATGACGAGACGTAAACATCACATATCTGATGTCGTAAATTGTATCTGTTAGTGATCGAACATAAGAATTTCTAATGACGTAAACATCACAATCCCCCACATAAAAGCAGAAGAACATACTCCACTCAAGGAGTTAGGCCCTTAAAAACAGTGATTCCTTAGGACTCAACCCACTAACCAACTTCTTACCCATAGCCATAGGACATAAAATCAAGCTTCCATTTCACATAAAGAAGACAGTATGAAATTTTTAGAGACTAGTGACTAACCTAAAAGCTTAGAAAGATGGTAAAATCTGAGTAATCATAATCATAAAAATACAAAAAGTGTTTTAACTATATTTCACTAATTTCAACAAACTCTGAACCCAAAAATTTAGTATATATGTCACTTACCAGCACTTACTACCACAACCCATATATAAAACAATAGTTTGTAAGGTAGCCCTGTTTGTGTATCTTTAAGCTGATCAACTCTGCAACCAGGACAACCCTCATTACAAACAACCTTCTTCTTCTTCTTCAACAATGAATCTCTATTATGATTTTCCATCAAAAACCCTAAAAAACTAATAAAACCCAAACTTGAAATTTCTTTGAAATCCTCTCTAGTCTGGGAATAACAAAAGTAATGCCAACAACCATTTAAACCCAACAAATTTCTTGACAAACCCATAAAAAGTCATTTTCAATAGGTACTATTAAAAGGGGACCCAGATTGTATGATGGATGGAGTTCATATTTTGTTTTGTTTCATGCAAATAAGAAAGAGTACAGAGTCACAGAGAAGAAGCAGAATATACTCAGCTGGCGTATCAGGTTTATGGACTTCTCCATTTGGGCAAACAAAAGGGTTTATGTCTGTCTATTTAGACAAGGGTCCCATTTACTAACAAAAATAAAATAAAGATTCGTTTTCTCTTATTACTACTTGTATGCAAAAAAGGGAAATTTTTTAACTCAACCCACCTGCCAAGTGCTTTGCTCAAGGAGGAATGATTGTCGAGTAAGTAAGAACACTTTTGTAAGAAATTGGTCTATTCATTTTGATATAATTTGTTTTATGAGGTTAGCAGCCTATCTAATTCAGGCCCATAGAATCCAAATACTTATCTTTATGTTCTTGACCATATTTAATTCATTATAGATCACATATCGGTCTCTTCGTACAACCTCATTGGAGTCTCAGAAAGAACCCCATAAGATTTTCTTTCGAGACACAAAGAGAGGTGGTGGTGGTGGTAGTGGTTGGTGGTGTTTGAGATTTATGTCCTAGTGTAGATTGTAAGTAATTTGGAATATTTCTTAGGTTAATTAGTTGCAATCTGTGTTAAATTCACAATTATATATTAATCGGAGATATAATAAAGTCACGATTATATAAGAATCGGATATATAAACATAAATGAAAGACACAATGTTTAACGTGGTTCGGTCGAATACTCAAGACCTACATCCACGGAGAAATGATTTCTTTATTAATAATCACCACATACAATTGTATGTAGGGTTGATCGGTTACATAACTTAATAACTCGATGAGTTTGAATCCTAGAACCCTCTCCTATTTATAGATGACTTAGGGTTTAGGGTTTCCTAGTTTCTGATTACTAAACTAGGAAATAATACAATATCTATCTAATATTACCATTAGATAGTTACAAGAGATATTCTGAATATATTATACTAATATTACATATCTTCTAATATCTTCACGTATCTTCAAATATATTCTGAATTCTTCTTGATCGTCGGATCTCGTCTTCTCGATCCGTCACGTACACGTGTTACACACGTATATTATTTCTGCAACTTATCTTGACCGCCGGATCTCCTATTTTCGATCCTCCTTATGTAACGTATCCTATTACCCCCCCGCAAGTTGGAGCACGTAAATTTTGAAGTGTCCGACTTGGAGTGAGAAAAAGAAAATACTTCTTGATTCGTCGTATTCGTCTTCTTGCAACTCTTGGATTGTGGATGCGTTGGAAGATGATTGAACGATGATTAAGTCACAACCAAAAGGCTGGTAGTTGCGGTCAAAAAATTGAGCGAAAATCAATGACAACGAAACTACATGTATTTTTCTCATGTATGTAAAGTTGGTCATTGTATGAAGAAAATGTCAACAACTTAAAGGTTGTGATGATCAATATTATGTCGTATAAAAACGTCAAGTATGAACTTTAGGAGTGACAACAAAATAATGTTGTTTTGTTTAAAATGGACAAGAAATCATTGTCGGAATACCAAAAAAATATTGGATAAGGAACAACCAAAACGATGGTCGACATGAAATTCATTGCCAAAAAAAAAAGCAAGATCGCGGATATAATTCCGGAAAAAATAGAGATATTCTATTCGTGAAAGAGATACTCTATTCGTTGAAGATATACTCTATTAGGTGAAAGGAATTTCCAAAAATTTAACTTGGAAATAAATAAAGATTATCATAGACAAAGTATGATATTGAAAATATTACGGGTGAATCCGTGATTAAAAATCAAAATAGAAATATTCTATTTGTCGTAGGAATAGTCCAACATATAATTGGTAAGAAAGAGAATAATCATTAGAAATATATGATTATGAAAATTTTCGCGGGTTGAATTTCGGAAGTAAAATCCAAAATAGGAATTCTTTCTCCGTTGAAGAGAAAACCCAATATTTTGGTAGAGAAATAAAATCGTCATAAACAAAGTATGACTTTGGAAATGTCACGGGTTTACCCGGAAAGAAAAGTCAAAATAGAGTAAATTAATCTATTTTAGTGTCACAAATAGAAGAGAAAGTGACAGAAAAAATTGTGTCACAACTAGAAAAAGTTGGATATAGGTGACATTAGAAGTCTGTCACAAAATAATTTTCCAACAGTGAAATTGTGGCAAAAATTTGTCACACAAAACTGTGGCAAAAAACAGCATATGGTTGCGACAAATTGTGGAAATAACTAATTCGTCGCAAAATTGTAACATTAGTGACAGCAGAAAATACTGTCACTTTACTTTGGATGACAAACAGTGACAACCAACAAACTGTCACTTGGTCTGATAATGTCGCCGTCACAAAATAATGTGGGGAAAAAAACTGTTGCAAATACTTAATTTGGGTTTAGGAACTTCTAAATTAGGCTTTATCAAAATTGAGAAATTTCTCAAAATTTAGATTTACCAAATCAGAAGTTGATAATAAAAATCATCTGTGATCTGTAAGAGACTGCAAATCCAGAGTTGGTAGAATCCATATCAAACCAAACTCGGCCAAGAAGCGGTGATGAATTTGGTTTGTAGAGAAAGTTCGACTAAGCTAGGGTTCCGGCGAACAAGATATTCCGGTCATCTAGGGTTAGCAAAACGGTTTGAAGTTGTTGTCGGACGAAGGATTGAGACCGACTAGGTAAGAGTGTTCACAAAAATCGTTTTCGGAATGGCAGAAATGGCCGATTAAGGCTCATGCTTCGCAGCCGACAGAGAACTCTAGAGAGAGAGAGTGACCGGCGGTAGTGGTTTAAACCGAGAATAATTCAAACCGAGTCTTCACCAAATACATAGGAAAATCGTTGGTGGTTAGTAGAGTAATGTCCAAATCGAAGAAAGCAATCGATTTGGGTGGGCTAAAACAACCAGTGAAAATGGGCCCTCAATTAATTTCTAATAGGTACCCGGTATGCAAAGTATGAAAGGGATATTTAGAGTCAAATGATGTTGACTCTGGTCACGAGGTCCATTGACTTCGGGTTATTTGGTTCCAGATTGAAAAAGAACGGAATAAAGTAGATATCAGTGGTCGGTTAGAACGGTAATAGACCCAGATCTGGTCTGTTTTGGTTCCAGGGTATTTTTTTTCAATTTCATACCTATTTTAGGTTAAAAAAACGAAAAAAAACAAAGAAATAACCGAAAAAAATCGAGAATAAAAGTGAAACATACCTTTGTTGAAGAAGAAATCGTTGATGCTACTTTGATGAACTTTAATAAACTCCAATAAATCAAATAAAAAATATCTTCTTTCCTATTCTCGTATGAAAAATATCTTTTTCATTCACTTGATTTTTTTTTTCGTCTTAAAGGTGAAGCATAATCACAAGAATAATCTTGGAAAAGTTTAACAAATCGACAAAGCGATCGAATAAGAATTTAATCACAACTAAAAAAAGTTGGAATTTTGACACAACAATATAGAAATTGTTGGGAAAAGCGGAAGCTTAAACACGAACAAATAACCTGCTCATGATACCATGTTAAATTCACAATTATATATTAATCGGAGATATAATAAAGTCACGATTATATAAGAATCGGATATATAAACATAAATGAAAGACACAATGTTTAACGTGGTTCGGTCGAATACTCAAGACCTACATCCACGGAGAAATGATTTCTTTATTAATAATCACCACATACAATTGTATGTAGGGTTGATCGGTTACATAACTTAATAACTCGATGAGTTTGAATCCTAGAACCCTCTCCTATTTATAGATGACTTAGGGTTTAGGGTTTCCTAGTTTCTGATTACTAAACTAGGAAATAATACAAAATCTATCTAATATTACCATTAGATAGTTACAAGAGATATTCTGAATATATTATACTAATATTACATATCTTCACATATCTTCTAATATCTTCACGTATCTTCAAATATATTCTGAATTCTTCTTGATCGTCGGATCTCGTCTTCTCGATCCGTCACGTACACGTGTTACACACGTATATTATTTCTGCAACTTATCTTGACCGCCGGATCTCCTATTTTCGATCCTCCTTATGTAACGTATCCTATTAATCTGTACTTACGAAGAAGAGTCAAGTGTAATTGTGTATGAGATGCTAAATAGAAATTTTACTTGAGTCTAGGCGTAATTTGTGACCTCGGCTAACATTAGTAGGAATTTAACACTTTGAAGAAAGAAATTGACCGGTGAAACTTCTATAGCCTGATCCAGTGAATCATCAACCAAGAATATTAAAGATTAGTTAGTCCTTACTATCAGAGAGTTCATTAGTTAAGTTTGTGGCCATCCAACTCAAAACCAATTGGTAACGAGTGGAGAAGACCTATACTTTATATTCTTGGTTGCTAGTTACCCATTCTCCCATGTGGGACTATTCTCACACTTATCATCAAACACTTCATTAATAATATTTTGATGGGTATTTCTCATTTTCTCTCTATTTAATCAACATGTACAATTTTTATGGAAGTTGGTGTAACTATGTCCTTTTTCTTTTCTCTTTGTTATAAGAACAATAATAACTTGTCATTGTACAATTTTGTATTTTTCGTGGTTGAAATCATTGTACTATTTTATTGTTATTCACATTTTAAATTTTATTCAACGATTCCTTTAGAAACTAATTGGTTGGGAAGGGTAAATATGGGCAAGGGGTTTATCAACAAAATAATCTTGAATAGCTTCTATTTCCATGATAGTATTAGCGAGTAGTACCATTTATCGAATTAACTAATTTATTTTCTAATGTGATGTAATTTTATTTTCATAGAAGGACTGACTAATAAGAGCCCCTCATCTGGGCGTCCCTGAATTTTCAACACGAGCTCCCAGATGAGAGATTCCCAACTCAAACTTAATCGTATGTGTACGTTTGTAGAACTTTAAGAATATTAGACAAAAGAAAATCTAAAACTACGATAAAAAACAAAAGCAAATATCTAAAAAACTTCAAATGTAAAATTGTGGGTGGATCCTCTTTACTTGGGGGATCCACCCCAATTACAGCCCTTGTGTGAGAGGCGGTTTTAATGTTTCCAATTGAGGCGGTTTTAATGTTTCAATTGAAACCAATTGAGGTGGTTTCAATTAAGAGGCAGTTTCTAAAACTCTTGAAGAGGCGGTTTTGAATTGGCACCATAGGCGGTTTATTGGCACCATATAGGTGGTTTCTAAATTTTGGCACCAAAGTAATTTAGAAACCAAAGTTCCTTTTTATAGGGCTTGATATCTATATAAATAGGGGTCTTGAGTCTTTGTAACACACACCAACACAAGCAACAACAACTCTTCTTTAGAGAGCTAGAGAGAGAGCAAGAGTGAGAGAAATTTTTCATAGTTTTTTGAGCGGTGTTAAATTTCTCGGTCGTCGAAGATCTAGTATAGAAGGTTATTACTATACGGTACCATCTTGGGACGAACTTGCGGGTTGTGTTAGTCGTCTTCATCTATCTTTCAATAAAGAATTCTTGTTCGCCCGAGGACGTAGGCTTTAAAGACGAACCTCGTTAAATTCTGTTCGCATATTTGATTTTGACTTAGCTTTTCGATTAATCTTCATAATCGGATCAATTTCTAGGATAGGTTCGATAGTTTCCGCGACTTTTAGTTCTAACAATTGGTATCAGAGCCTTGTTGAGATTGAACGAAGATAAGATGGGATCGAGAAGTGGTACGGTCAAAGCAGGGAAATATGAGATAGAGAAGTTCAATGGGAAAAACGATTTTTCTTATTGGCGGATGCAGATGAAGAATCTGTTAATCTCGCAGAAATTACACAAGACGTTGACGGGAAAGAAAACCGGAGATATGTCAGATGAGGATTGGGAAGAGTTAGATCTCGAAGCACGGGCTACCATTATGTTGTGTCTTGAGAGGGACGTGGCGTTCCTAGTAGACGAAGAAACAACGGCGGCAGGTGTGTGGTTAAAGCTAGAAAGAAGTTTCATGACGAAAACTTTAACGAATCGGGTCTACTTAAAATCCAAATTATTCACATGTAGAATGGAAGAGGGTTCTTCTATTCAAGAATATGTGAATAGGTTTGACAGGATTATCTCAGATTTGAAGGATATTGATGTTAAGGTTGAGGATGAGGACTAAGCCCTCATATTGTTACTTTCATTACCTAAATCCTATGAGAACCTTGTTCAAACTTTGATGCTTGTTGGTGATAGTCTAAGCATGGAAGAGACGAGAAATTCGCTATTAGCGGATGACCTTCATAAGGTTGCTACTAGCAGTATGGCGTCGGGTGGAATAGACAAAGAACAAGCACAAGGGTTGTTTGTAACGAGGGGGAGGAGTAATGAAAGGGGAAAGGGAAAGGGCGGGAAATCTAGATCCAAATCTAGAGGCTCTTTCAAGAAAACGTGCTTTAGTTGTGGTG